>VDFB02000015.1:337349099-337435417 GCA_007258455.2 Sequoia sempervirens | reverse complement strand
TATTTTCATCAACTTATTCAAAACAACAATAAACTGCCCATATGCTATCACTGTTTCAATCAATCAAATAATATATGAGCTAAATAAATTAGGCAGAAAGACTCAATAGTGAAACAAAGCCAAAAAAGACTCAATAGCACATTAGAGGTTAAACGCAAAGATGCTTAGTTGTCTTATGAGTTCCCCATGAAATTTGAATTGACTGATTTTAATTATAATTTGATTTTCAATACATATGTCCAATTTCTTCTTTAAACAAACATGATACAATTGTCAATTAAGATAAGATCAAATATTAAATTTATGTATTTTCTTCACAAAGATACAAGATAAGGTAACCAAACCCTAGTTTTGATTCTAGCGCATATTAAGAAAATGTAACCTTGCCAAGTTCCAAACCAAATGAGCCCTAGCAAGTCCAACAAACTCAACTTGGGAGACTTTCCATCCCACTCAATAATAAAACAACCACAAATAAAAAGCAATAAACCTTACGACTCCTTGAATCTTTGTTTTGTTTTACTGCAACAACAGATTGGTTTCAAGAGGACTAAAGCCAAATTTGTAATAGCTAAACTCAAGTGAATCCAAAAAATGTAAAGTCAAATCTGCGAAAAATCTAACTCCTATGAAGTTTTGAAACGGTTATAATTCAACAACCTCTTTTAATAGAGGTTTTCATGAATTCAAAGATAAGAACATCTAAAAAAAAGTTGTGAATAAAACAGATTTAAAACAGTTTTAAAAACAAAGCGAAAAAACTAAAAACTATTGAAAAATAAATAAAAATAAAATAAATACACTATTGAAAAATAAACAATTTTTTTTTTACAAATAAATACATTGAAATTTCTTATAATTATAAAAAATATATTTATGTTACTATTATAAATAAATGTTCACTCTAAAAACTTAAAAAATTATTACATGACACTGAATTTGTGAATAAAACAACTTTTAAAATAAAGGAAAAAAACTGAAAAAAATAAAATAAAAATAAATAAATACATTATTGAAAAATAAACAAAAAAATTAAAAATAAATACATTAAAATTTGTTATAATTTTACTTTTTGATATGCCCTCTTAATTATAGATAATCTATTTTTAAATATTTACTAAAAGAGTTCAAATAACCCAGTAACATAAGGTGTATGATTATATTTAACAATTTTTATCATAAAACATAATTAAAATTTTAAGAAAAGAATTTTTTGAACGACTTTAAAAATTATATAAAATCACAAATATACTTGTAATTTTTTTTTATATTTTTACATTTGAAAATAAACTCTTAAAGAGGTAGGGTCCACCGTCAAATTTATGCGAGTCTCGTACACGAGTTGTTGAGCTACTTTAGCCAATAATCTATTTTATGTTCAGAGATCGTAAACAAGTTTCAGTTTGTTGCAGGTAATTTGTGATTTTAAAAAGGTTTGCATGTAAAAGCACTGGATAAAAAACTCAACGGTAAAGCTGACAGCTGAACGTTTCGAAGTCATAGACAAATAAGTTTCTAACTTCAACATAAATATACCTATTTACCCAATTGATGTTCCGCACATATTCTGTCATGGCGACCTGGTGTGTGATTATCTGCTTGCTCTTAGGTTTGTCTTTCACATGTGCTGACGATACCCAACTTGGCACAGCTCGTGCGGTTTTCCAGGTTTGATCTGTAATCAGACATTTTAACTTCTTTTTTCTGCTTTCAATAATATGTCCACAGTTCATTCAGGATCGAATCAGAGATCTACGCCATTTCAATTTATGTACGTAAGGAGAAAACATACACATCAAACAACTTCACAATTTATTTGTTTGGGCTGCATTCTGATCTGCTGTTTTAGATAAATCTAGGAAATTATATGTCAATAATATGCCAGGATGCATTCAGTGAATGTTGGAAATGTGTCTTAGGGAGTTAGGTGAAATTATTCTTGTGAAAGTAAATTACAATTGGACATAAGATCCTGTTGTATTTTTGGGGTTCAGAGATAATTCGCATTAATATGTTTAAGGAAGTTGGGAAACCATTAGGTCATGGGAAAGAGAAAGGAAAGAAGAAAATCCTTTTATCATTGTTTGCCTACTTGTGCTTTCTCTTGATTTTGAGATGTTGCCCAACTTCGGAAACCATTTATACCTCTTGCTGGGTACGCAGATGTGAACTATTGGTCATATACAGTTCATAGCGCTGGGGTAATTATTACTTTGATTAGGTGTAATTCCCGGGCCACAACTATTGCTTGGCCTCTGTTGGCCAGTGGACCTCTGTTACTGGGGTCTCTCTGCAGTTGGGATTTGAGCTCGAATGTTAGAATAATCGTGGCTTAGGGTTTGGGCTCTGAGCCTCACCATCTTAAAAAGAAAATTCAAGAAGGATGATGGTACAATATTTGATACATTAATTTATGTATGCGCATTCTTTTCTGGATAAGAAATTTGTTATGACTTTTCATATTGGATTGATTTTGGTGCCATGATGGTTATTGTTGAATTGCTGGCTTTCAACAGGCTTTGTAAAGGGACAGTGAACTTTTGTGTGGAGGCAACAAATTGCACTTTATAGGGACAGTAGTTGAAATGGTACAGCAGTCTACAGGTTGGAGACCTGAGAATGGGTTGTTAGAGTGAGACCTTGACGATGTTTACAGTATGGTATCAGAGCCAGGTGTTGGTTGTGTGCTATGGGAGCTCAATAGAAGTATGGCTTGAGAGGAATGCTGGAGAAGTATGCATTCTGAAAGAGAAACTGTATAGGGACAATATCTTAAGCAATAGAGTCCACAAGCCAAGGAGTGAGTCCTGAGGTTGAATTGTAGGCGGTCCATGTTTACAACACTTGTTTGGGAGATAAATTGAGTGAAAAACTATAGAGCTATAATGTTGGAGTAAATAAATAAAAAAATATCAAATGTTTCTAGCTTGGCTAGTGACAATTTTGCACCTCAAAGCAGCTCATGTAATGAGAGCAGGGTGTTGTGTGAACTAGGGCTTTTGAGAACCGCCCTTGGTGTTCCATGTTTACAACACTTGTTTGGAAGTTAAATTGAGTGAAATTCTGTAGAGCTTTGAATTATGTTGAGTAAATAAAAATTTATCACATTTTCTAGCTTGGTTAGTCAGGATTCTGCATCTCAAACCAATGGTGGCATTGGTTGGGCTGTTCATATTATCGGAGCAGAGTGGGAGTGTGAACTAGGGCTTTGGAGAATTGCCCTCTTTTATGGGGTGTTTCTTGGTTCATCCCCAAGTAGCAGGTAAACATGTAGGCATTGAGAATGTTGAAACTTTGAAAGTGTGTCTAACTGAGTATTCAGTTGACATTAATTTGTTTGTAGTTTGTATGCCACCAGACTTTGTCAACCAAAAGATAAGTAAAATTAGTGGGCGCAACAAATATGGAGCATTGGTTTTCAGTGTTTATTATACTTTATTTTATTTTAATTAATAGTCCAGAAAATCTTCAAATTGAATCAGCCCATGTTTGTATCTGTTTTGCATTAGAATCAATGTGGTTTTCGCTGACATTTTCTAAAATTCATCATTTTCCTAGTTAGTTTGTATCACTATATGTGTTACAATATCCAGAAGGATCTGATGAGCTATCATCTACTGTTATATGCAATCTTGCCCAAAATTGGTTTTACATCTGCTTTAGTTCATCAAAAGTGTATTGACTTTAGTTCAGATAAAACCAGTGTTGCTCCAAGTTTCCAAGGCTGGGACATGGGGATGAGGTTTCAGGGGCAGCAAAAGATTTCCCAAATATTGGGGATGGCTATTAAAATAATAAAATAACTTAAGTAAATTAAATGCAGCTGAAATTTTAATATAATGCACTGCATTTGCAATGACAAGCCTCCCTTGTAGTTTTTTAGGGGTTTTTAGCATTTTTTTCTTTAAAATGTTACCCTTTCATTTATATGCACCAAATGGAGCAGACTGTCCAGTCTTGGAAAGGGGGACATCCCCTCCAAGTCCCCAAGCCCCCAGGACGTCCAGGATGTTGGGAATGTCACCTGGACCCCCAGGGATGCATCCCCATGGAGCACTGGATAAAACTATATCATTGAGATTCTGTGAGTCTCAATCAGACTTGCAGAGTCCCAAGCCAGGTGGGCAGCAACAAGTTTTGGTGGCTCTGCTTGGCAAAAACTTGTAGGTTAAACTACACTTTTCCACTGTGTAAAAATTGGCATATTTATGTCTTTGCTACTGTATGTGTTCTTTTTTATTTAAAATATTTATCCCATCAAAAATTGGTTATAAACATCAAGTACAGCAAAAAAACCTTTGTTAGCGCAATGACAGTGAAACAAGTACCGTAATAGTTATTTATTTTAAGGGACCAAAACTAAATCATCACATGACAAGAAAGATCAGACATTAATCCAATTACAAATTTCAAGAACCACTGGGTGGTTTTTTGGAGGACTCAGCAATAGATTCTAGATGCTCATGGTTAGCATGATGAATACAAAAGATACTAGGCATAAACTCTGTGGGCAATTGGATGAAATTTGCTTGAGATTTTGTCTGTTTGGAGATTTCTGCAGTTTGATCTTTCAAAAGATCTGATACTATGATCTCTAGATGCTCACAACTAGCTTGAAGAACAGAAAAAGTACCAAACATAAATTCAGAAGGCATTTGAGTGAAATCTTCTTGAATTTTCATCTGCTGATTGATAACTTCAATTTTCTCTCTTATCATCTCCAACATCTTCTCAGTTTGGAGGTTAATGGCACAAATAATCTCCATAAGTTGAGAGAGGGTTGGGTAGCCTGTTTGATGACTGGGCCCTTCTCCTTTGTTAGAAAACTTATTATACTGTATCTGGAACCTTTTAATAGACAATCTGGGAAGAGACAAATGATGTGCAGATTTGCAAAGCCTTTTGTTGGAATGCTCAAGGACTGGATACTTATATTTAGCTAGGTCATTAGTTGCAATTCTCTTGCCCAACTCTTTGCCATCTTTCGTGCAACAACGGTAGAGAACAAGATGTGAAATCAACGGTAGAGGACAAGACACAAACTCAATGACATCTAAGAAAAGTGAAAGATGATTTGTACAAGATTCCAATTTGCAATAGTGCCTTGGTACAATAATTGTAGCCTTTTAGTACACAAACCCACTATGCTTTTTTGTGTACTCCTTGGTCCATTTGAAAAAGAAGCTAACAACACAAGCTAGTTGTGAGAACCCCAATGAGGATTTGCCTAAAAGCTTCCCTTATAGACTAAAACAGTTATCTTTAGCATCCAAAAAACAATGGCGAACTCCCTTCAAATGAGATTATCAACATTCAGAATTACAATCCTTTAGATTTAACAGTGAAGCATCACAATCATATATGGAGCTTGGCTTAACAATATCCAAAAATATATTCGCTAATACACAGGTGCTACATGTATCATTGGTATTGAATATAGGGGAATCATGCGCCATATTCACGAACAGTATTATTCTACCATTACTTACAGAATGTGATGTAGGTCAATACCCACCAACAACGATTTATAGCGATATCACAATGTCCAAATGCAACCCTGTGAGATTCTGAAGGTTCCAAGAACCAGACTACATAGCTCCTGTGAGTGTGATGTGCGCCCCTGGAGCATTTGCACGAGCCCGAGTGATGATGGCCCTCCGTCTATGCAAGCCATGATCAAGCAATTGTCCAACTTCTAATCCGACTAATTGATGACTTGTGATCGCCGATCCTCCCGTGATGGTATGCGCCGGATCTTTTAGCACACTCAAATGATGTCGTGCTTCTACTTTTTGTCGATAGCAGTATGAAATGTCTTGCTAGAGGTATTGTGTGATCTTTCGTCCAATGGATACTACCCAATACTGGGTGTGTCGACACTTGAGTGAAATCGTGATATCTGTAGGGTGTCGATAATATCACTGCATAGACCTGATCTTCCCGTCGGTTGATGAGATGATACTGAGCCGTTGATGAAATTGCCAGGAGGTATGCTGAGAGGTGGCGCGATAATGGTAAGTCTTGTGATATGCCTATTGAGTGCGGCCAGAGCCAGAGGCTCGGCCAGATCACCCTCTAACGCTTCTCGCCTGATGCGCCCTACAAGTGTATCGCAATATGATGTAAGTGACCGAATTGTATCTGAATGCTAAACACGAAATCTCTAGGTCGACACTACGTGCGTACTTGGTTGCCTCGCGTGAGCAGCTACGCTCTCATCGGTGGTAGGCAGGGATTCAAATCCAAATTCCGTGATGATCCAAACATGAAAGCGATCTCAATAAATACTAATTGGATTTGAGGTTGGCCTAGACACAAATATTATTTTTAGCCTTCTACCAACGAGTTGGTAGATAGAAACACAAATTATATAAATTTAAATGTTATTTAACAATAATTTAAATTTATTATTTTATTATTATTACTTTTAACATTATATTATTATTATTATTTAATATTATTTTAAATATAATTATTATTTATTTAATTTAAATATTATTATTATTTTAGCATTGAAAATGCTCTATTTTCCTGCCAAATGGAAATGCCCCAAATTGGGGACATTACACTAGTGGTCTTCAATCCTATGTCCTTCCTCGCAACATAAATAACACACACTACTAATCTTCGTCACAATCATTTGGATGGAACCCAAAGTTGACACGGAGATAAAATCCACCAAAATATGGTCCAAGTGAACCTTTAGCAGTTTTAACATTGTAGATTACAATTTTCATGATTTTTATAATCAATTGCCCTTAGAATTTTTTTTTCTATCCGCCACCATTTTCGTTCGTACAATACGGATCCGTACAAATATATGGTCCGTACTCAACTGCAATTGCAAGTGTTAGCAGTTGGTAGAAGGTACGCAAGCAAGTGCCAACAAGCATATTCGTAGAATATTTGGTCTATGGATTTATTGCGTAGTTCTAGTGTCATGCCTGAGTAGGAGGTACGGATTAGGTTTTAAAAAATTCAATTTTTTTAATTAAAATTTTTGTTTAAATATTTGGCCAAAGCCCTTGATTTCTAGTCCATGGCCATATTGTTGGCACTTGGGGCTTAAGTCCAGCGGGCGTCCCGCTCGTGACCACTCAAGGAGTGGCGTGGCTTTGCTCTTCGTTAGAGCAACACCCTATTGCAGTCGTTGGGCTGCAGATTTTTTTAAATTGACTACATAGAGATCGGTCATATTGGTGATCACCAACTAGCCCCTAGGAGCTAATATTTGCCCCCTAGTGCCTAAAATAGGCCTTTTTTTTCAAATTGTCATAAATTGGTTCAGTGAACTTACAGTGGTGTAGTTCATTTTGCAAGATTTTGTTGTAGGTGCATTTTATTGCTGTTTGAAATCAAAAATCCCATTTGGACCTCCAAGCTCATAACTTTTTTCTTGGATTTCCGTTTTTTGGATTTTTGCGGCATCGGAAAAGTATTGAATAGTTCTATTTTTGTGTCCATTCACTTTTTCCAGATTGAGCCCCAAGTATATTTTATTTAGTATTTGCAAACTTTGCATTGTGACTGATTACTTGGACATCCTAACACTTGGAGAAGTTTTGTCTTTTTGGGAAGGCTTCATTTGCAATATTCATTATGTTTGGGGGTTTCTAATTGTGGTTGAAGGTTACAGTCTTTGTTATTTTGTAGATCTCTCATATTAATTATGGGTTTTTCATTTCATTCTTCTTTGATCATCTTGTAAAGGGGAAACTATAAACAATGGAGAGATGGCATCATACAACATCTTCGTTGGCTTCATATGTTGCCACATTTGTATGGTCTTGTTCCCCCTCCAGGTACACCTAGTAAGAAATTTGCTTGGAATTGCAAAAGGGATCATGTCTTAGGAAATATTGCTATGCATGTTGATGATGACATTTTGAATGCACTTGTTCATTTTGAGTGTTCTCATGCTCTTTGAACTAAAATTTGGGAGATATATGGAGATCCTAATACTCAACCATTCCAGATGATCCTGTTGTAGACTGTCTTGTGCCTCTTCATATTTGAGATAGGATACCTGTTGGTGTACGTTTTATCATCCACCGAACACACAGAATAAAATGTCTAGAGACACTCTATCCTCTCTTGAAAAACCACTGCGTATGCTAAGATTGCGAGAAGATCATATGGCGATTCCAAGGTTTCTTTTGTCAGGTCTTGATGTGTGGATAAGCTCAATGGGCGTTGTGATTTGCTGGTAATACACAAAGGGACTTATGTTAAAGAATTCTTCACAAGTTTGGGACTTAGACGAATTTATCATTAAAAGCTTCTTCAATTAGAACTTTCAATTTGGATCTCAAAAAAAAAGGGCAAAAAGATAAGGGTTTAGGGGATCTATTCTACACCTAGGAATTTAAGAGACAGTAAAGATTTAGTAAAGGAATAACCACGCTTCGTTTCGCCTCCCTGGGACAACTACGCAAAGTGGGTGCAATCTTCAAGGGGTGTGATTATTATTTTCAAGACTTGAATGAGACCGAAGTTAAGCTTCCACAATTACAAGCTCAAGCTAACTTTACGCCTCAAATGCAAATCATCCATTCGAAGAAAGTATGAGCAATATTTCACCATTGAATCTATACGATCAATCTTGCATTCACTTAACCAATATTCAAAGCAAATTCTACTTAATTTAATTCTAACTCTAACCTATGGTAGAAGAAGTTATGCAACCTTGCTTACTACTTGACAATAAAAGTGATTCAAAGCAAATCATGCATAAGAGCTTTTATTATCGGAAATAGTCTCAATGCAACAATTTCATACACTGTCTCCACACCTTACAAATGAGGGGCGAGCTCAATTTATAGGCTTCACAATTACATTTCAATGGCCAAGATTGATTTAGGACCAGCAATCGAGATTACAAAATAAAACCCTAATTAGGGTTTGTCACAACCAACTACCTCTCGACCAATGAGAAAATTACATTTGAGGACACTTGTCCCTCTGCTAAATATAAACCAACAATAAAATAGAAAGTTGTTGCATGTTGATTTGGAACAATTCGATTGGTTGGAAGATGACGAAGCGCCACCTCAACGTGCTAGATGCTGTCATGTCCCCTTCTCAGTGACATCTCTCGGAGCACAGGATTAGCCTATCATACGACCCTCATAGGCTGATAGACTGGATAGAGGGTCACGTTGGAGCTTGGCTCAGCTTCAGTTGGCAGAGTTTGATCAGTTGGTTTTCGTTTGAGCTCGATCGGAGACTTCTTGCAGAAGTTGCTATTTTTAGCAGTTCTTGGCAATCAACGTGGGACCCCTGCTATTTTTAGCAGTATGGATTTGGCAGTGTTCGGAATCACTTCAGTGTTCGTCAGCTTCAGACGGATCAGTCATCGGATGAATAACGAGAGAGATATTAATATTTAATTGTATTAATTAAATATTAATTATTTGATGATTATAATATAAAGTTATAATATTATATTATAACTTAAGTGATTCTTATTTGAGGGGGTCACCATCATCAGAAGGGGCCAAATTAACAATTATATTTTATTATAAAAATTTGGCTGAGACTATTGAAATATTGAAAGAATTAAAAGTGCGAATTTTAATGACTCCCTATTTTTGTGGAAATCGCACTTTTCAAGGTATAAGCCTTTTGCCTTGGGAATCGAGCCATTATGTGATGATTGTGAATTGAAAATTGATCAACTTTGATATGAGCAAGAAGCTTTAGGGTTTCAAGTTCGAATTCCTTGGGGAACGAGCCATCTCTATTGGAAGCAGTTCAGAGGGTGTGAAATAACACCTGATTTATTGCCAGCAGAGGTTTCTTCATCCAGAGGAAATCATTGATCTTCATAGGTTATTTTATTATCGTCAGAGTTTCTATCAGTGTTTGCATCCAGAGAATATATATCAATCAAGGTGCACCATTATCAGAGTCTGGATATTGATTATAGAGGAGGCCGTACATTATTTATTGCTGCTGTACCTGGCCGTACTTTGCTGCAGGCCGTACTTCTGTCCTTGAGCCGTACTTTGGTCTTCAAGAGAAAACGCCTTCCTTTTTGACTTCCAGTTTGCATCTTTGTGGGCGCTAGGGTATTGGAGATCTTTTGAGATTGTTTCCAGAGGAGGAAAGTGCCTTTCACACACCAGCCGTACCATCTCCAGTGATATACCAGCAAGCTGCAATCTTCAGGTTTTCATACAAAAATCATTGCTTTTCTATTTGCATGTATTTGGATTTTAATTGTAATTGTTCCAGAAGAGAAATAAATATACTGGCATCCGTATTTCATCATTTCCAAGAGCTAGATAATTTTTATTGAATTTATCTTCAATTATTTGCAAAAATCGCAAACTTCATTTATTGCTCAAAAACCCAAAAAAATAAAAAAGACCAAAACTTCAGAAAAACGTCAGAAAAACAGTCAGAGACAGGAATAGGGGAAACAAGGGGTTTCTACAGCAGTTAGTTACCGTTGCACCAAAAGCCCGGACTGGTAGTGAACGGCACCCCTCTTAGCGTTAAGGGGGCATCCCCAGGATAGGTACTCCCGCCGAAGACCCCGGACACGTGGCTGGGCAAACCGCTCGGACAGACCTACGTCACCTTCCGATAGGGGCCCGCAACGGGACATCACAGCCCACCACGCTCCGCGAGTCTCGACCTCGAGACCTCCGGCTCTGATACCAAGTTAGTTACCGTTGCACCAAAAGCCCGGACTGGTAGTGAACGGCACCCCTCTTAGCGTTAAGGGGGCATCCCCAGGATAGGTACTCCCGCCGAAGACCCCGGACACGTGGCTGGGCAAACCGCTCGGACAGACCTACGTCACCTTCCGATAGGGGCCCGCATCGGGACATCACAGATGCCTTCCTTGGTCGCTTCGTTCTTCTTCCACGTGCTTGCCTTAGAATATTTTCCTTGCCGATGACTCTATCCGTTGTGCTTGTTCCTTCCTAGCTTTGATCTTGGATTCTTTTTGAGACTTTGATTTCTTCTTCTCACCTGTACTGGAATCTTTGAGGTCTGGAAGTCTCCCCTTGGAGCAGATGTCTGGACTTGAAGTTGGTTGCTTTGAAATTCCTCCTGCTTGAACTGGGTTGATGTTATACCTTTGGATTTCCTCTCTGAATTCTCCAATTTGTGTCGAGAAATTGTCTAAGTATGGAGATATGTTTGGAACACTCTTCTTGTCACCATCTGATTCTGATTGGAAGCTTGTTTTTAATTCTTCAGCAGATGAAATCCCTCAAGAAGTTGCCCTAATTGCTTCAATAGGTTTGGGATTGCAGATGAAATCCCCCCAAGATGTCCGAATATCCTTTCAAGTGCCTTGAATTTGGAGAAGAATGCCTTTGTGCTTTCGCCACAATGGGGAAATTGGAATTTTCTCTGTGAAGTATTTCCCATACTTAGCCAAATTTTGGCTATTTAGTAACACCTTCATGTGGACCATTCAACATTTAGCCAAGGTTTTGGATGAACTTTTCCTGTGGATTTGTCTTCAATCTTGAATTTGGCTTGAGCTATGTAGGATAGATTCCATCCTTGGACAAGGATTTTATTCACTTCCTCTTTATTTTCCTCTTTATTTCTTTTGTTTTCTTTCCAATACTTAGCCAATTTTCTGAATTTCCCTCCTCAAGGTACCAACACTTAGTCATTTTTTTGAGTTTTTCCCATTGGGCTAACTTCACTTGAGCTTGGACATTGCTTCTATCTTGACCTAGGTTGGACTTTCTCTCCCTTGTGCCAAAGTCGGACTTCATTAATGTTTGGACATTCCTTGCTTGAGGTAAGTTGGACTTTGAAGGGCTTGTGCCATTTCTTCCATGTGCTAGGCGGACTTTACTTAAACTTGGACATTTCTCCTTTTTGCCCAAGCGGACTTTGCTTGTGGCTTGGACATGTCTTGGCAGACTTCAAGATTAGCTTGCCATTTCTCATCCTTCCTCTTCATATTTTGACAATACTTAGCCAATTTCATGAAAATTTCTTCCCAAAGCATCCATACTTAGTCAATTTCACAAGTTTTTCCTTTCCTAGGCATCGATACTCAGCCAAATTTGAGTCTTCCTTTTTTTTTTTCTTGGCTGGCCGGACTTCATCTTAGGCAAGACATTTTCTCTCAAGTGCATGGGCAAACTTCAAGACCTTCATGCCATGATGCAAAGGCGGACTTCAGAATTGTCTTGACACTTCCTTCTCCATATGTCTCTCAATGCCTAGGTGGACCTTATAACTTTCTTTCCACTTGATGGCAGACTTTTTGAATTCTTTTCCATGTGATCAATGCCTTAGGCGGACTTCTAAGTGAATTCTCTGACTTCATACTTAGCCAAAATTCAAATTTCATTTTCCGAGGTGTCAAACGCTTAGTCAATTTCATGAAATTTTCCTCCCCAAGGTAGCATTACATAGGCGAGGCATTCATACTTAGGCAAATTTTCAATTTTTTTCTTTCCTTGTGCTAGGCGGACTTCATCAAATTCTTTCCATGGCCTAGGCGAACTTCCTCAAGTTCCTTCCATCTTCCATCAAGGCATGGCAGACTTTCTATCCTCCTTGACATTTGCCTTTCACACTCATACTTAGCCAAAATTCACATTTTCCTCTTCCAAAGCATTAAAATACTTAGCCAAATTTCGGATTTTTCTTCCATGGCATCAAATACTTAGCCAAAATTTCAATTTTCCCTCTTCTCAAGCTAGGCGGACTTCACAAATGTCTTGCCAAGGCTTGGGCGGACTTTGGAGAAGGCATGACATGTCTTATCTAAGGCTGGGTGGACTTCAAGAGGTCCTTGCCATGTCCCTCAAATTAAGGGCCGACTTCCTTGCTCTCATGCCACGTCCCTCAAACTAAGGGCCGATTTTGCTAATGGCTTGACATTCCCTCTTGATGGCGAACTGTTCATCTTCACCTTCCCTTCTTTCTAGGGCCGACTTTATTAATGGCTGGACATTCTCCATGACAAGGGCGAATTTCTCCAGACTTAGGCAAAATTATCACGAATTTCATGCCTTTGGGTTGATTTTTTGTTGATTTTCTCATGATTTTCAATTGATTTTTCCAGATTTTTACCTTGCTTTTCCATGCTTTTCCTGATTTTTGCTTGATTTTTACTTTGATTTTTCAATTTTTTGGCCGATTTTTGGTTCTAAAGATGGAAACGTTGACCAGGGTTGACTTTCTAAAAATAGAAAAAGCAAAATCCCTAAAAAATAGGGAACCCCGTTTGGTCCAAAAATGCCAAAAATGAAAAAGCGAAAAAGCAAAAAAGCAGATTCCCTAAAAAATAGAAAGTGTTAGAATTGGCCCAAAGCACAGGCGATCCTTGTCTCCTGGACCTTCTGAACCCTTCCATTACGTTTACACACTGATTCAGGCATGGATTCTCA
This sequence comes from Sequoia sempervirens, assembly GCA_007258455.2. Taxonomy (NCBI): domain Eukaryota; kingdom Viridiplantae; phylum Streptophyta; class Pinopsida; order Cupressales; family Cupressaceae; genus Sequoia; species Sequoia sempervirens. The sequence goes on along the minus strand of VDFB02000015.1, from coordinate 337,422,038 downwards.
ACTTGGCTCGGATGACTCTCAAAAGACTGACTTGAAACTCTCAAAATGATGACCTCATTGTAAAAAGACAAGTAGCTTTTTTTGTTTAAAATTTCAATCTTCTTGTTTCATTGCAAAAGGATTCGTACCAAATATTACAACCCATAGATCTTTGCCTATGAGCATTTTTTCCATTTTGAGTTTCCACAACTCAAAATTACTACTAGAGAACCCCTCCATCTCTATTTTGGATGTACTTGGCATCCCTTCTTGCAATAAGATAAAAAAAAACTCTCTATGCAACCTTCCATTCAAACAAATATTAGTAAACAAACCCTATACCCAACACAAAATTTGAGGTGATCATGCTTTGATACCAAATGAAAGGAAGCAAGGTATGTGGAAATGCTTCCTAAACTAATCTTCAAAAGAGTGTTTTGCAAATTTTCAATCTTTCAGCACTTATAGAAAGTAGATACACATGTAAATATAAAATAAACAATATTCTATAACACGTGTACATGGGGAAAACCCTTTCAAGAAAAAAATTTGTGATGAGCCCAGCCTAAGCTGACTCAAAAACTCTTCTTTGTTCCCTTGAAATTTTGTCAAACAATTCGAATGCAAACTTTAAGCTTGCTGGTCTCAGTTATCAGTCTGATCTAGTTGCTTGGAAATGACTTCAAAAGTGCTGCAATTAGTGCTTACAGTGCTACTAGTGATGCATGATTGATTTACAAAAAAAGTGAGTGGTAAACTGACTGTTCTTGACCCCTTCTCATACATAGCCATGATTGAAATTGACAAATACAACTAGTAGACATAATGTCAAACACTTTGTATGCATTCTATGGCAGCAAGTATGCAACTACAGTGTGTATCATTAATACAAACACTTGTCAAACAAGCTGATCATAAACTAAGAACACCTACAGCCATAGTCATTATGACAAACAATTGGCAAGCATTCAAATTTAGCATCCAAATGAACAATCAACTATATGAGCTCCTCAATCATAAACTTTTTATTAGTTTGCAATCTTCTTTACAACCATTTCAATAGTGTCAAGACTCTTGACTTCAAGCTTCGTTACTCAATGCATAGTGACAACTGAAGACTTGCACAGGCCCAAACTGATTATGAATGATGGTCAGATATAAGAGTATTTGACTCAGAATGAATGGCAGTAAGCATGTAGATCACAAGCTATGCTTAGTGGACTGTAACAACAATATTATCATTACATTCATCTACAAAGTTCAGATATAACAGTGTAGACTAAGGTTTCAAAATGTGCAATAATATATGCTACATGACAGCCCTTTTGCAACAAGTTCTGAGTAATAAGATGGCTGGTCTGTTTATACAAAATGCTCAGAAATGACCTTCAGCAAAATACCCTTAAACGTTTCACCCAAAATCAGATTGCAGTCATGTGAACACTGATATTCAAGTATCTCTTGCTGGTATCTATTACAATCTTAATCAATTCCAGACTTAATGCCAAAGGTCTGATAGACAATGATATTTTCAGATGTAACCAATAGACTTATGCATTTTTCAGATAAGACAGAGATTATAAACTGCTTTACAACTAGAAGCACTCAGAAGTTCACTTCAACTTATACTCATAATTCCTTACTGATAATCTTATGTAGAAATATACATTTAGCATGGATGAGAATGTATATAAAACCCCGACCTGGAAGTTTGCTTAGGTCTGAAATGTGTACAGCAGTCTGGAAATGAATATCTTCAGGTATTATGACCATATACAGATCTGAGATTAAGTGCAACAAGCAGAGAATGAATTCTGAGCGCTAGAAAGTTCACACCTAGGCTGAGAATGCTTTGAATGATGCACCAAGTTACTGTAGCGGATCACTGTAGTGAATCACTGTTCACGCCACTGTAGCAGCTAACAAAAATTTTGATTTGCAAGTAATAATCTTCATAACCCTTGTGAAACTCCACCAATTTGCACAAATGAAAGGACTGAATTATCCTCTCCTCAATTGCAACCCTTCAAGAGATATTTCACTCCCTCAGTTATGCTATCAATAGGAAGTTTTCGTTTCCTATGACAAGAAGAAAACTGTGAAAGCCCTAGGCTCCACAATAAAAATCAATCAAAACAATATTCATCAACTAGATGCTGAGAATGAGCTCTTACCTCTCTTTTTATTCTTTCCTTAGGAGAGCTCAAACACCTTCCTGGCCAATGTGGGATAAAAGATTTATTCCCACATTAAATTATTCACTTAACGCACTTTAATATATTAAAGTGACTTTATTATTATAAAGTTACTCTATAACTTTATAATAATATTAAAATATTAAATAAATCACTTAAGTCATTTAAACTTTAATATCTCTTGATGTACTTGTCTGATTGCTAAGCCGTCTGAGCCACGAGTCGACTCTCCCTGTTCTCCATGTGATCGGATGCCCATCTAAAAATAGAAACCCTAAACAATGACTTACTATAAATAGTATGTGAAACTGATTCTAGAAACAACTGCAAAGGCCCAATCAAGGTTGACACTGCCAATATGCTCTGCTCAGGTGTCTTTCTATTAATAGGAACCCTGACTCTCCCAAAATAGTAACTTACTATAAATAGTAAGTGTGCCAATCTGAGTCAAAAAACCTGTGCAAAGGCCAAAACCTGAATCCAACTAAAGAGTAATGTCTCCAATCACCGAGTAATTGCCACATGGGACCCTCTATCCAGACATAATAGCCTACAAGGGTCAGGAATAGGTTAAATCCACCAAACTCTGATGCTCGCAAAATGGGGACATTACAAAATTCCACATTCCAAAGTAGCCCAATGTATTATTCAGTAAACTTAACAAGATTGCAATACATTTGTAGAGTAAGCCTTAAAAGGAGTTTCATCAATAGACAATTCTAGAGTGATTCCAACAACATAATGGTACCTACAAAATGCTCATACAAACTACAACTCCAAGCACCAATAAATAGATGAAGTACAAAATGGAAACCATGAATGGTTTAAAGAAAACATTTTCAAACCATGAGAGGTAAGGTGACCAAATGCATGGGTCCAAATTCCAACACCCCTCCTTGGTCTTGGTCCTCATGGCTATTTTTGGCATATTCCTTACACTTTTTTCATTGTCATAGTCTATCATATTTTAACACCCAAATTTGGGTGCCCCAATTTATCCTCATTCAATCATGTAAAGATGCTCTATGACAAGACAAGTGTCCAAGCTTGTCATAATGTTGATCAAGATTCTAATGTAAATTCCCTTTTACATGCTCTTATGTGTATAAGAATCTATCATATGTAACTTGTCATGATGACCTTACACATACTACTAGATGTCAATACATGGCCAAACCATGCTGCCTCAATGTGGGAATGCCCACCTCCTCATGTGAGGATAAAATCCACAAAAAATGAATTCCATGTCACCTACAAATGGGATGCCAACTCTCCCACATGAAGACAAAATACATAGAAGGCAAAATAGTGAATGCATACAAAAGTATTAAAATTGAATATTAGGAATGCAAGGTTGAGACACCTTTTTTCCAACACAATAGTAGTATGGTAGAAAAAAATTTAGAGTTGGCAAAATTTTATTAGCAAGAAAAAGCACCTACCCATAGTAGGTCACAGTAGAAATAGTATTTAGAACAAATAAATTTTGTAGAGTTTTAATAAAGTAAATAATAGTGAAAGTGGAATATTCCGAGCCAATTTTTTTCAAATTTTCAATAACAGTTTACAAACCAATGCACCCGTTAAGGTTAGCAGCTAAACCAAAACGATGCTGAAGCAACTCTAACCAGAATGTACATTAGGATCCCGATGTGGGCAAGGTGTGAGCATTGGTTAGAGGATCTTAATCAAAATGCTTATGCAAGAACTCTAACCAAGATGTGCCGGCGAACGACGAGCATGTGGTCAGAGGATCCCTACAATCTAATATACTAAAAGCACACTCAACACCAAGTATGTGCTGCTCAATCCAATACGGAAATGAGGCGACCATATGGCGGAGATAACAAAAATTACAATGCTGGAAAGAGAAGTAAGCTAAAATGCTGAAAGTACTCGACACCTAGAATGTGCTTTCTAACCCGGAATGGGAAAGGACCTACCATAGGGCGGAGATAAAGAAATACAATTGCAATTACAGAATGTAAATATGAGCATTACAAAACATGATTAAGCAAGATGGAAGAACTGCTGTCAGTACTACTGTAGCTTACAATATGATAGAGAATTCGCCTGCCAAGAGCATAGAGTTAGAACAATTCAACGAGCATTAAAATAGAGACTTCTCCTTGCTTAATGGACATATCAAAACTGATTTCCTTCTCTCAAAAACCAGATTTAAGATTCTGATTTATTCAGATCTGCACCTTTAACTGTAAAACCAGCATGCCTGTAACCCACTAAATTGCTCGTATAACACCCTAAACAGACCCAAAAGACCTCAAGTTTGATGCAATGGACCTATAGAATGATGGCGCCTAGTTTAGTTATAAGAAAAGGCAGCTAAAAGTGGCTAATAATTAAGGACACGGATCCTGAGGCACTCCAGAAAGTGCGCCCTACAAGGAATGACGAATTTTCTTTATAAAATCATACGCTTCATATTAAAATCTGCAAATATTCATGAAGGGTCGCTTCCAACAGAGAAAACCAATGAGACAATACCCAGAACGACTCTTTGTGTATTTTATGACTTATGATTAAAAACATCAATCTGCTACAATGAATGTGCAACTCCAGAAAACCACTAATATGCATAAAACTGATTTACATATCCTCACAAAGACTAAAAATGCAGAAATCTCACAATAAAACATTCAAACTACACTATCTCACCACTAGTCGCTATCTTTCAAGCGAGAAGCAATGCCCAAGCTAGGAGGCCTTCATTCCTCGAAGCAATCCCAAAGCCAATCCGGCAGCATAACATTCCTGTAGATAAAAGATGCTGAAAAGAGAACCCAAGGCTTCCATTTATAATTTGCTGTTGACCTTCTCGAAACCCTAACCTTCTTTTTTTAGAGTCAAAACCCTAATCTCAAGAGATGGCGTCCCACTTTCCCAAGCAATATTTTAATTATTACTTAATTTCTTCATTGAAATTGGTGTCCACTTTTGCTTGGAATAAATCTTTTAATAAAAACATAATTACTTCCTTTAATGAGGCGCCCACCCATAAAGAACCTCTTTTTAAAACAACTTAAAGTAAAGTTGCTAGGCCAAGGGGTCAATGTTAAAATATAACATTAAACATGACTTCTTTAAAATAATTCAACTTATCACCTCAAACTGCATCCCGAGGCTAGAGTCTGAATACGCCAATTGAGTCAGCTAAAGAGGAAAGTCAATTGTGTCTGAGACCAACCAGTTTACTGCCAGAAATAGAATTTACTAAAAATAGTAAATTCCTGAAGATGCTCAGAATGCCAAGAAGAACATACCACTACGAAGCTCTCTGAAAACCCAAAAAGAATCCGCCATTGAATCGACCAACCCCGAGCAAGAACATCCTTCAAAATAGGAAACCCTAATTTTACCTTTTGAGTAGCCTACGGGTCTCCAGAATAGGCCAACGGTCACTGGAAAGATCATGCTCGAGAAGGGGACATTACAATCCGCCCTTCCCAAAATTGCTTGTCCTCAAGCAATACCACCACAACTCCAGAAATTTTAAAACTAATCCATACGCAAACAAGTATGATCCCTGGTTCCCAAACCCATCGTAGGAAGGACCCACCATGCCGATGCTGCACCACTCTGATCACATCCGTGAGATCATCATGCCTATGCTGCACTAACCTTCCTTGTAACCCCAAAGTGTTACCATCCATGATACTCAAACCGAAAGATCTTAAAGAAGGGGGATCAAAATCATGCAACATCTCATGTCCACAATGCCCCGAATTAACAGTATCAACCATACTACTGTCAATCACAATTCTAAGCAATAGGAAAGATAGTCTACTCAAATCAAAATCGAACTCCCTAGCATACCTCCACATGGTAACAAATGGAACCATGACTGCAAATGTGACATCTACAAATCTTCTTGCAAGAAGGAAAGCAATCCTTTGCAAGAGCTCAACGAACTCATACTCATGTCTCCGCATGAAGCTACGATGCCTCATCTGAATTATACTGACACACCCATGAAGACTACAGAAAACACTCATAGTTCCAGCCCCATGAGTCTCAGAATGGTGAACCAAAGCATGTGAGATGACCATTGAGCTGCAAGGTGACACCTCCAAAGTGGTTGGAAAACACACTAAATCCATCTCCATGAGAAAACTACCACTTCTTTGATCAGGAGTGATGAACCAACTCTCCTGAATGCGAGAAACGCAACATGTAAGGTGGCTGGTCTGCCTCAAACCAGCAAGCTCGAGTCTCAAAATCTGTCCATGTCTTAGCTGAGAAACGCTCTCAAGAGCAACCAATCGTTCATTTCTCCAACCCATACTCAAAATTTCTCTCCAACCCAATTGTTGATGATTAAATAACCCCATCAAGCGGCGGACAAAGAAAGCAACGTCATCAACAAATTTGGAAATTTGATCCTTATTCCTCCAATAGCCCTTTCCAAATGTAATAAGCCTTATCAAGCCAAGTTGAGGATCCCAAGCACGGATACCCAACTGAAAATGATTTTCAACATAATGCAAGGTAATCTCAATGCATCCCCAAGAGCTAGTAAGGATCAAGTGTATACTGAAGAGATTGATGCCTCCTCTATTGAACCCTTGAAGCCTATCTATGAAAGTTTCAACAACAATGGAGCATGAAATATTAAATGACCTCAAGGCCAACTCCAAAAATGGACTAATAAATGCCAAAGCATCATTCAACCCAAGGGATGGATTGACAAGCATACAAACACCGAGTTCTAGTCCATTTTTCTTCCCTACTTCATGAGTAACAAAACTGAAATCTTTGCTCCTTGCTGCTGTAATGAAGTTACCAGCAGCTACCAAGTCTTGCTTTGTTAACACCTTGGTGTCGGGGATGTTGAAATCTCCTCGAATCAACACTTCCCATGTAGAGACTCCATCCTCAAACCCACTTATGCATCCATTACTACTCAACATACTGTGGCACATCCTCATGGAGTGATATCAAGGCATCCTTAGATTGGAGTTCATGCTTGACCTCATGCTTGGTCACTTCACTACTTGACTCATTTTTCAAAACAAAGAGAGGATTGTCATAAGTTGCTTCAGCACCCACTTCAAAGAAGGGATTGTCAAAGACCTGGAAGCCATTCCTTTCGTCTCGCTGCCCCAAATCTGTACATGCAACTTCTGATTTTCTTGAAATGCTTTCAAGATCAAACTCCTCTTGAAGACAGTCAAGATCTCCAATCACTTGATTGATTTTTTCAGCTCTTTGTGCATCCTCTTGCTCCTTGAAAAGTTTGAAATCTGCAAACTGGTCTTCAACCTCTGTTAGATCCAACTGAGTTTCTTTCAACTTGTCCTTTATTGATTTAAGCTCCAGAGTGAGCTCATCAATCATACTCTCCTTTTCATGAAAAGCACAAATGGCCTTCTTTGCAACTTCAATGACATGATCCCGTTCTCCAATAGAGTGTACGTACTCGGACTTCAAGGTCTCCAAGGAATCTCTGATAAGTTGCAAATTAGGAAGAGTAACTTCATCGGTCACTCCTCTACGTCTCTCTTCAAGCTGAGCCTTCCAGTAAAGCTCTTCAACCAAGCTATGTGCGTGGTCAAACAGGGATAGAGCTTGCACTTCCTTGTCAACGAACACCTTGAATTGTCCTTCCCACTCATAAGAATGCGAAGATGGTGAATTGCTGGTTGGCTGCTCTTCAAAATCAGAACTTTGTTTTGTGACATCGCTGTCCTCAGAGCTGCTCCGACCTTCTTGTCTTTCATCCTCAACTAACGGAGAATGTTCAGTGTCATGGAGAGGGACATACTCCACAGTTTCTTCGTCCTCAAGCTTGCAATCAGCTTCTTGCCTTGGTAGATCAGCCTTGTGTTCTAAAACCACATTGAACCTTTCTTCTTCAAAAGCCGTAAGGTCTTCAAGCTCTTCATCCACCTCACTGCCATCTTGATCAAAGGCTATGGCAGCCCCTGATTCAAACGAACAATCATTGAATGCTGGTTTGAAAGTTTTGGAAGTAACAACATCCTCTTTGGTGGCTGCAATCAACTTGAAGGGATCACCATGGAGCTCTTCAGAGTAAGCTTCTTCATCAAAAACAACTTCTCCTTTGGCCTCCTCATAGCTTGCAAGGCAGACAATATTTTGGTCTTCATCAGGATCAAAGGGAAATTCATCCCACAAAGGTACCTTGTTATACCTCGGTGCCAACACACCTGGATCCCAAATACCAAGGGGTTGACTGAGATGATCAACAGGAAGAGGTTTTTCATGTTTCACTGGAAGAATTGACTCAATGAATAAGTCAGATCCTGAATCTCTTAAGCTGATATCTTCAAAAACATTTTCTTCCAATGGTTTGGTTTGCTGGTCAAACCCAAATCCAACAATGTCACCACCGAAATGAAGTGAAGATTCTTCGATGCTGCTTGTTTCGAAAACTTCACCTTCAATATCTTTTATGGAACCATCATAAGAAAGTATGTCGCTGATTTCCTCATGTGGAACTTCTTGGTGAGTTCAAATGGCAACAAGAGTAAAACTATCCACCACCAATTCTTCAACACAAGGTGGTATAGTCATGTTGGAAACATTACCAACTTCATCACTTTGGCAATGCTCATAGGCTGATTCAACGGGACCACAAGTATTTCCTTCTACTTGCTCTTCTTCAACAAACTCATCCCATACAACAGTACTAAAATCTTCAGTGAAGCCCTTAGCTTCTAGACCTTCATAGGTTGAATCCTTATTAGGATTCAAGACTGTCGTTCTGTTCTTTTCACCAAGCTGATCTTCATCACTTCCTATTACATGCAAGTCAAGGGAAGTATTATGGGGTTCTACTCTTAACTCTTCACTTGCCACGGTATCTTCATCAAGCTCACGATCATTCTGATGTGGCATATGCACCTTTCTATCCCGACTTTCAGACTTAGCATAAATCTTTCTGACTCCCCATTTTATGTCAGGATCCTTCATTAGCGTACACAGTTCATGCATTAACTCAAGTAGTGACTTCTCTGTAGTCATCTTTTTCTGTACGTAATATCTGGTATCTCTATCACTCATCTGTCAAATGAACTTTGTTGGGCACTTGGCTCTGATACCACTGGAATATTCCGAGCCAAATTTTTTCAAATTTTCAATAACAGTTTACAAACCAATGCACCCGTTAAGGTTAGCAGCTAAACCAAAACGATGCTGAAGCAACTCTAACCAGAATGTACACTAGGATCCCGATGTGGGCAAGGTGTGAGCATTGGTCAGAGGATCTTAATCAAAATGCTTATGCAAGAACTCTAACCAAGATGTGCCGGCGAACGACGAGCATGTGGTCAGAGGATCCCTACAATCTAATATACTGAAAGCACACTCAACACCAAGTATGTGCTGCTCAATCCAATACGGAAATGAGGCGACCATATGGCGGAGATAACAAAAATTACAATGCTGGAAAGAGAAGTAAGCTAAAATGCTGAAAGTACTCGACACCCAGAATGTGCTTTCTAACCCGGAATGGGAAAGGAGCTACCATAGGGCGGAGATAAAGAAATACAATTGCAATTACAGAATGTAAATATGAGCATTACAAAACATGATTAAGCAAGATGGAAGAACTGCTGTCAGTACTACTGTCAGCTTACAATATGATAGAGAATTCGCCTGCCAAGAGCATAGAGTTAGAACAATTCAACGAGCATTAAAATAGAGACTTCTCTTTGCTTAATGGACATATCAAAACTGATTTCCTTCTCTCAAAAACCAGATTTAAGATTCTATTTATTCAGATCTGCACCTTTAACTGTAAAACCAGCATGCCTGTAACCCACTAAATTGCTCGTATAACACCCTAAACAGACCCAAAAGACCTCAAGTTTGATGCAATGGACCTATAGAATGATGGTGCCTAGTTTAGTTATAAGAAAAGGCAGCTAAAAGTGGCTAATAATTAATGACACGGATCCCGAGGCACTCCAGAAAGTGCGCCCTACAAGGAATGACGAATTTTCTTTATAAAATCATACGCTTCATATTAAAATCTGCAAATATTCATGAAGGGTCGCTTCCAACAGAGAAAACCAATGAGACAATACCCAGAACGACTCTTTGTGTATTTTATGACTTATGATTAAAAACATCAATCTGCTACAATGAATGTGCAACTCCAGAAAACCACTAATATGCATAAAACTGATTTACATATCCTCACAAAGACTAAAAATGCAGAAATCTCACAATAAAACATTCAAACTACACTATCTCACCACTAGTCGCTATCTTTCAAGCGAGAAGCAATGCCCAAGCTAGGAGGCCTTCATTCCTCGAAGCAATCCCAAAGCCAATCCGGCAGCATAACATTCCTGTAGATAAAAGATGCTGAAAAGAGAACCCAAGGCTTCCATTTATAATTTGCTGTTGACCTTCTCGAAACCCTAACCTTCTTTTTTCAGAGTCAAAACCCTAATCCCAAGAGATGGCGTCCCACTTTCCCAAGCAATATTTTAATTATTACTTAATTTCTTCATTGAAATTGGCGTCCACTTTTGCTTGGAATAAATCTTTTAATAAAAACATAATTACTTCCTTTAATGAGGCGCCCACCCATAAAGAACCTCTTTTTAAAACAACTTAAAGTAAAGTTGCTAGGCCAAGGGGTCAATGTTAAAATATAACATTAAACATGACTTCTTTAAAATAATTCAACTTATCACCTCAAACTGCATCCCGAGGCCAGAGTCTGAATACGCCAATTGAGTCAGCTAAAGAGGAAAGTCAACTGTGTCTGAGACCAACCAGTTTACTGCCAGAAATAGAATTTACTAAAAATAGTAAATTCCTGAAGATGCTCAGAATGCCAAGAAGAACATACCACTGCGAAGCTCTCTGAAAACCCAGAAAGAATCCGCCATTGAATCGACCAACCCCGAGCAAGAACATCCTTCAAAATAGGAAACCCTAATTTTACCTTCCGAGTAGCCTACGGGTCTCCGGAATAGGCCAACGGTCACTGGAAAGATCATGCTCGAGAAGGGGACATTACAGAAAGGTGCAACAACAAGGTTCAATACTAGAAAATATAGTTTTCACAGGCCTTTATTAGTGTGAACATAAGTTATCAGGGTCATTTTCAAAGAAAAATCAATATAACAATAGCAATAGAAGGAATTTGTACTTTGAATGGTTTGATTCCCTCTCAAAATTTGCCAAATTCAAGTGGAAAAGAATTCAGGTGCACCTTAAGAGGTAGATGTGTGCTTCAACAAGGGTTTTTAAAACTACAAAATTTCAAGCCTAGTGTATAGGCATGTGCTTAGACAATGGCATGAGCCAATAGAAAGGAGGTGATTTTTCTTGAAAGTTTTGTGTTAATGCCAAGGCATGCACCAATACAAAGTAGAGGCATGCCTATACAAAGGAGGGATGTATAAGTATATTTTCAAGGTTTTTTAAAGGGTTAATTGTGATCAAAGGAAATGTTGTAGAATCATCAAGTCATCTTGAGTTGCTTATGTAGAAGTCTATTTTTAGTCCACACTAAAAAAAGCTATGCGCTGTTTTTGGTCAATACCATCTTCAAAGAGAATAGCATATTCTAGGATTTGTTAGTTTTAGCTGGAGCTATTTATAACCCATGTTATTTTTAGTGGACTCTATTTTTAGTTGAGGAACCCATGTTATTTTTATCATTCTCATTTTATAGTTTAGAGTTAGCTATTTTTAGATCGTCTATCTCATCATGCAAGAGATGAGAGCTTTTATAGGATAAGTTTTGATGTGGGCACTTCTGATGAAATCCGCTTGATTGTGGCAGGACCTTTAGATACTTGACCAGCCGGGCTCTTTAGAGACTTGACTATTAAGGCTATTGGTGAGACTTGACTCTTCTTATTGGAGAGGAGAGGAGAGGGTTAAGCTAACCTCACTCTTGATAGTATTTCTTAGATCAGGCAAGTTTAACACTCATTGGACAAAGTGATGAGTTTTTATTTCCTTGGTTGCTTGATCCGATTGGAGTATCAAATTCAACAGGCTATGCAGTGTTCATTCAATCATGATAAAGCAACTCTGAATTAGTGCACCTTCATTCAATTCAAGAAAAGGGATTGGATTTTCCTTCCTAGATTGAAACAATCAAAGTTCAATCTAGGGTCATTAAGTACTACTGGTAGTCGCATGCATTAGAATTAGTGGACGAGAGAATTTATGATAAAGCTTGCATGTCATGCAAGCAATCGTAATTAGTGTAAAAGTGCTGTTAGTTTAATTTTTTTTTTTCATACAACTATTTGTAAACAATATAACTAAGTGCCTTTTTGCATTTAGTTGGATGGAAAAATGGTAATTCTCACGTCTACATATTATTGGAGTTGCTATTCATCAAGTAGTTAGTATTATTGTTATAATTGTTATCTAGAATTTGCTATTCACTCAATAAAATTTATTATGCCTATCTTGCTTATGAATGTTCATTAAGATGTCTCATTATGTGTGTTGAGAGTTAAATTGCTTTAGTGAGTTTGTAAGCTTTGTATTGCAGATGAGCTCAAATGTAATGTCCCCCTTTTCAGCGTGATCTTGTTTGCAGAGTGTTAGCCTATTTCTTGGACCCTTGTGGGCTAACTGGATTGGTTAGAGGGTCAGTGGTACCAGAGTTAGGTCGATTTCATTTCTGAGATAAGTGGATAGGCTCATTGCGGGCCTTGGCAGTACAGGAGTTTCTTTGCTTCTGACGCATGAATTCTGTTGAGAATTGAGGGAGATAGGCTTACTTAAGTGATTTAAGTTAATTTTTAACTTAAAGTCTTTTTATAAAGTCAAATTGACTTTATAATTCTTATTTCATAAATTAAGTCTAAAGTGAATATTTTAATGTTATATCTTTATTCACTTAAAGGAGGCGCCAAAAATCAAAAGGGAAACTATAGAAAGTGATTTAAGTTTAGTTTCATAAATTTAAATGAGCTAAAGCCCTAAAATGTACGACCTTCTTAGGGTTTCTCCTCTTTTGCTTTATAAGGGATTTGGGCAATGAGAAACTCATCTTTTTGAATATTTCAACTTTGCCTTGGAGGTTTTTTCCCTTGCTTTCAGCCTGTGACCAGGTTTGCAGCAAATCCACCATTGGAGAACGAAATCTCTTCAGTGTGAGCACTTGTGAAGTTGTGAAAGATCAGCTGAATTAGTGCAGATTGAGAGAGCTTCATTTCAGAAGTTCTGCAGTGCTTCAACAGATTTTTTGTAGTGTTCTTCATCAAAAACAGAGGGTTTATTAGTTGCTGTTCTTCCTTCACCATGGCAGACTTCATGGCTGTTTGGGCACACCTTCAGAGATGGTTTTTGGTGCTTTTTGTTTGAAAGGGCGTGGCACTTGCAAGGAAGTTTATTTTGGCTTTTTGGAGAAACGTCTTCTTTTGGAGGATCTCTCTTCATGAACTTGGGCGCCCTACCTATGTTACTCTCTGGCTTCAGTTTCAGAATAAACTTTGAAGTCTGTAACTCTCTACTCCAGTTTTTGTCAGTTCTTCACCATGCTGGTCGGATTTCTTATTTAAAAAATCTGGAGGCTTTCGGGTATGTTTGTATGTTTTAAATCCATTGTTGATGATAATAAACACCTTCTACAATTCCAGTTTGATTAAATTTGCTCAAGTTTTCATTTTGTGAGCTTTTATATGATGCGCCCCTTCTCTTCTGTCTACAAAATTTCTCTAAAAAACTAAAAAACACAAATAGACTTAAAAAAAAGACAGGGGTTTGAGCAGTGAGCTAGCAAGGCTCATCACAGTGGTACAGTATGATGATCCAGCTGATCAGATTTGGGAGTTACAGGAGACTCATTCATCTAGGAGTTGCATATGGGATGACAATGGCGATCCAGTTTCTCTTCCTAGAGTAGATGTTATTCAGTATGATGATCCTCTCTTCGAGTTAGATATCGCTCGCACTCTGGACATGAGCATTGATCGTTGCGTTTGGGATCCTTCCAGGGTATTGGGATTTCAAATTAAGCTGGCAGAGGAGTTTTCGGAGGAGTACATGATGAGAGGTGCAGATAGTTCTACATTTGACCCTCACGATCTGGCAGCTATCTACTTGTTGCTTGGTGATTTAATCTTCTTAGACTCTTCATTGATCGATGGTTGTCCTACTTGGAGTTGGCATGATTTGCAGAGTTGGGATTTAGGAGCTTCATTGCTAGATGGTTGGTTTCATGGGTTGACAGGTTATGGTGACATCATGGGTTCCAGCTACAGACAGAGATGTGTGTTGCGGATGCTTCCCGATATTCTTACTTTATTATGATGGATGGATGTGAGTACCGTTTATATTGGGATCCAGGTGGCACAGGATTGGTACTGTGTTTTGGATGAGTCCCATGCATTGGCTTCACCACTTTTGGCATGGTGAAGTTGAGATCAGTGTTGAGCAGCGAAGACAGTTGATGATAGTAGGGACATTTCACAGCACTATCCTTGGGATCCTGGTGGAGTGGTTGATCCTTTGTTGTTGAGATTGCTTGCGGTCAAGCAATTTCAGGGAGGGCGGATTGTAATGTCCCCCTTTTCAGCGTGATCTTGTTTGCAGAGTGTTAGCCTATTTCTTGGACCCTTGTGGGCTAACTGGATTGGTTAGAGGGTCAGTGGTACCTTCTGGAGAGTTCGGTCGATTTCATTTTCTGAGATCGTGGATAGGCTCATTGCAGGCCTTGGCAGTACAGGAGTTTCTTTGCTTCTGACGGCATGGAATTCTGTTGAGAATTGAGGGAGATAGGCTTACTTAAGTGATTTAAGTTAATTTTTAACTTAAAGTCTTTTTATAAAGTCAAATTGACTTTATAATTCTTATTTCACTTAAATTAAGTCTAAAGTGAATATTTTAATGTTATATCTTTATTCACTTAAAGGAGGCGCCAAAAATCAAAAGGGAAACTATAGAAAGTGACTTAAGTTTAGTTTCATAAATTTAAATGAGCTAAAGCCCTAAAATGTACGGCCTTCTTAGGGTTTCTCCTCTTTTGCTTTATAAGGGATTTGGGCAATGAGAAACTCATCTTTTTGAATATTTCAACTTTGCCTTGGAGGTTTTTTCCCTTGCTTTCAGCCTGTGACCAGGTTTGCAGCAAATCCACCATTGGAGAACGAAATCTCTTCAGTGTGAGCACTTGTGAAGTTGTGAAAGATCAGCTGAATTAGTGCAGATTGAGAGAGCTTCATTTCAGAAGTTCTGCAGTGCTTCAACAGATTTTTTGTAGTGTTCTTCATCAAAAACAGAGGGTTTATTAGTTGCTGTTCTTCCTTCACCATGGCAGACTTCATGGCTGTTTGGGCACACCGAGATGGTTTTTGGTGCTTTTTGTTTGAAAGGGCGTGGCACTTGCAAGGAAGTTTATTTTAGTTTTTTAGAAATTTTGTAGACAGAAGAGAAGGGGCGCATCATATAAAAGCTCACAAAATGAAAACTTGAGCAAATTTAATCAAACTGGAATTGTAGAAGGTGTTTATTATCATCAACAATGGATTTAAAACATACAAACATACCCGAAAGCCTCCAGATTTTTTAAATAAGAAATCCGACCAGCATGGTGAAGAACTGACAAAAACTGGAGTAGAGAGTTACAGACTTCAAAGTTTATTCTGAAACTGAAGCCAGAGAGTAACATAGGTAGGGCGCCCAAGTTCATGAAGAGAGATCCTCCAAAAGAAGACGTTTCTCCAAAAAGCCAAAATAAACTTCCTTGCAAGTGCCACGCCCTTTCAAACAAAAAGCACCAAAAACCATCTCTGAAGGTGTGCCCAAACAGCCATGAAGTCTGCCATGGTGAAGGAAGAACAGCAACTAATAAACCCTCTGTTTTTGATGAAGAACACTACAAAAAATCTGTTGAAGCACTGCAGAACTTCTGAAATGAAGCTCTCTCAATCTGCACTAATTCAGCTGATCTTTCACAACTTCACAAGTGCTCACACTGAAGAGATTTCGTTCTCCAATGGTGGATTTGCTGCAAACCTGGTCACAGGCTGAAAGCAAGGGAAAAAACCTCCAAGGCAAAGTTGAAATATTCAAAAAGATGAGTTTCTCATTGCCCAAATCCCTTATAAAGCAAAAGAGGAGAAACCCTAAGAAGGCCGTACATTTTAGGGCTTTAGCTCATTTAAATTTATGAAACTAAACTTAAATCACTTTCTATAGTTTCCCTTTTGATTTTTGGCGCCTCCTTTAAGTGAATAAAGATATAACATTAAAATATTCACTTTAGACTTAATTTAAGTGAAATAAGAATTATAAAGTCAATTTGACTTTATAAAAAGACTTTAAGTTAAAAATTAACTTAAATCACTTAAGTAAGCCTATCTCCCTCAATTCTCAACAGAATTCAATGCCGTCAGAAGCAAAGAAACTCCTGTACTGCCAAGGCCTGCAATGAGCCTATCCACGATCTCAGAAAATGAAATCGACCGAACTCTCCAGAAGGTACCACTGACCCTCTAACCAATCCAGTTAGCCCACAAGGGTCCAAGAAATAGGCTAACACTCTGCAAACAAGATCACGCTGAAAAGGGGGACATTACAATCCGCCCTCCCTGAAATTGCTTGACCGCAAGCAATCTCAACAACAAAGGATCAACCACTCCACCAGGATCCCAAGGATAGTGCTGTGAAATGTCCCTACTATCATCAACTGTCTTTCGCTGCTCAACACTGATCTCAACTTCACCATGCCAAAAGTGGTGAAGCCAATGCATGGGACTCATCCAAAACACAGTACCAATCCTGTTGCCACCTGGATCCCAATATAAACGGTACTCACATCCATCCATCATAATAAAGTAAGAATATCGGGAAGCATCCGCAACACATCTCTGTCTATAGCTGGAACCCATGATGTCACCATAACCTGTCAACCCATGAAACCAACCATCTAGCCATGAAGCTCCTAAATCCCAACTCTGCAAATCATGCCAACTCCAAGTAGGACAACCATCGATCAATGAAGAGTCTAAGAAGATTAAATCACCAAGCAACAAGTAGATAGCTGCCAGATCGTGAGGGTCAAATGTAGAACTATCTGCACCTCTCATCATGTACTCCTCCGAAAACTCCTCTGCCAGCTTAATTTGAAATCCCAATACACTGGAAGGATCCCAAACGCAACGATCAATGCTCATGTCCAGAGTGCGAGCGATATCTAACTCGAAGAGAGGATCATCATACTGAATAACATCTACTCTAGGAAGAGAAACTGGATCGCCATTGTCATCCCATATGCAACTCCTAGATGAATGAGTCTCCTGTAACTCCCAAATCTGATCAGCTGGATCATCATACTGTAGCCTGTCAATCTCAACACCATCAGATATAGAAAAGAGAAACTCACAAGGAAGCAAGTCAAACTGCTGACAAAACGTGCTCCCTAAGACTGCATGAGATAGGCTATCATCCCACATGTCTAACACGTGCATACTAGAATTGTGCATCTGAAACAGATCATGTACATGATGACTGAGAAAGAAATTATGTAGACTCCTGACCATGTACACACTGGGAATCTCCTCAACGAGCTCTGTCTGAAATCCCGATGCACTGACGGAATCTCTGATACTATGATCAAAGCTCACCCTTAAACCAGGGTCAAGAGTAGAATCAACATCTACCTCAAAGAGCGGATTATCACAAGAAGATGTAGCATCCGCCTCATTTTCTGATTCTTCTCCATCAGTATCATAGATTGGAGCTTGCTGATCATAAAACTCATAACTGTACTGAGGAGAGGAAAATCCCTCTTGAATCACTTTCTGTTCTCCATCCAAATCTGCACTATAGCATGAAGTTGAATCTGCATCACTCACCTCATAATCAGCAACATCATGTGTGTTGTCATCAACATTTAAGGTATTGTTGCTATGTACCTCATAGGATGTCTCAAAAGAAGTTGTAGAAGCCATATCTTCATACATTTCTGTTGATGATGCATTACAAGAAAACTTATCTTCATGTGGCTGCTCCAATACAATTGGTTTGTCTTCAAACATCACTTGCTCTTCTTCAACCTTGAAATCTTCCTGAAGAATCTTGTGCCCAACTTCTTCCTCAAAGCTGGTCTGATTTTTGTTCTCCATAGGATCAACTGAATGCTGGTCACTAACTGCTGAAAATTCATTGTGAAGATTTTTGGATACTTCACTTGTAGAGACCTCATGTATCTCATTTTTATTTTGTGATGTAGACCCGAAGATGGATGCCATAAACCTTGCTGTTTTATCTAAGGTTGCAGGATCTAAAATCAATTCCTTTATCCCTTTTTGATTTTCATCCAACTTTTTCAAACTTTGTTTCAGCTTCTCCATATTCTTGTTCCACTGCCTCTGAGTAATTGAAGTAGCCATGATCAATGCCCAACAGGATGGCAGGAAACCGCTCTGATACCACTGTGATGAGCCTTGCTAGCTCACTGCTCAAACCCCTGTCTTTTTTTTAAGTCTATTTGTGTTTTTTAGTTTTTTAGAGAAATTTTGTAGACAGAAGAGAAGGGGCGCATCATATAAAAGCTCACAAAATGAAAACTTGAGCAAATTTAATCAAACTGGAATTGTAGAAGGTGTTTATTATCATCAACAATGGATTTAAAACATACAAACATACCCGAAAGCCTCCAGATTTTTTAAATAAGAAATCCGACCAGCATGGTGAAGAACTGACAAAAACTGGAGTAGAGAGTTACAGACTTCAAAGTTTATTCTGAAACTGAAGCCAGAGAGTAACATAGGTAGGGCGCCCAAGTTCATGAAGAGAGATCCTCCAAAAGAAGACGTTTCTCCAAAAAGCCAAAATAAACTTCCTTGCAAGTGCCACGCCCTTTCAAACAAAAAGCACCAAAAACCATCTCTGAAGGTGTGCCCAAACAGCCATGAAGTCTGCCATGGTGAAGGAAGAACAACAACTAATAAACCCTCTGTTTTTGATGAAGAACACTACAAAAAATCTGTTGAAGCACTGCAGAACTTCTGAAATGAAGCTCTCTCAATCTGCACTAATTCAGCTGATCTTTCACAACTTCACAAGTGCTCACACTGAAGAGATTTCGTTCTCCAATGGTGGATTTGCTGCAAACCTGGTCACAGGCTGAAAGCAAGGGAAAAAACCTCCAAGGCAAAGTTGAAATATTCAAAAAGATGAGTTTCTCATTGCCCAAATCCCTTATAAAGCAAAAGAGGAGAAACCCTAAGAAGGCCGTACATTTTAGGGCTTTAGCTCATTTAAATTTATGAAACTAAACTTAAATCACTTTCTATAGTTTCCCTTTTGATTTTTGGCGCCTCCTTTAAGTGAATAAAGATATAACATTAAAATATTCACTTTAGACTTAATTTAAGTGAAATAAGAATTATAAAGTCAATTTGACTTTATAAAAAGACTTTAAGTTAAAAATTAACTTAAATCACTTAAGTAAGCCTATCTCCCTCAATTCTCAACAGAATTCAATGCCGTCAGAAGCAAAGAAACTCCTGTACTGCCAAGGCCTGCAATGAGCCTATCCACGATCTCAGAAAATGAAATCGACCGAACTCTCCAGAAGGTACCACTGACCCTCTAACCAATCCAGTTAGCCCACAAGGGTCCAAGAAATAGGCTAACACTCTGCAAACAAGATCACGCTGAAAAGGGGGACATTACATCAAAGGTGTAGATGGTGGCTTTTATTGAATCGTGTTTGATTCACCACAACATTCATGTTTATATGTTAACCTATCCAATTTGTGTGTATTTGCCTTGCTTAGTCTTTTTTTTTTAATTGAATAGCATAAGCATCTAGTTGCAGAATTTGTTTTTAGTTAAAAAACATAAAGTCCTTTGCCTACTGTTGAAAGTGTGTCTTAGCCTTTTACCAGGGCAAAACCAAAAAGATACATATTCGCATTTTATTTTGCATGAATGTGAACCATCTCAAAAATCATCGTAAATATTGTAAATTTTTAGTACATATTTTCTAGGTTTAGGTTAGTTTTTATTTTACAGGGAGCTTTCCCTTATAATTTGAAGAGCAGTTTTACTTCACATTTGTTTTGTCTTGTATTGCATCGAAATGTGCAAATCCAAATGCTAATAAACTCCTTAATCCCTTTCTTCTTCTTTTTGATCTTTAAAAGTCGGCTAATTTGAGGCTGACTTGTTTGGCTAACATATCATTTATTTGAGGATTATTGCTAAATTTTCTTATGGTAGCATCATAGGAACTTGAGGGATATGGATTAACAAATAAACTCTTGCATTTGGTATGAATGTGACCATAAAAAACTGGAGTTCATGTAATGATACTAGCTTCTTTTGGTATGAAATCTATAAAAGCTTGTTACTAGTACTTGGAATTTTGTAGGACTTGGAAGTTGAAGGAACTGAATTAGATGTCCTTGGAGTATCTTGATTTTTTGGTATTTCTGCTAAAGTTTGATTTAGCAATGTGATGTGGGATGAGGCTTTGATGAAATCAAGGACGTACTAGGAACATCAAGCTCTTGGAACCTGGGATTGGTTTGATCCATCAATTGCTGGATAATTCATAATTGGGAATCTGACCTGAAAACCTTCATGATTGATATGGTGTCCATTGTCTAAAAGGTTTTTGGATCCTGTAGAATAGTTAACGCCTCATAGGAAATCGGATGGAGGGAAAATAGGATTTAATAATCTAAAAATGCAATGACTTCCTATAGTAGCATATCTTGAACTTGGGGCTAAATCAACACCTTTTATTTTTAACTGCAAACAAAAATGAGGAGGTTATATGCTCATCAACAAGGGAAATAGTGGAACTAAGCTTGATTGATCATACTCCATCACCCTTTTTTAAAGATCCTTTGAATTGGAAGACAACTTGTTCCCAAGAAAGACTTTGGTGTCTATTAGAGAGGCAAAATATTCAGCTCCAATGTCATAATTAAATTGTGGGTGAATAATGGTGTCAATATAAGAGAAATGGATGTGCAAGAATCCTTTTGTTTGCCGTCTCCTAACCTTTTCAGGAGTGATAAATGGCAAAAAATTGGACGAATACCTATACCTTTAACCATAAGATTGACTTCACTTTGTTTAACAATTTTAAGCATTGTTGCCTCTAGACCCTTTTAGGATATAAATCAGATTTACTTATATGATGTATCTTGTTTTTTTGTTACAACCATCTTACCCTACTAATACTTCTATGTTATTGGGTTCTCCTAATTGGGCTCCCGTGTCTGCTCTGGGAGTGTCTTGGTTTGGGAGTGTTCGGGGCGCTCTTGTAGGTGCCAGCGCCTTGCGGGTGGCAAAAAATAACAAAAAAAAAAACACTTAAAAAAATGCAAAAAGTGCTTTTGAAGATAAAACTGTGAAAATGGCGTGCACTAGGAAGGTTTGTGTGGTTTCAAAGGCCTTAATTTGGGTGGGAATGCGCCAAGGGTGCTGCCCCTCGACCCCATTGGGGGTGTTGCCCCTAGATCCCCATGAGGGGCACTTCCCCTTGACCTCGTTGGGGGTGTTGCCCCCAAACCCCCACGAGGGCCACTACCCCTCAACCCTACTTGGGGCATTGCCCCCAGACCCCCATGAGGGGTGCTAACCCTCAACCCCATTAGGGCCTCCACTCCCAACCCCCACTAGTTATTGGGATCTATTGTCACATAAAAAACTTGATTACAATGAGGGGGTCTAGGAATGGAGACCAAAACTGACAACTTAGACAATTATCTTTATGACTATCATAATATCATTGATCAATGATGAAGTATCATATAATCATACTATCAAAGATCAAATGTCATTATTGTTTTAAAATATAATATTATCAAATGTATTTGCAATTTTATATATTTTTAATTTTTTTTGCATATATATATATATTATATATAACCGTACCCAAGAAAAAAAATCGATGTACCGGCATACTAGAATCCCGTTCCCATACCTGACCCTGTACCAGAACCGACAACTTAGTAATACAGTAATACTTCTATATTTCATTAAAGTGTTGCAATCCTTGAATATTTGAAGAACTGGATGCAACAAAGCCTTTGGAATCCATACTAAAAAGATTAATTTACTTGTATTTCATGAAAAGTTGTATGAAATTGTTTCCTGAGGTATCTCCTGATTTATGGCTGTCCTTCAACGCACCTTCATGGCTTCATCAACAAGTCTTACTTTCGTAGTTTTCACTAAGTACTCAAATTGGCTAGCAAACTCAATCTTAAGATATAATAGAGCTAATTTTAAATCTTCTAGAAACAGAAATTGTAGATCAAATGACAATTGAGACAAATTGCAAAGTGGGTTATATAATATCCATATTTCAAGATTACATTGAGAGATCCATGGCTTTGATGCCAATTTCTCACCAATAGATCCATAAATGATTATGTCCTTGCAAGGAACTCCCATTGAATCGTGATCTAGAGCATAAAATGTTAGCATAATCCATGTCCTCAAAAAATCCTAAAGTACAACCATTGTGAAGGGGAGACAGAGAGGGTAATAGTGGTTAGAATTATAGCTGGAAATGGGAGGTGAGGATGAGGGGAGGGAATAATGAACAAGGAGTTCCATAGAGGTTCACCAATTCTTCCTTTATTTCAGATGAATCAAAGGTATAGTTTCAGTCTTTAGGTCATTTATGCATACCTAAGAGTTCTTAGGAGATTAGATAGTTCCTTCAATATTGGAACACAAGTTAGAATGTTCTTAAGAAATCAGATAGCCCTCATTGTATTGTTTCTAGATAGCGAAAATACTTCTTCCTTCATTTAACCCTTACTGGAAACTTGGACCATTTCTAATCTGCAGAACCCTATTTATGGTCTAATATTTAGGATGAACTTTTCTACAATTTATAGACAGCAGCTTCTTTTTCCTTGTAGATGCTTTTTTCTATTGTAGCTTTTGGCTTTTAAGGTGACAATGTGTTATGTTATCAAGGGATTTTACATTAGTGTTATCATGGATGTATTTGTCCTCACAGATTGGTTTCACTTTTGATGACGATTCTACTCTTTTAAAGTTGCATGTATTATATTTTTTTCCTGAAGTATGAGTTATATATCAATTATTTTATTGTTCAAACTCTTATCTGTCTTGGAGTTGCATTTGCTGTAATGGGTGCATTCCTATTTACATCTTTCTTTGATGGGTTCAGCCATAAGCATCATGTGTTTGTGCTTTAAATTACTTTCACTTTTCTATATTTTATTTGTTGTTTGGCTTAATCTTCTAAAGGTTAGACTTAAATTTTAATGAAATCGTTTTGGTGGTTGATAAATAATCTTTGCTTTTATTCTATAACTTGTTATTAAGGGATGGTCTAACTTGTTATATAGGATTATATGTGGTCTTGTTGCAGATTTTGATTTACATTATTAGTATTGAATATGTTTGATTTTAGTGGCTTCAATACTGATGGAATTATTTGTGATTTAGTCTCTTAATTGTGCTAGTGGTTTCTGATACACATGTACAGACTACATATGGTGACATTGAGTTTGGTTTTTTCCATGATGTTGCCCCTAAAACTGTTGAACACATTTATAAGCTTGTGCGGCTTGGGTGCTATAATTCCAACCACTTTTTTCGGGTAATACACATTCTGCTTCTTTTTGTTATCTCAGTTAAAATGATTGGAAAAGCTCTTTCACTCCAAGGGTGTAATCATATATATCATTGAGCCTAATATTTAGATGTAATGCAGGTTGATAAGGGATTTGTTGCTCAAGTGGCTGATGTTGTAGGTGGTAGAGAGGTTCCTTTAAATGCAGAACAACAGAAGGAAGGAGAGAAAACTATTGTTGGTGAATTTAGTGATGTGAAACATGTCCGGGGTATTCTTTCAATGGGAAGGTAAATTAGTGTTTTTATTTTGTAGCTGCCGTGAAATTGTTGCACTGAATTTCATCCATTCAGAATGTGTAAAGCTTTATAATCTTGCTTGTGTGGAGCATCCTGGACACTTACATTGAACAAAATGACCTTTTACATCATGTGCGGGTTGAGCTTTGTAATTTCATTGTCCAACTTTTCCAATTTCATATGCCATCTCTGGTATCAGTAGAGAAGGATATAACATGCTTCTTGCGTGGTTAAAACTTATGCTTGTACTATAACATGCTTAACTTTAAATGTAACATTGTCTATAATAAATTCATCTTTTCTGACTTTCTAGTTCGTTTTCATTTCAAAAGTAGATTGCTGATGATTGTAATTTGGTTTTTATATTCTGTAATTAGGGACTGTTCTGTATTTGTGAGGACTGGCTTTGCATTAGGAGTATTGGGATTGTTTACTGTCATTAGTTGATCTTTTTATTCAACCATCATCTTAGTTTTCAGCTGGTTTTTGTTGTGACCTTTTCACACATCACCCCATTCAAAATGGGGACCCCCTAATTTTTGCTCCATTCTGGGCTTTTGGCTTGGGTTTTTGTCTCTCTCTCTCTCTCTCTCTCCGTCTCTTTTCTGTCTGCCTTTCTGGGGATTTCTCCGCCGTTGAGCTTAAATGTGAATTTGGCCGAGTTTGAAAATTAGGGTTTCATCTTTCCTGGTCAGTCGGAGGTCGAACGAAGTGAATAAATTGAAAAGTGAAGTTAGCATTGATGTCAATGTGCTTCTAGTAGGATTTCACTGCAATTTCATCAAATTCTGGGTACTTACTATTTTTAATAAGTGTGTAATTACCGGTAATCCTTCAGCATATTTGAAATTCCGATAGTCACACTGCATTCAGAGCACATCAAGTTACTCGCGTGCAAAATTTGAGTTGAAACAGACAACTTACTATTTTTAGCAGTTCAACTTCCAGAGCAAATTTCAGGGGTTATATGCTGAGTTTTTCAGTGCATGTCTGGAGATTCCTTCTGGGTTTTTCAAGACCTTCGCAACATTATAACATGCAAAGTGAGATAATAACTTTTAGAGTTCAGCCTTCAGAGGCTATTTTTAGGGTTTGCATGTCAGGGTTTTCTTTGCATGTCTGCATATTCCTTATGGGTTTTTCGAGAGCTTCGCAGTGATGTGACATGCAAACGGAGATGGTCACTCAGTAAGGAACTTACTATTTTTAGCTGGTGCATCCCTGCGGCCACCTCCCAGCACTTCAAAATCATGAGCTGATTGCAATGCAACAAGAACGAGGACAAACAGAGATCATTTGATACATATGCAGAGCAAATTAGGGTTTCCAGCTTCGGGGCCTGAAAAGAGGGGTAAAAGGTCAGAATTTTCAAAAACCGGTGTAAACCACCGCAATCAGCATCCTTTAGGCTATTTGCTGGTAAAATTTGAAGACAAATGGAGCACTTACTATTTATAGTAAGTCATTTTGGAAACAGGCTAAAAATAGCAAATCAATTGCATGGGCTGAGATCAGCAGTAAGGTCACGTGGTGAGGAGCATGTCATTCAAATTTCAAGTCAATCGGGGCTATGGAGCTATCAAAAGCAAGCAGTTACTATTTATAGCAAATCACCTTCAGAAATGGGCTAAAAATGGCAGGCCAATTAAAAATAGCAGTGTCAACGGGGTAACGAGGTCGTGAGGATGTAGTGTTTGAAATTTCAAATCACACTGAGCTTCAGAGATGCAAGAATCAGGAGACTTACTATAAATAGTAAGGCACAGAGAAGCTGGCGAAAACGAGGAAAAAATGACTTAAGTATTGGGCTTCACCTTGCAGCTATCTCAAAATGCGCCCAAGTTGGTGAAGAAGCATGGAGAAAATTCTAAATCCAAAACTCGTCCTCCTGCTTGGCCAAAATGCGCCCATGTAGCAAAAAGTCAAAAAGGTCAATGTTTTTCATCCTGTAGCTATGGCTAAATGTGCCCAACTCAAGGTGAAAGCATAAAAAAATTCTAAGCATGAAACTCGTCCACCTCCTAGGCTAAAATGCGCCCATGCTTGGAAAGTCAAAGAAAGTCAAAGAACTTCATCCTGCAGCTATGCTAAAATGCGCTCACCTTGAGAGTTGATAGCAAGAAAATTTTCTAAGTGTAGAATTTCATCCTCCACCACCCCCTAAATGCGCCCATCCTGCACATAGGTGGAAATGAGCCCAAAAAGCAAGTAAGTCAAAGTGGTCAACATGTTTCATCCTTCTCCCATGGAAAAATGCGCCCAAAACAAGGCATGTAAAGACAAAAACAAGGAAGGTGAAGGGTCACATGCTAGGCGTTGGAAGTTTCATCCACCACATATGCTAAAATGTGCCCAAGAAGGATAGCAAGTCAAAGTGGTCAACAATTTTCATCCTTCACCTATGTTGAAATGCGCCCAAATGAGGTCAAGTGAAGACAAAAACGGGGAAGTTGAAGAGTCATCCTTCATGCAAGCCAAAATGCGCCCAAGTTGAAGATAGTAAAAGTGAATGTAAGGTGGTGAATAAGGTAAAAGGTGAAGTGAAATACTCCAAGGCGTAGTGATAACAAGGTAAATGCTAGGCGTGGTTATTATTCCTCTTCAAGTGTTAGATGCGCCCAAGGTGGTAAGTGCCAAGGTGTTAGGAAATATTGCCAAGGGTGAATAAAATGCTAGGCGTGGTTTTATTCTTCAAGTATGCTATGCGTCTAGGGTGGTGAAATAAAATGCAAGGTGATGAATAAAACAAAGTTGCTAGGCGTTGGAGTTGCAAAACAATAAAATTTTTCCCAAGGCGTTGAAGATGATGGAAGTAAAATATGATGTGCTTGCAGGAAGATCTTCTAAGTGAAATAAATTTTTTTTTCTCACAGGCAAAGTGATTGAATATAAAATTTTCCAAGGCGAAATTTTCATGAAGTTTTTCAAGATGATTTAAAATTTTCTCTAAGGCAAAGTATTTTCTTCCTTAGAAAATACGCCTATAGCTCAAGGTGATGAATTTTTCTTCTTGAGGCACGAGCAAATTTTCCAGTGACAGAATCAGAATGATGACAATGCAAGATGAATTTAAAAATTTCTCAAGTCAAAGCAATAGGTGTTCACAAAGATGGAGAACGGGTTTAAAGTGGTGGAATAATATTTTTCTAAGGTTTAAAAAATTAAAAAAATTAAATGAACCCGTTCGTTGTGTACCCATGGATTCATCACGTTTCAGAGAAAATTTTCTTCTGGGTACTGGACATTTGTAATGAGGAATGGATTTCTATGTCTTCTGCACTTCGCCAATGCTTTTGGGTGAAGAATTTAATCAGTGCTCAAATTGTGAAATTTTCCTAAGGAAAATTTTAAAATTTTCTAAGGCAAATTTGAATAAAATGATTTTTGAAAGGAAAATGCTTCGAACGATGAATTCGAAATGAGTTGCCTAGATGATTTTAATTCAATTCTTCACAGGTGAATTTTTCAGAGCCGAAGAGAAGTAAAGTTCGAATTCAAGTGATAGAGCTCCGACTGGTGAATTAAAAGATGAATTTAAATTAAAATTTTTCGAAAGTGAATTTGAAATGTGGCAGTCAAAGTTGAACTTCTAGAAGATTGAGATTCTCAGACAAGTGTCGAAAATGCCAGAAAGGGAAATTCAAACGGAGTAGTGGGAATTTAATTCACTGGCTAAACTTAGCTTCTTCTAGAAATCGATTTTGCTATAAGAGCTGAGAAGTTTTTCATTTCTCCTCACTAGTTGAAGGAATTCGATTTTGTCCTAAGGTTGAAGCTGAGTTGAGTGTTGAAGACTAGAGTGCTGAAGAAGTTCGAATTTTTTTGAAGCTTGAGAAGTTCAAAATTTTTGCTGAAGACTGAAGGTTGCAGTGAGAGGCATTGGAAGTGGCTGCAAGTGTTGGAAAGTTCGAATTTTTGAAGCTTGAGAAGATCATACTGCTGAAGCTGAGAGGGGCGCCTTGAAGAAAGAAATTTCAAAGAGTATATTGAAGTGCGCACTTGCTGATTTGCTGATTGAAGAAGTGCGAATTTACAAGTAGTGAAGTCGCTGAAGCTTGCTTGGAAGTTTGTTTCTAAGTGATTGAAGTTCGAAATCTGTTGAAGGAGAAGTTGAGATGGCTGAGGCAAGGGCGACTGGCAAAGACAACAATGGTGCATCCAGGCAAGCAGTTATAAAGAAGCTGAGCAAGACATTTATGCCAGAGTCAAAATTCATTTCAAAGTTAGGCAAGCTGACTGATACCAACTTGGGCTCCGTCAACCTAGAGACTTTCAAGAACAGAATGTTAGGGATTGGTAGTCATTGACCTTCGAACACTTCGCACAACATTGTTCGAAGCGGATTATACGCAGCTGCTGGTTTCCCGCCAGCCATTCAGTGTTTGGAGCTGATGATGGAGTTCGCCAACTGTTATGAGAAAGATCACAGATCGATCATGTCACCAGATGGACAAGTGCTCGCCAACCTCACTCCTGCTGCCATTGGTGAGGCCTTCGGAATCCCAGTGCACAGGAATATGGTTTACAAGTCCAGAGTACGAGCTGAACGAATGTATGCTTCTGCATTCGAGAGATGCACGAAGACGATCAATGCTCACTGGATGAGCAATCCCAAGCCCTCTCGTACGAAGCTGCCAAGACAAATCATAGCAGATGACCTGAAGCAGGAGTATTGTGATCTCATCATGATGCTGAATCGAGTTGTAGGTTGCCCACAGTCATTCATTTTCGAGCCTTGGATGTTTTATTACATCAACCTCGTGCTAGAAGGAAAGGAGTACGTCAACTGGGCTGCAATGATCAGTGACAATTTGCACGAGCAGCTCCTGAGCCTGAGAAGAACGAGGACGTTCTATATGAGCTCTTACATCATCTACATGTTGGCTCGTATGACGAAGTATAGAGAGATTTCATACAAGGAACCTGTTGGTTGTGGCTCTCACTAGTTTAAAATCCATGAAGCTTGTCCGCAGTTGCACTTGACTAGTACCACCTATTACAAGTGTGTCAATGACGCCTTCACCATGCACATCACGAGACTGCTTCAGGAGCGGATGCATCACATGATCTCAAGAGAGGCCCAGGAATTGATTGAAAGGTATGGGTGCTGGTTTATACAGTTTCCAAAGTTTTCTTACATAAGGCTGCAAGGTTTTTCATCATACCCATATAGACTGCCTAAGTACCCAACCAATAGAATTTTGATGTTAGAGATATCTAGGCAATTGGTGGCCTACGATAAAATTTAGAAGAAAAAGAAGGGAGGTGTTGACTTCCTGATTGTCATGGGCAACTTGGATGAAGTGCGTCCTTCATTACAGGCAACCAGAGAAGCCGTGAGTGAACTTCAATTCTATCACTTTTCATATCACACCAGCCGACAGCACTATGATCCGCATAATAACATCAAATGGGTACTGTCAGAGGAATTTAAACACAAGGCAAATATTGAGGATTATTGGGCTGATGTGTCGGATGAGGTTGAAGTCAGGAAAAGAATGTTCTCTCGGTTGCCAATAAACATGATCAGGGGGTGTGAAGTTGTTCCGGTACCAAACCAGGTGAACGAGGATATGGACGTTGTCCATCCAGATTATGCAGCAATGAGAGATACTCCGCTTCCACTCCCGGATTGGTCAGAACTAGAGGTTGCTGACTTGGACACACTTTCTATTCCGGTCTTGACATTTACCAGAGCATGGGTTGACAAGCGTGTGAGCAGGTTGAAGAGTAGGTCGATTGCTTTGACTTACAATTTGATGGGAGATCACAGGACACCCACCACCGGCAGGAGAAAGCAAATCACACGAGGTCCAGAATCTAGAAGGAAGGAGCCAGTTCGGCAGGAGCCTGTTCAGTCGGAACCTCCATGAGTTGCAGTCGAATCGCCCACGCCATTGGAGACGCATTCTCCAAGTATACAGGAGGTTTCTTTATTTGCTGATCAGAGGAATGCATTGAATCAGGTGCAAGCGGTACAAGAAAATAATTAGCCACCCCGGAGAGAATCAGTTGGCCAGAGCGTCAACACACCTAGTAGAGTTGATCAGCAAGATGATGAGGGGACTACTACTGACCCTCAGTTTTAGCAAGAGTTAGAGGCGGCTATGGAGGATGATGATGATATAGTTTTAGGAGACACTCAGCCACTTGAGGACAATGAGCCTCACCAGAATGATGTAGAGGTTGAACAAGTTCAAGAAGTAGAGGCACGAGAGCAGCAACCATTTGATATACAGTATACAGTACCTGATTGGCTCAGAGATAGGATGAGGAGAAGCCCCAGCGAGGAAATTGATCCAATAGTTGAAATGGAAGAGTTCTTGAATAGGATCAGTGCACCTCCACAGAAGAAGAGAGCACGAAAGTTTTCGAAGATATCAACTGATGAGGATGGTTCCCGCACCCTTCACGTTGCCGTGCCACAGGTTGATTGTGACCGAGATGAAGCAGTACCCGAAAATTATGTGGTCACAACTTTGGAGTTAGGACACCCCATAGGTGCACAAATTGTAGAAGAATGTGATAACTCCTACCTCGCCCTCAAGGACAGATTATTCAAGAAGGAAGGAAAGTACAAGAAGTTGAAACGAGAGCATAAGGCTTTAATTGGATATGTGCAGCAGTTGTCTCATTCTCGTGGGCAGGAGATTCCAGTGATAGAGCCCCCAACAGAGATACCTAGAGAGTCAATCAGTGGCTTGATGGAGTTAGGGAAGATGGCACAGGAGGTAGACAAGTGGGTCTCGGGAGTTCGTGTTGAGACATAAAAGTTTATGGAGGACCTTGCTCTTGCTTTCCAGCAGGCTTCTAGTATTTTGGCATGGATGGAGGCAGTTGATCGAGCCTGGGGTGATGCTTCTATCTATCAGAGCAAAGTAATTCAGCGTCTTGAGGCATTGAGGCATGTCCCTTTGCGATTGCTGATTGATGGAGGGGTCATTTAGGAGAATGACAAGTACGACTTCTCTAGATGGTATTCTTCAGCAATCACAGGACGTGGTTTCTTCGACGCGGCACAGGCAGATTCAACCAGGGTACGAAAGGCTATGGCCAATATCATTGATGGAGTTCAGAATACTTTCGAGGTCATATTTGCTAGGCGGTTGAATCCAAATGAGGTAAATGTTGATAATTTGAGGGGTAGGCTGGTGCCTTTCTTTTCAGAGGTAAACACCTTCGTACAAGATGATTTCGAAAATACCTCCACTTTCTCCACCTTGATCCAGAGCACGCAGGATTCCTTAGTTGCTTGGAGAAAATCTTGTGCAAGACATGAGCAGTCTGTTACAGTATTGGAGTTCCAGCTTGATTGCATTCCACCTATTTCAGTTCAGGAGGTTGAGGCTGTACTTGGCAGGTTCGTTGAGTTTGTAGCTAGAGAGAAGGAGAACGGGAATGCACTACTGGACGATGATCTTCTAGAAGACTGATTGTGGGCATTAATTGCCTGTACTATTTTGGGAGTGAGTGGGAATCTTTGCTCATTTATTGCACCACTCCCCATTTTGGCAGTTTTTAGGGTTAGGGCTAAGGTGGCTTAATCTTAGCCACTCTTTTGATTGTAATCTTAGCCGTCCATTGGACTGGGCTACCTATAAAAGGGGGAGTCCCACTCATTTGTAACACATTAGATATTAGACTAGCATTAGATTTGGAGATCAGACTAGAGAGTAGAGCAGAGTAGACATTTTGCTTGATAGCTTAGCATAGTGTGGAGAAGAAAGAAAGTTTTCCCTTTGAAAACTTTTGTGGAGATTGTTGTGTAAAACTTTCATGATAATAGATCTTTTCATTGATGGTGGAATTCGTCTTTGTCATGGATAGCTAGCAAGGTCTCTTCTTCCTTTCGGATCCAAGTAGCATAAAGTAGCATAATTTTCTTTTATCTCATGCAAGTAGTTTACTTTGATGTGTGGTGTTTTATTGAGGTAGCTTCATTTCATTCCATACCACTAGCAGCTTGTTGATGACAAGTTCGCCTTGCGTGGTCCACTGGAGATTATCTTGAGTTTAACTTCAATTGTGATTTGTATACTTATATGCGTCGTTCTGATGGTGTATGTATGCTAAATTGTAATCTAAACATCTTTTGCTATCCCTTTGAAGATTGCACTAATTTTGCTGAAGCTGTCTGACGTGAGGCTAGGTGAAATTCGGTTGAAGTCTGCCAAAGTTGAGCTCCACATACCCTACATTTAGAATAGAATATAGGTTTCTTAGGCCCTACACTCATTTACCTTCCGCACATTCCTGGTTAGCTTTAGGAAAACATACTTTATTGCCAAATCATACGTGCAAAATCCCCTTCAGATCATCCATCTGCTGTTAACTGCAAGAATCTTGAACAATTGTGTAAGTCCCCTCGTGAAAACAGCAATTCACATCAAACTGACTGAGGGTATTCTAAGTATTTCGGAACCTTGGAGTTGAACGTGCGAACTTTCTTGCAATCTTAGCGCACGGAATACTTTGATCAAGAGAGAACGGAGTAGCCTTCGGACTATTTTGTTTTGCTGATTGGTGCGGTCATAAAAATCACATCAACAGTTTTCTTCTTTTCTTCTCCTAGTTATTGATCAAGGCATAGTAGCATTACACTCCAAAAACTTGCGATTAACCCCAAGTAATCACCATTCTTATCATTTGCTGTGCTATTTCCCTGTTTTTTCACAAAGCGGTTCTGAATTGTTTTATTTATACCTTTCCTTTTATTGGCTCATTTTTACATTTTAGAGAAGAAAAATAAAAGCACAGGAAGTTTGGACAATTTTTAGTTCAGGGTTAAGGCTAGAGCTTTCTAACCTTTCAAGTTTAACATAGAATATATTAATTTTTGGGTTAAAATTTTAAACACCAATGAGGGTTTTTCTTTTTTTTGTCATATCTTGATGAGAATTTGGTATAAAACATTGGGTCACTCCCAAAATAGTAGGTTGTGTTCAATGGCAATAGCACTTGCACTTTATGACCAACTGTATATTTTTTACATAAATTCTTGTAGGTTAATGTATAATGTTTATTTCTAAATGTAGTCAAGCGTTACTATTTTCAACCAGGTAGCACATAAGCATGTCAGGGCATGGTTCTCCTTGTGCACTTTGGCGACCATAATGTTTTTTGGCATTAATGAGTTGTTTCAATCAGAAGGAAGCTTCCAATTATGCAAACAAGTATCCAAGTTTTCAGCATCTAGGATGTCATTGAAGTGCAGCATGCTTTTGTATTCAATTTGAAGGTAGCTTGCTGGGAAAAATCAATTGTGGGGATAATTGATTTTGTCTCCTCAAGTTGTGGAACATGTTCATAATGTTTTTTCATTATTGTCAAAATGTGTTGGAACTAGTGCTCACTTTGCTCCTGGCTTGAAATAGTTGGTGGTAGTAGCTCTATAGTATTTGAAAGTTGTGCTTCTCTCAACACATTCAATGTTGTGGTGTGAGCTCTTTTAAAGTGTTGAAGTATCCTGGGCCTTCAACTTTCAGTGGGAGTATTTTTCAGCAGTGTATGCGATTTGAAGAGTGATATGCATTAGAGGTCGGATTGTACAACTATATTCCTTTCAAAACCATGATTCCAGGAGCAGAAGCTAGAATGGTGATTGAAAAATTGTAATAGATATTTTTCAAGAGAATTTTAATCATCAAAATTTAAGAGCTTCTATTTTTAACTTCGTATCCTAAGAGATGAGCAAAAAACTTATGATGTAATTAGTGACAAATCAGAGTTCATCATCTTTTGCCATGTTTCCAAGTTTCTTGGTGATTAAATGAAGTATTGCTTCTCTGAGCATATTGACAGTATGGCTTACCTTGGGGTAGTTAGATGTGGTACTTTTCAACTGTTTAATGTTTCCTACAGGATATTAAAAGAGGGTTTGGTTACTCTACTTGGGAGAAAGAAAAACAGCTCACTTCCAAACGAGTTACATGGTGTTAAAGTATTAGATCTTCAGAGTTGTGATTTTCTTGCATTGATATTTTCATAGAGTTCATTGTTCTTCTAGTAGCTCTTTTCCATTTTGGTTATGAGTACTTCATTTCGTTTTCTTCTGGTTGCCAGATATAGTGATCCAGATAGTGCATCATCATCATTCTCTATTCTTCTAGGGGATGCACCTCATCTTGATGGCCAGGTGCAACAATTTACTATTTTTATCACTTATAAAGGCACTAAACAAAATTTATTATCACTGTAAATAGATCCCTAAATTTTCAAATGGTCCTTTTCATGATTTCCTCCAGTATGCAGTTTTTGGAAGGGTGACCGAAGGAGATGATACTTTAAAAAGATTAGAGGAGCTCCCTACTCGTCGGGAAGGAATTTTTGTGATGGTATTCTCTTTTGATGATTTTAAGATTAGCAATTTTGTACTTTCTGAAATTAATTTGGAATTTCTGGCATCTGGAAAAGCCACTTTTTGACTTGTTTATAGTGAGTATTGTAGAGGCTTTACTCATGCTCATGCTATGAAATTTGCTTTCTTACGTCCTTTTAATTCTCACAATTATTCCCTTTGAAAGTACATCTTTCTTTGCATTAGTCATTTATGAATTCATATCTTTCCTGGTTTATAAAATTTGCTCTACCATGTTTGATGTTGTTATTGTGTTATTACTAGCCATTGGAGCGGATCAGGATTCTTTCGACGCACTACTATGGTAAGAACTGATACCAAATGAAATCGAGAGATAATCTAGAAAGATGTAGGATAGATTACAATCTTAATCTCACATATTACCCTTTTCATATTGAGCTTCAATTCAAACATGTTCTTGGTTGCCTTAAAAAAGTTAAATACTCTTTCATTCTTACAATTCTCTTTTTTCTTGGTGTTAGGAAAGTGAAAATGAATGATGATGATTGAATAAATAGGTAGTCTAGTTATTGAAGAACAACATATATATCTTTGCCTGATGTTCCTTTCTCTTTGGTTTTATCCTTATTTGATATCTGTAATGCATAGGAGAGTGCATCCTATTCCATCCTCTTATTGAGCTTGACCTAATGTTGCTTCATGCAAAAGGGATCCAACTGTACCTATGCTATCTAGAAATGTGACAAATATCTGAAGTTCTCAGTCTATAGGGAGATGATGAAGGAAATTCTCTAGAGTTGCCCACAAATGTAAGTGCAGTGTTTGCAAAGGGAGATGTATTGGTCCTCTCTGTTCTCCTCTGTTATGTTGTCCAATGAGTTGCAGAGTTAAAACACATTAATAAAATAAAAATGTATCAACTTATTAAAAGTAGGTATTTTCAGAGTTGACCTTGACTCAGTCACAAATAGCTATCCCTACATGTCTAAAAAATGGAGCAGAACTTAGAGGAGCCACACAAGTGATCTTATGGCATCTGTTTATGATTCACCCAAGAAGAGGTAACTTTTTTGCTTTAATTTTGGATTTGGTGCTTTTCATTCGTTCACCCCAATGTGGTCTCTGTTACTACATATTCTTCTGTCTTTTAATCCCTTAATTATTTGAAACTTCAAGCCTTTCTATTTGTAATGAAAAATCATCTAGCCTAACAAGATTATGAGCCATCTAAAGTACAAAATCCATGGTGAGCTTGCCTAAAATTCATGGTGTCAGTAGGGTCTTCTTACAAAATGGTCTCTTGAAGCTCAAAAGATTATTTTCCATGGTAGTCCTAAATCACATACATATATAAGCACTCATTACAAGCATCCAAACAAGCAAACCAAGGACACTACATGCAAAATTTTCTAGTTCCACATTGCAGTGTTATGAGGATTCAGTAAATGCATTGCATACATGCCTGCAATATGTGTAGGGTGATGGTCAAACCTTAATGAAATGCCCTTCTATAGCTTGTATTGTGCATTTTAGGCATATGCATTGGTGACCCTTTCCCATTTAGAGGGGGTTCTAAATGTGCATAGACATGTCCATTTATAGGAAAGTGTGTCATTTTGAGTAGGGTATTTTATCTTGTTTGAACATTTTTCTAACTACAGTAAAAGGTGCTCGTGTTGCTTTGTGTATACCTATTTACTATTTTAAGCTAGCTGTAGCATTAAAGGTCAACTGATTTATCTTGATCATTTATTTGTTTTTCCATAGATACCTTGGGTTAGGCACTCTAGACTTGCAAAACTGAGTAACAAAACAGGTCCGATGGATAAAAAATCCCATTAGAAACCAAAATTATAAAAGCCTATTATTAAGTCAATCTGTAGCAGCAGTGGGAAGTATCTTCATCCAATTCAAATCGGCCATCTTTCATCTTCATTTGTAGTAAATGAGATCATCTTCATTTCAATGTTCAAGGGTATACGGAGAAAATCTGTTACTCAAACTTAAAAAAGAGAACAAATAGTAGCTTACAATTATGAACTAGGATCAACAGACCAAATAATTACCTATCTATCTTCAGAATGCAAAAACAACTTCCATCGTGGATGGCCAGATTATAAATAAATCACAACTTATTGCTTTCATTGCTATCCAATATGATGGGTTTCCATTTTTCAAAAAAGAAACATAAGAGTTTGGGGCTATGACTTGGTGAATCAGCCATTATATATAGCTAGAAATAGACAAAAACATTGTATCAGGGATAGAGTAGATATTATCAGTAATGCCATAATTAATCAAAGCATATAAGCACATCAAACTATTATTTCAGAATTTCCACTTCTAGAGGCCCTGTTTCATCCTCTTTATCCTAATCAGGATTGGAAATGTCATATATTGGTGGAGGCAGAGGAATTCCAACCTTCAACAATTTTATCCACACATGCTTGCAAATAGTTATGTAGACACTTGAAATCCACTTCTGCATTTTAATGTAACATTTCCATATCTCCGACCACCATTATTAATCCCACATCAGCTCTTCACTAGTTTATTAAATAAATTAGTCATCTTTCCTCTAATAGTTGATTAAATAAATCATATTTATTTAATTAATTAAAACTAACTTCCCTTCACTAATTAATTAAACAAATCATATGCATTTGATTAATTACACTAACCTTCTTCCATCACTAGTTAATTATAAATGTCTATTTA
This sequence comes from Sequoia sempervirens, assembly GCA_007258455.2. Taxonomy (NCBI): domain Eukaryota; kingdom Viridiplantae; phylum Streptophyta; class Pinopsida; order Cupressales; family Cupressaceae; genus Sequoia; species Sequoia sempervirens. The sequence goes on along the minus strand of VDFB02000015.1, from coordinate 337,384,982 downwards.
ATTAATTAGACTAATACACATTCCCCCATTTTCATCTCATTCAAAAATAAATAAAGATCTATTTCTGCTTCACTACAAAAAGCCAAAAGATAACCTTTGGAATCTTGACCACTCATTCAGATTAAGGTAGTCTCGACCATCCATGTGCGACCATCCATTACATGATTCAATCTTCCTCATCCACTTGCACTCACCCCAAGCATCCACTTGCAATTATGGTAATCTTAGCCATTCATCACTTGACTTATCTTATCCTTCTACTTGCATCGATCTCACCCCTTCCTTACATGCTAATTCATTTTAGCCATTCAATCCAAGATCTAATCTCAACTGTTCAGCTTCATTCCCAAAAATCTATAAAAAGCCATCTATCTCTCAGACATTTTACCATATGTAGAAGTTCAAGTACATGTTGCCAAATTAAAAAATCTCTTTCAAGAACAATCAGCATTCCATCCGAACTCTATCTCTATCTCATCTTGAGCACATCCAAGGAATCAAAGGCTTGGATGGGCTGATATACTTGTTTCTTCCAGTGTATTATGCTCTTTTTGCTCAATCGAAAGTGTAGGTTAGATTTAGCAAAGGAGTTTGTTTTGTGTCCATCTTCCATATCTTTATGCTAGATTTTCCCTTCACAAGTTCAACCTTGCATTTTCCTTTACCTGATTCAATCTTGCGTGGCCATGAAGGCTTTTGTTATTGGCATTTGCAGCAACCACATTCTAGTTGATTTGATACAAGGTTCCTGCAACAACCACCACTACGATGGAGGAAAGATCATGCACCATGTCTTATGTGTTCCTTCTTCCTATATTGTCCCTGGGTCCCCAATCATCCTACTCACCAACTTTTATGTTCTGACTATGTGATAAGCATCCAACTCTTTGTCCACCATCACACATTCCTTAAGCCAACACCAAATTACTTTGTGATTAATCAATCATTACAAAGTAGAACAAATTCCTCCTCTAGGGTATCAGTGTTTGGTCTTTTTAGTTCTTGTTTAGAATTATTGTCTCCTTTGTGCTTTTCAAAATGTTGTGATGTGACTATTTGTGAGCATCCAACTCTCTGCCCACCTTCACAAAGTCCTGAAGCCAACATCTAACCGCTTTGTGATTAATCAATCATTGCAGGTTAAAATGAGATTTTCATTATCAAATAATCTTCAATGTGAGGGAAAATAGCCTTTAATTATTTTAGTTTCCACATGTCACATCCATCAAATATCTAGCAAGGAACTCTATTTATCAAATATAACCATTCAATTTCAGTCCTCTTTAATGCTGGGGAAAATGCATAACAGAGTTCTGTACTACACTTAAAGATCGATACACAATCAGGCAGAATTAAGGATTTTCTGTATAGTAGGAAAAACCATGTTCATGAAATGCAGATTATAAGAGAATGCTGATAAGCCAGACCACACTTTATAATCAAATCACAATGTAGACAGAATTCATCCTTTTTAATTATTATTAATTTTCAATCTCTAGCATTTTCAATGGGAATGAGGATTTTTGATAGGTAATCACTGATACTTATCATTGCTGTCAACTTTAAAACCAAAAGGAGGTTGAAGTGTTACCTGAACCATTTGTCATTACAAATTACAAATACCAACTGCCACCAGGCATAGAGAAATGCTTACCTTGTAAGAGTTAGAGCTTACCATAATTCAAAAAACCTGCAAGTAGTCGTAAGCCAAAAAAATTGGTGAATTACTCACCAGAAATTTGGCTACTGAGTTTTTGGCAAGTACTTATTGAGCTAAAAACTCTCCAGCTAGCAGGATTTGTTTTTCCCAAAATTTCTTCTTAATTCTTTTTTTCATTTTTCAAATATTATTCCATTGCTGTTTTGATAAGATAAGCGCTTTTGACTGGAGCTATGAACTGGAAGAGGGTTTTGAAAGGGCCCCAAAACCTTTTACAACAGGAATAAGCAACAACCACATGAGACAAAACACAGAAACAAGAGCTACGAAACTAGCAAAAGAACCAGAAAGGCCCCAATAAAACAGCAAAACCAAAGCGAAGGAGCAGCTCAGACATGATTATAGAGGGTCAAAACCTTGCCAAAGAATTCTGAAGATGAGTCAAAGGCTGGTCCACAGGGGCCAACCTATCTTTTTTCGAAGAGGAGCCAGGTTCAACCGACACTTAGTCACTACATTGGGCTTTCTCTTGTCCTTAAGGGCTGATCCCCTTGCTTTCCGCACAAGGCTCTCCACTGAAATATCAGAAACCTTTCTTTTATTCCTTATATTAGGTTGCTCTTTAGCTACATTCTGGCTCGCTTCCCCAACCACCGGAGGAATCATGTTTACCATTTTTCTGATAATGTTGATGCTCTTTAAAACCTTGGCAGGAATGGGAGAATCGCCCAGCTTTATGGCAATGCATGCAAATATTTTTCCATTTCTGTTGATTTAAACAAATTTTCACAATTTTCTTAGTTTATTGAAGAATTAAATTGTTTTCATTCTCCTTTTAATCACATTTTGCAAGTTATTTAAGTTTATTCTATGAATTTATGTATTTCAAGTCTGGTGTCTGAATCAATCTTTTGACCTGCTGAGTCCAAGTTTTTGAACTATGTTAGTTTACAATAAGTAAAAAGGTAAGGTAATTAAGAATGGGTGGGATGTAAGTCCACATGCCCTTCAATACGCATGCAGTGAGAATTATTGTTTTTTCTATATAATTTCTGGAAATGGGTGCAAATAATGACAAAATTTTCAGAGGGGAATTGAGGAAATGATTGTCAGGTTGATAGGGTGATGGAAATAGATTTAGATGGATTGGGGATTAGGGGACTGTTAGGGATGATGAAGTAACAAGCTTAGGTGGACTAGTGCTTAGGATTAATGCAGAGGAGGGCAGTATGTGGGATGTATTTTGCATCCCCAACCAAAAGCCTCAGGAACCATCCGAAAGGGTTATTCTACTGTTTTCTAAAGAACTGATTTTTTTTATGGATCAACACCCATATTTGCAGTCAAATCTGTAACCTTTTTGCATCTGTTGACATGAAAGAAACCAATTACAACTTCAAGATTAGCAGTTTCACCTTATCTACTGTCAGTTTTAATCTTCAAGATGAGATTTTCTTGGACTTCATTGCATTGATCAAGGATTTAGGAGTCCCCTTCCACATTAAGTTTCCTATTCTTTTGAATTGTAGCTTCCGTACTCTTCATCATGGTCATGACCTCTGCTTGATTATTGGTGCCAATCCTGGTGTCCAAATAGGATATCATCTTAAGATGACACTGCATGGCCTAGCAGGCCTAGGGTTGCCCCTGGCCACACCATCAAAATTAAGCTTCACATGCTGGGAGGGAGGAGGAAGCCATACTACACTAGTTTTCTCAATATGTTTTGAACCTATCCCTTTATAAATGAATAATATTGATAGGGCGGCCATGATAGATTATAGTTCCAAACACAAAAGTTTTTGTTGCACTTAGTACTGATAAACTTCTTTTTCGATTTATTTGTATATTTAATTTGTCATCATCTCTCATTTGGTTTTGAAGCATTGTTTGGTTTTGAAATTGGACTCAAAACAAAGCTTTCTATATATTTTCATCAATAAAATTGTGTTCGACTTTGATAGGGTAAAAGACTTTGATAACTAAGACTGATGAATCCTATTTTGTATGATTTTTTCCACTCTTGTGCATATTATTAATTCGTCTAGATACCAATGATGGACAAAACATGACTTGTGAGCATGAAAAGTCCATTTTGAAGAGGAAATTAGTGGAGTCTTCATATGAAATTGAAAGACAAGTAAGTTAGAAGTCTTCAACTTTATGTTTACTAGTTTTTCTTCATCTTATTTAAAAACATCATTTGAACTCATCCTGTTTTCAACTAATCAAGTTAGGGTGTGTCTTACAGCGAAGGAAATGCCTTCCATGAGAACTTCGAGGAAGATATTTCAAGGGAGTGAAAAAAATTGAAAATAATAGGCATGTTGCGCTCTGCAGATGAGCAACATTTTCTTATATCTCTAACAGGAGAAAAATAACTTTTGGAGTTTTGGAAGGTTTGATGGTTCAAATTTTCATGGTTAAAAACTAGATCCAGTGTTGAATTTAAACATTTATAACTATCTCAATTTTTCTTTCTTTGTATGATAGTGTTCAGATTTTGTAAAGTAAAAGCTATTCAAATTTCTTTTTCTATCAACGTTTGGCTTTTATATTATAGGTGCTACATTTATGTTTTGTGGATTACATCACAAATGTACATCGCAATGTAAGGCTCATGGAGTAAATGACTACTCAAGAAAACCATAGATTGTTGTGATTTGAATATAAAAAATACTTCTACAATGAAAACTCTTCAAAAAATATGTAATTAGTTAGTTATTGTTTGTTCTTTTGGCTTCTTGTCATGAAGAGGGACTTTTTTTGACTTTCGAATGAGAATTGTCTCGATGGCTAAGTTTTTCTATATGATTGCTGCCATTATGATTTCACTAGGCCTCCCACGTTCCCAGTAGGAAGCATGTCATAAATCACCTTCTCTAGCACCACTTGCATAGTGAAATGGGAATGAGTCTTAATTGCTCACCAATGCCTTTTATATACCTACGGATTGGTTCATTAGTAGTTCACTTATACCACACTATTAATGACTTTAAAGTTGGATTTTAATTTTTGTGGGATTTGATCTGCATGTTTTTAAAGTAATCTCAAGATAATCCCCATCAGTGGTCATTACATTAATGACATTTATTTCCTTGCAAAGTTTGGTCATAATTAAAAGGTAAGGGACCTACTTAGCACACATGCATTTTTAAGTATTTGTTAGTAAGGGGAAGAATGTTGAATACAATCCACTTCTTTGAGATTTTTGTCCTCAGGTCTCTTTTCCCTAGACTCATTTGTATCCTGCAAGATGCTCTCTATCTTAATGACGATGGGATCAATTAACATTAGGTTAGGGAACTTATCACTAGAGATTCTTGAGTAGAATAGGGAACTTATCACTAGAGATTCTTGTGTAGAATAGGGAACTTATCATTAGAGATCCTTGTGTGGTACAATATTTAGTAGTTTGAGGTGCCTCGCTTTGCCTTCCAATATGATAGAACTCTATCTAAGCATGTTAAATGGGTCTAATTTTACTTTTTATTTTCATGCACAAGAAATAATTTTGGGAGACATCTTGTTGGGTGTAGCATTCTATGCGGGCTCAAATGCCTTCACTTGTTTTCTCTCACTAAGACAATAAATGACACAAAGATCCATAGCCTAGAGAGATGATCTAATACATCTCTAAAATGACTATATAAGAGGGTGCCTACAAGTGAAAGAATATTTAAATATGGTGAGTGGGAGTTAAATCTTTTGTTAAAATGTGCATGCTAAAATAGAGTAAATTAACACTCTTTAGATCAAATTAACTAGCCTATTCTACAAGTAATCAATATGCACATGGGATGAGATTGACAATAAGACTAGAGACAACTTGAAAACTTGAACTAGAAAACAGAAGCAAACACATGTAAACTAGGACTAGGAATGACAAAACAACAAATCATAAGATCTAGATGAACCTATAAACAAGATGAATGATTTTACAACCTTAAATAAGTTCTAGTTGTAATCCAATTTTTGGACATTATTAGAGATGTTATGTTGAAGAGGGGTGTTGGATATGGTGCAAATGTTGGGATAAGGGTGCTAGGCAACATGAATTGGCACAAATGTTTGGACAAGGATGCTAGGCAACAACAAATAACACAAATGTCCAATGTTCAAATGAGTTCTAAATGGTCTTGAAACTTTTTGGGAACTTGGTTGCTTAATTATATGGGTGACACAATCAATTTTAGACACTTGATAAAAACTAAATGTGATGACATGTATAGGGCTTGTAAGAATCAAGAAGATTGTTGGTGATATCTAGGACTTTGAAATATTGAAATGTGCCAAAGGGGTAATGGGTATGGTACAAGTGTTTAAATAGAGGTGCTCGACAATAGTAAATGGTGTATATGTTTAAACAATGACACTAGACAATTGCAAATGACACAAATGTCCAATGTTTAGCATGCCTCCAAAATTTGAAGGGCTCTGTATCTTGATATTTCAAAACACACGTTTTAGGTCTAATCCAACTATTGGAAATAACTAGATTCTTCTTTGAATAACTTGCAAGCAAACTTGACAAGAAACCTTACAAAGTGAAAAAATTAATAGGAAGTTTTCCTTAGATCCTTATCATTATTCGGACAAAATCCACATATATAAAGACGTGGAAATAATGTGTGTAAGATTGGCAAAAGGATATGGCAACAATGGTGGTTAAAAAGGAAAAACCTTAAGGGGTGCAAAAGGTAATAAAGAGGAAATGGGCAAGCATAGAGATGGAAAATGATGATCACTAGTATTACAAAAAATAGAACATGAAAATATTACCAAGACATTAAGTCAACTTAATGCAATAAGGAGTGAAAGAATCCTTATATAAGATTACAAAAGACATCTAATATGGGTAAGAATGACTAAACTAATAAAGCAAAACACAAAAAGCAAACTAAAGTCGGAATGGCTTTATTAAAGCCTAAGGTAAAAGTTAATTGGCCGTTATAATATAATATACTTTAATGCCCTCATTTAATGGTCAATCTACTAATTACACCAAGCTTATCTCAAAATTTTACAAATTTGTCGACTCATTGATTTGGAAAGAATGTTTGTAGTTTGATCCTTAGTTGGACAATATTGCAACATAATAGATCCATCTTTTAGAAGTTGTTTGATGAAGTGACAATGCAATTCCACATGTTTGGTATGCTTGTGGTATGCTTGTGAAAGACCAAATTCTTGGCAAGCTTGAGCAATCACAAAATAGGGGTGTAGGCTCATATCTTGACATCGTCATGTCAAATAACATCCTTCTAAGACAAATTGCCTCACACATTGCTTTCATTGCTTCTTGATATTTTGCTTTAGTCAAGGAAAGAGCTAGTTCATGTTGCTTCTTGTTGGTCCATGTGATTGCATCTATGCCACAGTTGAAAACATATCTAGAAGTGGATTATTTGTCATCTTTAGAACTTGCATAATTTGAATCTATAAACCCACACAACCTAGGGTCTTTTCTTGTATTAAATGCTAAAGTCAAGTGTCCCTTTCACATATCTTAACACCCTCTTTATTGCAATCCAATCTTCTGTCTTTGGATCTGTCATGAATCTAGGTCTAGTGGTTGTAAGATATATTAGGCTCTCCAATAGTTGTTTGTAGGTTGACTCACTAACTGACTTAGAGTCAATTTTGGCTGAAAGTTCCAATCCTTTCTCCATGGGTGTAGATGAGATTTTACAATCTATCATTTTGAATTTATCAAGCAAACTCTGGACATATTTGGGTTGTGAAACAAAAATGTTGCCATTTGTTTGCCAAACTTCTACACCTAGGTAGTAATGTAGGAGTCAATTAGTCATGTCAAAAGCATTACTCATATCATATTTAATTTGTTCAAAAGCACTTGCCTCACCGCTTGTAATAATGATATCTACATATATGACTAGTAGAACAAGATCCAAATCTGAAGGATTTTGTTGGAATTCCTATTCAATCAAATACTTGTCAATTTTGATGTACCATGCTGTGGGTGCCTTTTTTAGGCCATATAGAGCTTTCTTCAGTCGACAAATAAAATGCTTCTTCCCTGTAACTTGAAAACCTTATGGTTGATGCATGCACACTTCTTCCTCCAAATCTCCATAAAGGAAGGTACTCTTCACATCCATTTGATGAACTATCTAGCCAAACTGAGCTACCATGGCCAAGACTAATGAGATGGTGCTCATCTTTGTTGTAGGAGTAAGGTCTTCATAATCAATGCCCTCTCTTTGTGAGAACCCTTTTTTAACCAACTAGGCTTTGTACTTGTCTAATGTACCATTTTCCTTGCACTTGACCTTGTACATCCATGTGCAAGGTTTCTTCTTTGGTGAAAAATTAGAGAGATCACAAGTCTTATTTTTCATAAGAGTCTCATGTTTGGTTGCCATGGCCTTTTCCCATTTAGGTTTTCCTTTTCACTGCTTAAATACTTGGGGCTCATAAACTCCCTAAATATTGGCCATTAGAGCAAAGTTAATTGTGTTCTTCTTGCTCTTGCCTCTCTATGATTGCTCCTTAATCATTTAACTTACCCAAAAATTGCCAATGGTGCTTTCCCACCACTTTAGACTCTTCTTAGTATTCTCTTCATCCAAATCAATGTTATCAACATGACTTGGGCTACTTGTGCCTATAACATTTGAATGTTGATATAGTTTATGATCAATGGAATTTGGGTCTATTATCGACATGGGAGACTTTACATGCTTTGAATCCTCCCCTTTAGGTGGATCTATTTAAAGTTGAACTTGTGAATCCTTAGTGGTGCAGGAGCACCAATCTTTTCATTGTTTCTTCATTAGTTGTTTCATGGACAAGGTGTGTCATGGAGTTTGAGTTAAGGTGAGTAGAGTCTTGAGTCTAAATAAGGTCCATTGTGACCATTCTTATGTAATTGATCAATCTTGATGTCTTTTGAGTCCATGATATAAAAGTTGTAAGTCATGTTGAAGGATTGTCAAGATTGACAAGAGTGGTCTAGTTAAGGTAGTGTGTTGATTTTCTATTGTCAAGTCATGTTTTTGTGTTGAATAAGGTCTAAATAGACCAACTACAATGTTTTAGGTGAGTAGGGGTTCAAAAGATGCAATTTTGCAAAATATGTGAAAAAGTGTTGTTAACAAACTATGTAATAGTGCGATTTTGCACTCCAATGATCAAGAGAGGTTTGAAAAATAGTTAGAGGTTGGTGTGTCAGTTGTTTTGGGTTGGAAAAAATTTAAGAGGCATGTACACCTCGTGAAGGGGTTGGAAAAATTGCATTTTTTTGAAAGAAACACCATAAATTTTGATTGGTTTCTTTCTCAAATTCTATTTTTCATGAAATCTGCTGCTACAGGCTGAATCACTCATCTATATAGAAGTACCACGGCCTAAGGGTGATGGAATTTGATGAAGGCATGAGATAGATTTCCATTGGTGGTGATTTGGCTTCTTTCCATTAAGTTTGGTGCATTTAGTAGTCTTTTTCTCGAAACTGCCTGGTAACCCTGTTTCTAAGGGTTTGCTTTTGTAAATGAGCAAATAAGCCATTCCATCTACTGTCTGAGGCTGTGGCTTGATGGAATGGCATGAATTTTTGTAAATTTAGATGTTAGGGCAATGGTGGGAGCAGGGAAGGCAATTTGATGGTGTCTTATACTACTGCCTGTGTAATTTTGTGTCAAAATTGCATGAAAAGGGAGGTTCTAGTCTAGGGTTTGATGAAATATGAAGGGGCATAGATTTCTCTTGACATTTTAAGTTTGTGCAGGGCTAAACCAAGGTGTCTGAAGTGGTTTTGAGGTTTGAGAAGGTGTGGAACATAGATTTTGAATAAACCCCAAGGTTTCTTGTGAAAAGTGAGGGTTTTGGAGTTTAGAGTGTTGCAAAGCCTATCAAGGCTCATGAGTTGTAGATTTTGTGTGTTCTCAGGCGGGGAAGTGTAGTTCAATAGGAAATTGGGTGAAAGAGAAAGTTTAAAGCCCACTTTCTTTGTTAATTTGACCTATTTGAGGCTTTGGGACATCGTTAGTTTCAAGTTTTTGGTAGATCACTCCAAAGGAGTCATATGTGAATTTGACATATGTTGAAGAGGGTTTCAAAGGGTCCCTAAATCAGTCATTTGCTTGGGTAGTCATTTGGGAAGTTTGTGAGAAAAGTGGAGAAATGTGGGTTTGCTGTCCTACTAGGTTGACAAGGTGAAAGGAAAACAAGCCAACTTTGGTTTTTTGAGAAATAAGTTGATTGGAGACCTTTTAAATTGTCAAAGAGGAATGCTTTGGCCACCTAGGATGCATCAGTTGGTATCGGAGCAAGGGAGTAGGTCTCTCAAGAAAGAAGGTTAAGAGTTTGTGTGCAAGGAGGTGTACTTGGAGGAATCAAAATTCCTCCTAAGGGAAGTGTTGTTGCAAAAAAAGTTGACAACCAAGCTAAGAAAATAGAATCCTTGGAGAGGGAAATTGTTGTGTTGAAGGCTAAAGGTAGGGCTCTCTTGGAGGAGTGTGAAACCGTGGAAGAATCCACTAGTGATGAAGAGGAGATGGATCCAAAAGATGTAAGGATGGTGAAGCTTTTGAAACCTGTGAAGAAGGATGGACATGGAAAAATGGATGTGCCTATGTATGGGGGAAAATTAGATGGAGAAAAGCTCTTGGATTGGATAGGGGCTTTGGGGAACTATTTTGAAAGTGAGGAGGTAGGTGAAGAACACAAGGTGAAGAAGGAAAAAACCAAGTTGAAGGGGCATGCCTTGTTGTGGTGGAATTTTGTGCAAGATGAGAGGGAGAAACAAGGAAAGAACAAGACCACTTCTTGGGAGAGAATGAAGGAAAAAATCAAAGGTAAGTTCCTTCCTAAAGATTATAATGTTCAATTGCTTAAAACACTTCAAAATATTAGGCAAAAGGATCTAGATGTGCAAAAATATACTGAAGAGTTTTATAGGTTAAGTATAAGAGCAAAACATGAAGAAGATGAAGAAGAGAAGGTGGCTAGGTATCTCAATGGTCTGAGATATAATATTCAAGATGAGATCAATATGTTGGCACCAAAAAAAGTGGAGGAATGTTTTCAAATGGTTGTTAAGATTGAAGAAAAACTCAAGAGGAGACAAGAGAAGGAAACAAGAGGAAGATGCAATACTTCTAGGGGTAGAGGTACCTTTTCTACACCAAAACAATCTAAAGAAGGTCAAGAAGATGTTGATAAAGGAAAATAACAACTGGTTGAATCTAGAGGTGGATGGAGAGGTGGAAGAACAAGTTTGAGGGGCATAAATATAGTTCAAGGAAGTGGTCCCAATGTGTTTACAGGTAGATGCTATAGTTGTGGTGATTATGGACATCCATCCTACAAGTGTCTTGATAAACTTGGTGCTACTTCAAGTGGGAATGAGAGAAAAGGTGAAAAGAGAGTTCAACTTGTGCAAGAGGATGAAGAGGAAAGTGTTAGTTCATCGAACCATGTTGCAAACCTTGAAATTGGAGAAGCTTTGATGCTGCAAAGACAACTTTTGAAGGCCTCCAAGGAGCAAGAACCATTGCAAAGGAGAAGTATCTTCAAGACCACCTGCAAAAGCAAAGGAAAGGTATGCAAATTAGTCATTGATTCAGGCTCCACATATAACATAGTTTCAAAAGAAATGGTAGATAAGTTGAATCTAGTCAAAGTCCCTCATCAAACTCCTTATAAGGTGTCATGGCTAAATGATAATCAATCACTCTTAGTCAATGAGCAGGCCTTAGTTGAGTTTCAAATTGGGGGTTACATGGATAAAGTACTTTGTGATGTTTTGCTAATGCAATGTTGCCATCTGTTGCTTGGGTGACCCTGGCAATTTGACGAACATGCTATGTATGATGGATGGGAAAATACCTATAGGATTGAGCATGAAGGGAAAACATTCACCTTATTACCATTGCAAGAAGATCAAGAGTAGACAAGGGCAACTAAGGTCATCATGATGGGTAAGGAGTATGTGCAGATGGAAGAAGTCAAAAGTGATCAGTTAACAGTCATGGCAGAGGTTGTAGACCATAGGACAATGGTATTGAATGTTGAGGTAGAGAAGAACAAAGGTGAACCCCTTGGGAAGGCGGGCAAAGAGTCTAAAAAGGTTGATTCACAATTGGAGAGGAAAAATGATGAGAGGAATATGAAGAAGACTGACCTAGGAAGGGTCCAAAGTAAATTGTTGATAGTAGAGCAAGAGGAGTTTAGGAAAGTTGGTGATTTTCTAGTTGGGATAGTAGTATGTCCTCTAACAATTGCAGATGTGAAGGGACAGACAAATAAGGGTAGAGAAAAGGCTCTCGAGACTAGAGATACAGTGATGCATAGGACTGGTAATGCAGGGATGCATAGGTCTGACATTGAAAGAGGATGGTGGAAAGTGAGTAGGAAGCATGAATTCAAGGAAAAGTATGGAGTGGAACAAGTGACAGATCAAGGACAGAGGTCTGAAGGAAGGTATGTTGTTTGGACAAGGAAAAGGGCAAATGGAATTAGTGCTACACCAGTTACAACTGGAAGGCAAGTCAGGGAATGTTCAACCAAGCGAAGGGAGCCATACCAAATTGGACATGAATTTAAGGATGATGAGTATAGTGCAAGTTCTCAAAATTTTCTAGTCAATGTATCTTTTGCAGGAAAAAGAGGAGGATCATTCAAAGGTGGAACAGTTTTAGGTCACTTTCCAAGAGGCTTGGAAACTTTTCTTGGTGGGGTGTATGGTGCAGGAGCACCAATCTTTTTATTGTTTCTTAATTAGTTGTTTCATGGACAAGGTGTGTCATGGAGTTTGAGTTAAGGTGAGTAGAGTCTTGAGTCTAAATAAGGTCCATTGTGACCATTCTTATGTAATTAATCAATCTTGATGTCTTTTGAGTCCATGATATAAAAGTTGTAAGTCATGTTGAAGGATTGTCAAGATTGACAAGAGTTGTCTAGTTAAGGTAGTGTGTTGATTTTCTATTGTAAAGTCATGTTTTTGTGTTGAATAAGGTCTAAATAGACCAACTACAATGTCTTAGGTGAATAGGGGTTCAAAAGATGCAAATTTTGCAAAATATGTGAAAAAAGTGTTGTTAACAAACTATGTAATAGTGCAATTTTTCACTCCAACAGTCAGGAGAGGTTTGAAAAACAGTTAGAGGTTGGTGTGTCGGTTGTTTTGGGTTGGAAAAAATTTAAGAGGCATGTACACCTCATGAAGGGGTTGGAAAAATTGCATTTTTTTGAAAGAGACACCATAAATTTTGATTGTTTTCTTTGCTCAAATTCTGTGTTTTTCATGAAATCTGCTGCTACAAGCTGAATCACTTGTCTATACATAAGTACCACGACCTAAGGGTGATGGAATGTGATGAAGGCATGAGATAACTTTCCATTGATGGTGATTTGGTTTCTTTCCATTAAGTTTGGTGCATTTAGTAGTCTTTTTCCTAAAACTGCCCAGTAACCCTGTTTCTAAGGGTTTGCTTTTGTAAATGAGAAAATAATCCATTCCATCTACTGTCCAAAGCCGTGGCTCAATGGAATGGCATGAATTGTTGTAAATTTAGATGTTAGGGCAATGGTGGGTGTAGGGAAGGCAATTGGATGGTGTCTTATATTACTGCCTATGTAATTTTGTGTCAAAATTGCATGAAAAGGGAGGTTCTAGTCTAAGGTTTGATGAAATATGAAGGGGCATAGATTTCTCTTGACATTTTAAGTTTGTGCAGAGCTAAACCAAGGTGTCAGAAGTGGTTTTGAGGTATAAGAAGGCGTGGAACACAGACTTTCAATAAACCCCAGGGTTTCTTGTGAAAAGTGAGGGTTTTGGAATTTAGAGTGTTGCAAGGCCTTTCAAGGCTCACGAGTTGTATATTTTGTGTGTTCTCATGAAGGGAAGTGTAGTTCAATAGGAAATTGGGTGAAAGAGAAAGTTTAAAGCCCACTTTCTTTGTTAATTTGACCTATTTGAGGCTTTGGGACAACGTTAGTTTCAAGTTTTTGGGAGATCACTCCAAAGGAGTCATATATGAATTTGACATATGTTGAAGAGGGTTTCAAAGGGTCCCTAAATCAGTCATTTTCTTGGGTAGTCATTTGGGAAGTTTGTGAAAAAAGTGGAGAAATGTGGATCTACTGTCCTACTAGGTTGACAAGGTGAAAGGTAGGAAAACAAACCAACTTTGGTTTTGTGAGAAAGAAGTTGATTGGAGACCTTTTAAATTGTCAAAGAGGAATGCTTTGGCCACCTAGGATGCATCACTTAGCATCAATAGGCTGCTCTTTGGTAATCGTGAATTCTAGAGAAGTGTGAAAAGGCCTAGCCTAGCTTCTTCATTAATCACATCTTTATCACAAGTCAAGCGGTTAGTGCCAACATCAATTTGTAATCCTTATGATTGATTGTACTCCATAATCATTAGTTTCTTACTCTTAGGATCTAAATTGGTTCCCTTTTCATTTGAAATCTAGGCACATGCAATGGAATGAAATACCTTAAGATGACTTATTTTAGGTTTCCTCCTAGAACATGCCTCCTTTGGGGTCATTTTCTTCACTGCTTATGTTGGATATTTGTTTAGAAAATATATTGTTGTATATACTACCTCAACCCAAAATCTCTTAGGACCTTCTCTCTATCAAACATCAGGGCATCTCCATGATAGCATGGTTCTACCTCTCAACTACTCCATTTTGCTATGGAGTGTAGGGTGTAACATACTATCTTTTTATGCTTGTTTAGGAAAAAAATTATTGAATTCTTTTGAATATAATTCTCCTCCATTATTAGATCTAAGAGTAGTTATTTCACAACTTGATTCTTTATCTATTAATGCTTTGAACTTTTGGAATTCATTAAACACATTTGATTTTACTTTCAAAAAATACACACATATTTTCCTACTAAAATCATCAACAAGCATAAGAAAATACTTGGGACTAGTGATGGATGCCATGTTCATTAGTCCACAAATATTTGCATGAACCAATTATAGGACTCTCTTGGCTCTCCAAGCTTGTTTGTCATTGAAAGGATTTTTGTGTTGCTTCTCTATCTAGCAAGCTTCACAAACACCCTATATTCATTGTTGGATGTTAGGAAGTCCATCAACCAAATTTTCTTGGGCTAACTAAGAAAGATAAGATAAATTGAGGGGTCCATACCATTGATGCCAAAGTGTACTAATGATAGATGCACTCTTGGTTGCCAAGCATGTCCGTTGACTTGCCTAGTGTCAACTAGTCTATATATTCCATGGTATTCTATACCAAGAGCAATAGTCTTCTTGGTCTCCTTGTCCATTATAGAACATTTTTGTTTTCTCGAAAATGACATCTAGATGAGGATTATGTTGCATAATCCAACTTTTGAGAGTAGATTAAGCTCCATTTGTAGTACATAACACAAATTGAGAAAAAAGTAACTTTTTCTCTCCATATGATATTTGCATATTCCCTCTATCACCAACCATGTACTCACCACCACCCAAGATGATTGAATGAAAGATTAGTTGTTAGCCATTAGTTGTATGATGGAAGACGAGGACATGGTGATGATCACATTGAAAATCTTACCATATGCATATGGACATATTATTGAAACACTCAATATCATCTCTACAAATGTTGGTTTGAAGTTTGACGAGCTATATAATCAACTCTTACAATAGGATAAATGGAAGAAATAGTTTAGTAGTAGCAATGAGATAGAGGGAGTGGAACAAGCCTTTGTAGCTAAAGACAAGGGAACATACCAAGGGTCCTAGAAGAAAGGACAAGGCAACAATGATGATCCATCATTTTTCTAAGAACATCACATGCCATTATTGTGGTAAGATGGGTCATATGAAGTGAAACATAGAAAAATAGCGTAGGGGTTCAAACACAGAGTTTTTATACTAAATTTGGAATGTTTCACAAAACTTACTATAAATAGAAAGTTCAAAATGGGGTGAATGAACCTATCTATCCTTCTATTTCATTCAGGAAATGAGATCCCTCAAGTTAAAATCCACTTTCAACCCTTAGGTGAGTGAATTCTTTGAGGAATCTTGCAATTTCCCTTTTTGTGTTAGGACGGGGGCCTAGGTCAAACAACACTTTTGGGAGACATACTAAAAATAGTAAACCAACTCAAAGCTGAAATGTAAGACTAGATTTGAGTAGATTAACCATAGAGCTATCAAACAAAATTTATTTCATGCAAATTAGATGAGTGGAGGACACTTAAAACTAATCTAAAAAACAATCACAAAGTATCTTGTTTTGGCGTTGTGTCCTGACAGAAATGATTGAACATGGATTTTGGGAGAAAGATTAAAAATACCAAATTCACTCAATTAAGACATGTAAAAAGTGGGTTTTGAAGATGAAACATAATACTATCAGAAACAATAAAGCTTCTAGCAGATCTGAGAATGTAAAATGCTATGTACCTCTTAGAAAACACTATTTTCAGTTTTTGCCTGAGGACCCAGGGCAAATGGGTCCTTTTTAGGGCTTTTCAAAATTGGTTTCTGGGTCCTTTGCTCCTGTGTCTGCACTTCCAGATTCTTGGGTTTCACAGTTGAACAGTTAGAAGTAAATCCATAATCCGAGTTTTCGTGAGATGACAACAAAGGTGACAACAAATGCAACTTTGAGATCTTCAACTTTTCTTCAACACACAAAAGGGGGAAAAATGTTTGTTTTTGGTGAATGGGAGTTTTCCTTGGTCAAACCTCGTTTTGGTAATTAAACCTTGAAATGAAATAAAATAGCATGAAAGGAATGATGGATGAACAAATCAATGTTGCAACTCACCAAACACTTGAATTAACCTTTGAAGGATTGAAACCTTGAGGTTGATCTTGCATGAAATGGCTTCAATGGATGTGGATCTTGATGCTTGAATCTTGCTTTGAATCTTTGACTTGAATGCTTGAAACCTACATCACAATATTAGCTCCCAAAACATGCATGATTGAACATAGCATTAACATGACGAGTGGATCTTGAATGCTGCAACAAATGATGAAGAAATCTACTCTTGAATTCTCTTGACAATAATCTTGGCTCTTATTAAGTTCACCTCTTTCTAGCTTACTTGAATTGATAAAATAACCTTGTATTTATAGTTATTAACCCTTAATTTCCCAAAATTAAAACATTACAAGTTGACATTTGAAATTTGAATTTGGGATGATAAAAATACCACCAAAACATGCTTTAAAAATGGGTTCAAGGTCTTAGGGAGGACCCATTCGTCCTAGGTCCCTAAACCTAGGACACACATTGCTCAAGGCGAAGTGTAATGTATTGGCATTAATTAATGTCGGGTTTTCCCTTCACAAAATGTATTTAATGGGCTTGTAAATGAATTATAAGGCTTACTAAGGCCAAATTAAGCTAAATTAATTAAAGGAGCCCTAAATAAGTGTGAAAGTGTAAATAAATACATTTTACAACATTAAATTAAGACACAATTAAGTCCATTTTAATTAAGAGGGCCAAATAAGTGTGAAAATGTAAAGAGATACATTTTACAACACTAAATTAAGGCATTATTAAGTTCATTTTAATTAGGGGGGGCCAAACAAGTGTGAAAATGTAAAGGGATACATTTCTCTACACTACATGAAGAGGTATTACCAAAAAAGGTTGGTTGATAAAAAAAATCCAACTAGGGAATGTCTCAACATAATGCCAATACCATAGAACATTTGGAAGACTCAACTTTCTTTGCATTCATGGACATAAGACCATTAGATCACTCCAAGTCATATGCATAGTACATAGATTTAGGAGTATCATGTCACAATGGCTCATAAAGTACATTGCTTTGAATTATCCCAAAATTTTATAAATTTGTTAGGACTCAAGACTTGGTAAGAATGCCTAAATTTTGATTCTTAGATGGACAATATTGTAACATAATAGATTCATCTTCTACAAGTTGTCTGATGAATTGGAAATGTAGTTCCACATATTTGGTAAGCTTGTGGAAGATTGGATTCTTAGCAAGTTTGAGCACCTCTTGATTGTCATAGAACAAGGTTATAGGCTTAGATTATGAAATCTTCATGTCAGATAACATCCTTCTAAGCTAAATTGCTTGACATGTTGCTCTTACTGCTCCTTGATATTTTGTTTCAGTTGAGGAGAGAACTATTGCATACTACTTGTTGGTCCATGTGATTGTATCCGTTCTAAGGCTAAAAACATATCCAAAAGTGGATTTTTATCATCTTGGAAGTATTTGGACAAGGAAATAGGTATAAGGGTACAAAAGAAGCTTGGAAGTATTTGGACAAAAAACTAGGTATAAGAGCATAAAAGAAGATTTGAAGTATTTGGACAAGTAAAGAGGTATAAGAACATAAAAGAAACTTGGAAGTATTTGTACAAGGCATATAAAAAAATAGACAAGGAAATAGGAAAATCCAATGTTAAGGGAGACATAAAATAGGCCACACAATGACATGGGGCAAGAAAAAATGAAGCCACAAAAAGGCTAGGGCAAAGCTTTGAAAGACTCCAAAGGCTCCAAACCAAAACTCCAATAAGACTCTAGAGCTACAAGAGGATGCAAGACGATAGCATGCAAGGACAACAATCACAACATTTAAATATGATTGTGATGAATGATAATAAGAGTTAGGAGGGGTTAATTATATGTTCTTAGGAGGTTTTTTTTGGAAAGGGGAGGCTAGAAACATAGGATGTGGTTGCAAATTAGCCTCACATTAAATTTTGGTGGACAAATAAGCAAAAGGCTATTTCACTATTTGACTCATCAGTAGGTAGCATGAGAAATGATGCAAATGACTTTTGATGGTAGAAATTTCAAATTTATGGGCAATGTTAAGGGAATCAAGGTGAAGTGGATGGAAGTGATTTTAAGTCTTTTTGATACATAAGGAGTGAGATATTAGGGAAACAAAGGGAAGGGTTGACAAAACATGGAAGGGGGCAAAGAAAAATTAATGTTAGGTGGGATAATATAAAAAATCACATGGGAGGTTAAATAATTCTTACACAAGAGGTAAAAAATGGAAAAGGGGGAAACACAAACACATAATGATAAATAAATAAAAAACAAGGTTAAACTAGGTGTAAACATGAGCTAAATAGAAGGTAAAAACATGGAAAAGGGGACATAAAATGAGTACAAGACAATAAAAGAAGTTGTAGGGTTGCATTTTTTGTTATTACATTTTTTCCCACACATGAGTTGGGGAAACATTAAAAAGGGGAAGAAACATACGATCATAAGAGTATAATAAAACATATAAGCCTATGAACATAGTAGATATAATACTAAAGGAGAAACATTGGACTTTAGATTTGTACTTTAATCAAGTGTGTGTATCTAGTCTTCTTGTGCATCCAAAGAGAGTAGTCATTATATCCATACAAGAATGGTTTTAAACAACACAAGTTGATAGGAATTGGAAACCCAACTACTATATGTTAAGCATAGCTAGGAATACACATAGAAAACATATCACCTAAGCACAAGCAAGAAGACACATTGCCATAACAAGAATACACTTGAATGCTAGAAAATGACACAAGGTTAAAAATCAAACAAATATTTCCATTTTATTAGGAAGGGTATTCAAGGGGATTTAGAGGAAAGAGGAGACACAATTGAGAGTGTAGTTGGGTCTACAAAGAAGTACCTTGGCAAAGACAAATTGAAAGTTGAAAATTGAATACTGCAAACAAAAAATCAGATAATTAGATACTGGAAAATGGAAGGTGGAAATTTTATAATGGTCATGATGATAAGGGTTGTAAGGTAGCTATCTAAGATAAGATCAGGATAGGTCCAAAGTTAAAGGTATTGATTATGATGAACAAAAAAATTTAAAGCACTAAATTGTAAATAGTAAAAATAGCATTGAGGTTGACACTCTTGACTTTGTGGTTGCCATCCATAAAAAATGTTTTGTGGTTGTAACCCAAAAGTGAAAAGGTAAAAGTTAAGTGATGATTTCGTCAATGATTATATGATAAAAGTTTAATTAGATAAAAAGTCAAGCTATTCTTGAGCCATGATTGGTTCAATTATTGCCACATTCATAAAAAAAGAGTGAGAGTGTGAGATATATAATATATCCCCCCTTGAATTGATTCACAAAAAGAGTGAAGAATAAAGAGCCAATCAGTTAAGGTAAATTAATGGGAGAAATGAAAGATTGCCAAGTATTTGATGAGAGGATAAGGGGAAAATAGAACAAGGGAAACATTTAAGTCATGCCTCCAAATAATGATAAGAGATAGAAGTCACTAGGGGAAAAAATGTGCCATGCCCCCAAATGATAAATGAAAAAGTGATAATGAGGAGAATAGAAAAGGTTGACATTTACGCCTTGTGGTCCAAGTGATGAGAGTAAAAAAACACAAGGGGAACATGTTGATCATACCTCAAAGTGTTGCAAAGAAATAGCTAATTATATGATACCCCCAAGTGGGGAAATATGAAAGATGGATAAAGAAAAGAGACAGGCATAAGAGATACAAATAAATAAAAAGAGATAGAAATAAAGAGGGGAGATGTTAATAAATAAATGCCCCCAAGAGAATAAAAGGAAAATATCAAACTAAAGTCCATGAAAAAAATAGCATGACCCCCTCTTTGGCATATTAAAACCTTATTCAATAAGCTAGGAGAATAATTAAATTAGGATAGAAAGTAAGCTAGGGGTATGCATTATTTAATTAATTAAAAAAAAGGTAATTATAAATAATAGAAATAAAATAAATATATAATATAAAAATAACAATAATATTACTCGAACTATAATAAATATATAATTTAATAACAATTAATGTAATTAATGGAGAACTATTTGGGGAATGTTTCTTTCCCTGTGGAACCTAGTTTGGTCATTTCCTAACTCTTTTAAGGACTTCTTGGACCAATGGATTTTCCTTTCAACTAATCCATATCTTCAGGTGCTTTGGTCATTTTGGCTCTTCATATTGCCCAGGGGATCTGAAAAGAGAGGAATAACTAGGTGTTCAAAGACATGAAACTTAAGGAGGAGGTTATATTTAGTGAAATCCTAAGAGCTATACAAGATTTTTTTTTAGCTGGGATACATGATAAGAAGTTGGAAGGACAAAGAATTATGGTTTATAAGCATGAATTTCAAGTCGCGGATAATTGGAATCTCACAGTTGATTTATCAATAACTCTCAAAAATATGAAAAATCCCAAGGAAAATGTTGCTTGGAGAAGACCGCCAAAAGATGGTTGTTGTTGCACCAAAAGATCGACCTTTTAATGCTCGATACAACCACCAGAGTTAATGAATCTGTTGTGTGGTCTTACAACACGCCCCAAGGCTGAAAAGACTTGGGGAACCAAGTGAAAATATAACTTCTATGGCAGGAGCTAACAAATTGGAAGATCATCAAAAGTGAAAAGGAAGAAAAGAAATATTTGATAAAAGAAAGTACTTTGTATGGTAAATGTTTCATACATTAGGTACCGGGTACAAGAAACACAGAAAAGGCGAAAGGTAATGTAAATTTCAAGTGAATGGCTCCGGTCCGGTAAGATGGAGTCTGGTAAGTTGGAGTTCTGGTATAACCGAGGTCCAAGAAAGTAAGTGGGTAAAGCTGAATACTGGGTATTAGGTTGAAATGTGAAGATAAATGTTAACTTTTTTAAAACTTGTATAGTGATCCCAGTGATCCGGTATATATACAAGGATTTATGATATGTTTTTTTAGAAGTGATTTTTAAAGAATTTTTGTACTAGCATTTGAATAATGGTTTTATTTATATGAGATGTGGTGACATATTTGTTTAAAAAGGGATTTAATATTTAGAATTTTGTGATTGCAAGAGATATCGATTGTGATGCAAAGCTCGGGTATGGATAGTCAGGCAAATTATGTTGGTGAACAAATTTTACTTTATTACCAGGCTCGATGATGCACTTAAGGGACTCATGCTAGAACAAAGTTTGTTGCAAGGATGTGCTAGTTACCGAGATACTAGGATGTTGGAGTTCAAGCATGTAGTAATGAAGAGTATCTATTATGGGAGTAATTTATTCCTGGAATGTTCAAATCGGGAAGCCTAAGATGTAGGAGTTCAACTTCCACCTGATCACTTTGTTATAATGGAAGGCTCCTATATATCTTTGTTTGCGAAAATTTGTATGATTTCGAAAGGAATCCTGACAAAGATGAAAAAGTAGAACCCGAAGAGCTTCAATGAGTGATTGGAGTTGACTTCTATTGACTTCAATTGCAATTTTTCTATTGGTCACAATATTCCACGTGCCTTGATGAGATTGGTCCCTTAGATTTCCTCTCATGTAGATGTCTTATCCTATCTGAGCCTTGTGTTCTATAAAAGGCCAAAAGATGCTTAATTTTATTTTAAGTTCAAGATTTATGGATGTTGGAGAAGCAAAAAACTTCTTTTAAGTTTTGTTCTTTTTTCCTGTTTTCTGAGCCATTTCAACGTAAAACTTTGTATGCACGTAGACATTAATTGATATCAGAGCTTTATGGATAGCTACCTATCTAAGTATCTTTTGTAGCTGGTTTTGTAAGTTCGGTTGAACAAGATTGTATGTTGCACCGTTTAAGGGTGTATACAAAACCTATTTGGTGTCCATCAACAAAACCCCCTCTTTAAAAGCTTGCACCACTTTATACTTAGTTGTGAAGCAATCTGGTGAAATATAAAGCGGTTTTCTTTGTTTTGATTAATTCTTTGGGGCATCCATGGAGAATAACCGGGAGAAATTTTTATTTTTTAGTATTTTTATGTTTTGCTTTAGATTAGATTTTTAATATTTTAAAAATGTTCCAAAAATATAAGTGAATGGAAATAGTTTTGTTGAAAATATTTTATTTTCCATAAAATTGCTTAATTCTTAATGCTAAATTTATTTAAGTGATAGCAAAGAAATTGGTAATGATTTTTGAAATCTAATGTCAAATCTATTGGTTTCATGAATTCCAAGTTTATCCTTTCAAACTGGAAAGTTGATCTAAAATGTTCAAAGAAATAATACATAAATGTGTGTGTGTGTGTGTGTGTGTGTGAACAACCACTTAAAAGAAACAACAATTGTCACATCATTACCCGAGAGCAACCCTAGTGCAACCATGACCTGGTTATCAAAGACTTGGGATTAAAGGAAAGTCAATCTTTGCTCTATAAATGCAAAGTTTTCTCTTAGGTTGTCTTTGTTTCATATCTTTCAAGAAGGATAGGCTCTTCGCGGTCTTGTATGTGGAGATTTTATTCGATCTGTTTACTACGAGTAAAACCATTGTCAACAGGAATTGGCGCTAGAAGGAGAGGGCCCGACACTCTGGCAATCACGAGTAGATACACATGTGATTTTTTTTCTCCGGTTTCTTTGATATTTTTAGGTTTTATCTTTTGGAAGTGGATTTGTGTTTTGAAACGTTATTCCTAAATTTTGCAAGAAGCTTGTAAACAAAAAATTGAACATAAGCTAGTTTTCATGATGGAAACTAGAAAAATTTGTAAAATCTTTAATCAGAAACTGCATCCTTTGAGTTTGTTTACTTTTGGTAGAGTCACCGAGTGTAGAATTCATGATACAACTGATCACGGTGAACTCGAGTGTGAAATTTTTTTAACTAGGGCAATTTTAGCCATAAGTGGAGCAATTCCGTTAATGAAAGAAGTTTTAACTGCTAAAAGAAAAGGATTGTTAATGAGAGAAACGTCCTACCCTAGTGGAACTGAAACTATTAAAAAATTAACCAATGAACTGAAATAGTTAGGAAATTGCAATTATTTTAAAGAAAATCCTAACGTCTTGCAGGGGAATAGGCGAGAATGTCGAGATTCAAAGATATTTCATGATAAATGAGGAGAAGATATGGATGAATCATCATTCCTTGTATATGTGGAAAACGTAGATAGCAAGATAAAGCGGGAAAATCAAGCGAGAAATACGTGTATTATGCTTCAAGCTGAGAATTCATTAGCTATAAAAAGACATTTTCCTCATTTTATACAAAATATAGAATATCAAGTTTTTACTTTTTCTCTTTCTAATAATGATATAAATAGTGATACATCTTGGTCTAACACAATGCAAAGTAAAGACAGGGCCGAAGATATGAATATTTTCAGAAGAGAAGGAAATAGAGAAATGAACACAACCGTTCATGGAAATGGACCAGGGTTGGGAGAAAGTACTGTATTTCCGCACCAGATGAAATGTGTGCAACTGGTCTCTAATGAGAGTTTCCATCCATTTAAGCCAGATTTTGGGTAAGTACACCTTTGAATTTATGATGTTTAAATATAGGAAACTTAAGATATTCCATTATTACAATAGGATATTGAAGATGTTGATAAGAGAATTTAAAGATAAACCTGTTGTAATTCGTACTAAAACTGTAGAAGAAATAGCCATAGAAATTGAAAAAAATTGCTTAGTTAGAGTTAGTTTGTTGTGATATTAGAGTTAGGGCAGTTAGGGTTAGTTTAATATAGTGTTATCTTAGTTGTTTTTAGGGTTTTTTTTCTTTATTTTGTTTTGTTTTCTTTGCTCGGCTTCTGCATTGGCAAATCTTGCTTAAATGTATCTTAAACATGAGAGTGAAATTCAAACATTTTGCAAAACTAAACTAAAAATGAAATAATAAAGCCATAAATAGTGAAACACACTTTTAAGAAAGATAACCACAATATATATATATATATATATATATATATATATATATATATATATATATATATATATATATATATATATATATATATATATATATATATATATATATATCTAATGTGTGTGTGTATATACATTAGATGCCAAAATCCTTATCAAAAATAAAAAAAAAGGAGGATTCAAAAAGAAAAGTGAGCAAAGTTGTAGATGGTAGTAGTTATCTAGTCGATTTGGGACGCCTCTTCTATCAAGGGAAAATACCCTATGTAGGCGAGCTCCCGGTGAGCTTCAAAATCTTGGATATGGAGATTAGTAAGAAAAGGCCGAAGTGGAACCACTTCTTCGTGATTCAGGAATCGAGGAATATAATCCATGGAAGGAATTCCAATGGTCGGGTGTGCGATAGCTAAAATGGTGTCCAAATTCTCCAAGAATTTAGGCTTAACTATTAGGTTGGCAGCGATGCAAACGTCTTCAATAGGTAACCCAATGTCTAGAAGTGAAGCTACAAAGTGAGAAGCTATGTCGAAATAAAAACGGAAGTAGCGACTGGACGCAACGTATCTTTCCCCAAGGACTAAGCATAAATTCGGCACAGTGAAACTGAAAGTCCTAATAATAAAAACCTTTTCAAGCCTTTGTGTTGTGATGCTCCCCAAGAAAACGTTCTATCTACGGAACAACCCAAGAAAATAGGAGTATCCATGGTTAAGAAGCAAAAGTAAAAGCACAAAACATAGTGGAATTATAGAAAATGCAAAAAAAAAAAACAAGAGAAAGAAAATAAAGTGTGGAGAACTTGAGAAGAAATGCATGAATTTATAGAAAGTCGTGAACATTGTAGTGGTACATAGTTTCCTGGAGTAATTTTTTTTTTTGGAAATCGTATGTGCAAGGTGGCAATTGATTAATAATCTCCAAAATTAAAGCTTAAATCAAATAAATTCTTTGCACATCTTTGGTGAAATTGCTTCGAGATTGAGCAGTATGGAGATTGCAAATCAAGCAAGTTGGAGATTTCAAATTAATAGGGGTCATTTCCAATTATTCTTAAAAAAAATCCGTAATGATTATTGAGGTGTTAAGTGTGCGGATTATACATGAGAATGAAGTTGGCAAGATGTTACACGTCATCACCCAAAGAAGTGAAAGAAATAATATGTGCTGAGCAAGGTGTGTGAATTTAATGCAAAATAGTGTGATCATTTTTCAAGGTAATCATGACATTTTGATCCATTAATGAAGTGCAACACCGTCAAGTTGAGATAGTTAGCAAACATTTTAGAAGTTTCCATAAATTCAATTGAAAGGGTGGTAACTAATGTTTCTAAATTTTGATTTAAATTTGGTGATTAAGTTGTCTATTACTAAATTTTAATTTATGCATATATTTTAACATATAACGAGCTACAGTTAGTTAGGATTTGGCATAATTGGTAAAATTTAGTTGGAAACACGCACTTACAAGGAATCATTAAATGATCTTTTGGGAAGTAGTGAACTGAAGAAGGGATTTACATTGAATGAAAAATCAAAAAGTAACCTTCGCTACCACTGTAATTCCCAACCTAATAGTGGTGCTTTAATGCTTGCAAGTTGATAAATGATATTGCAATATCAAAAGTGAAAAATGATCTATCATTATCATTGCTATATCTAAAAAAAAAAAGTGATATCAACTCTTTAGGCTATCCAAATAACTCTACCAGGGCTATGGACGCTTGACTGGCAGTAGAGCTATGTTTAGGGGGAATTATGGAGATAAGCTTGTTGGGGCTATGGATGCTTGACTGACATCAAGGTTCTATCCCTGGTTGGCTTTGGAGGATTGCTATATTATGTAGTTCAATGTTAATGAACTGATTCTTTTTACTAAGTTCCGAAAACTGGAATTAATCAAGAGCACACACAGATGTTTCTGGTGGAGTTTTACTTTTTATGCTAGAATCTAAGTAAAAGTAGAAAGTTATTGTTTTAAAATATGTATAAGTTCTAATTTACAACTGGTGATTTAATTTTAAGTTTAATTTAAAATTTGGTTTTATTGGTTGCAAGTTGTTGTGTGGTCTCACAACACGCCCCAAAACTGAAAAGACTTAGGGACCCAAGTGAAAATACAACTTCTATGGTAGAAGCTAACAAATTGGAAGATCACCGGAAGTGAAAGGAAGAAAAGAAATCTTTGATAAAAGAAAGTACTTTGTATGGTAAGTATTTTGTACACCAGGTACCAGGTACCGAAAACATAGAAAAGGTGAAAGGTAATGTAAAGTTCAAGCGGATGGCTCTAGTCTGGTAAGATGGAATCTGATAAGTTGGAGTTCTGGTATAATCGAGGTCCAGGAAAGTAAGTGGGTAAAGTTGAATACCGGGTACCGGGTTGAAACATGAAGATAAATGTTAACTTTTTTAAAACTTGTATAGTGATCCTGGTAATTCGGTATATATACAAGGATTTATGATATGTTTTTTTAGAAGCGGGTTTTATAGAATTTTTGTACTAGCATTTGAATAATGGTTTTATTTATATGAGATGTGGTGACATATTTGTTTAAAAAGGGATTTAATATTTGGAATTTTGTGATTGCAGGAGATATTGATTGTGATGCAAAGCTCAGGTATGGACGGTTAGGCAAATTATGCTGGCGAATAAATTTTACTTTATTACCAGGCTCGATGATGCACTTAAGGGACTCATGCTGGAACAAAGTTTGTTGCAAGGATGTACCAGTTACTGGGATACCAGGATGCTAGAGTTCGAGCATGTAGTAATGAAGTGTATCTATTCTGGGAGTAATTTATTCCTGGAATGTTCAAATTGGGAAGCCTGAGATGTAGGAGTTCGACTTCCACCTGATCACTCTGTTATAATGGAAGGCTCCTATATATCTTTGTTTGCGAAAATTTGTTTGATTTCAAAAGGAATCCTGAAAAAGATGAAAAAGTAGAACCTAAAGAGCTTCAACGAGTGATTGGAGTTGACTTCCATTGACTTCAATTGCAAATTTTATGTTGGTCACAATATTCCACGTGCCTTGATGAGATTGGTCCCTTAGATTTCCTCTCATGTAGATGTCTTATCCTATCTGAGCCTTGTGTTCTATAAAAGGCCAGAGGATGCTTAATTTTATTTTAAGTTCATAATTTATGGATGTTGGAGGAGCAAAAAACTTATTTTAAGTTTTATTCTTTTTCCTGTTTTCTGAACCATTCTGATGTAAAACTTTGTATGCACCTAGACATGAATTGATATTAGAGCTTTATGGATAGCTACCTATCTAAGTATCTTTTGTAGATGGTTTTGTAAGTTCAGTTGAACAAGATTGTATGTTGTGTCATTTAAGGGTGTATACAAAACCTATTCAATATCCATCAACAAAACCCCCTCTCTTTAAAAGCTTGCACCGCTTTATACATAGTTGTGAAGCAATCTGGTGAAATATAAAGCAGTTTGCTCTGTTTTGATTAATTCTTTGGGGCATCCATGGAGAATAAGCGGGAGAAATTTTTATTTTTCAATATTTTTTATGTTTTACTTTAGATTAGATGTTTAATATTTTAAAAATGTTCCAAAAATATAAGTGAATGGAAATAGTTTTGTTGAAAATATTTTATTTTCTATAAAATTGTTGAATGCTTAATGCTAAATTTACTTAAGTGATAGCAAAGAAATTGGTGATGATTTTTGAAATCTAATGCCAAATCTATTGGTTTCATGAATTCCAATTTTATCCTTTCAATCTGGAAAGTTGATCTAAAATGTTCAAAGAAATAATACATATATATATATGTGTGTGTGTGTGTGTATGTGAACGACCCGTTAAAAGAAACAACAATCGTCACATCATTACCTGAGAGTGACCCTAGTGCAACCATGACCTGGTTATCGAAGACTTGGGATTAAATGAAATTCAATCTTTGCTCTGTAAATGCAAAATTTTCTCTTAGGTTGTCTTTGTTTCATATCTTTCAAGAAGGATAGGCTCTTCACGGTCTTTTTTGTGGAGATTTTATTCGATTTGTTTACTACGAGTACAACCGTTGTCAACAGAATCCATGGGAGGCAGTTAAGCCATGTCATGAACCTAAGCGTTGTGTTGCATAGCACAAGGAGACCAAGGGTGCACACCTTGCAACAACCCCCCCCAATGCAAGTGAGGGGTTTGAACTCGTGACCCAGGTTCTGATACTAGTTGTTGCACAGATGGTTGCCGTTGCACCCAAAGATCGACCTTTTAATGCCCAATACAACCACTAGAGTTAATGAATCCATAAGAGGTAGTTAAGCCATGTCACAAACCTGAGCACTGCACTACACAACACAAGGATACCAAGGATGCACACCTCACAACAATCAATACCTCTTAGAAATATGAAAACCCCTAGGGAAAATGTTGCCTAGAGAAGACTGCCAAAAGGCTAGAAACAAATTAACTTTGATGGGGTAGCTAAAGGAAATCCTAGGCCAGTTGGTTGTAGGGGAGTGTTGATAGATGAGGAGGGAAGGCTTATAGTAGCAATGGAAGTTCCATTGGGAACTCATAAAAATCACCTAGTTGAAGCAACAACCACTTTCAATGGCATTAAATTGGCCTTTGATAGTGGATTTAAAAAAGTGTGGATCGAAGAGGACTCGCTTAAAAAATATCATAAGGTGTCTACACAAACTTCATCCCCCTGGTTGGTTGATTGAAACATTAATATATTTTTCTCTAGAAATGATTAAATCCTTTAATGATGTGAAGACAACTCACATCTTGCGAGAGGGTAATCAGTTGGATGATTTCTTTGCCAATGAAGGGGTGAGAAGCCAAATGTTTAAATCATGGGATGGGTACTTGTCAGTACTGTTCGAGGCCCTTTCCATTTTGAATTATGATGCTAAGCATGGAAAATAAGGAGGGATGGGACGTGGTGTTAATGACTATCATCCACCTTGCAGTTTTATGGGTAAACATGAGTCTACCCTTTGTTTCAATCTGGAGATTAGGAAGTTTTTGGAGATTGTATTTTAGGAACTCCTCTATGAAGATGGGTGGCAACCACAGTCATTTTGAGCTGATCTCTTGCGACATGATTTGAAGGAAGGACAAGGTTTGGAAAATTCTGGAGGAAGGAGGGCTCACCCCTATATGGAGTCACTTCATGGATTTGATCTCGAAGCTTCCAAACTCTTTATTAAAGGGTGGAGAAACAAAACCTTGTCTGTGAATGGTATTGAGTTCACTATTTATGAGGAGGTCATTGCACAAATCTTTGGGCTTCAAATGCATGGTCATAAGTTATTCAAAGATCAAAAATAAAATGAGGAGGCTTTGAAATTAGTTTTTCAAAGAGAATGAGTGTGATACGATGGTAAAGTTATCCTGCTAGGGATATGATAGGCTATCCATCAAACCCATTTGGGCTAAGATTGTTGAGGTTATTATGTGCTATATCACTCTTGAGGGAAGGTACAACACAAACCTTGGAGTTCACTTTAACTTCCTTAATCATTTTAGGAATACAGTTCTTGTTTCTTTTCTATTTGATCTTCTTGCTTAATTAGATTCCTCTGTGAAATAGCATAGGAAAAATCCTACGCTTCAATTTTGCATGAGGGTTTGGTTCTATTAATTATAGAGTATTTCAAAGCCCAAACCCTAGTGAAGTCTTCGAAAGGTAAGGGAAATATTAAAAAGAAACAAAATACTAAATTTGTGCAGTATTCTGTTATGAGTTATGAATATCCTAAAGAAGTTGAAGATGAGGAGTGGCAGGAAATAGAAGTTGGGGCTGACTCAGTGGAAGTGTTATCTTCCTCCCCTTTGAATGGAGAAGGGCACAAGAAAAGGAAGGCTTCTACAAAGAAAACCCTCTGAAAAATTCCAAGAAGGCTATCTCATGGTTGGAAGGCTCCCAAACTGGAGATGAGGTGGGGTGCAAAGATCAAAGGTGGTGCAAACAACATTCTACTTCTCATCGAGCTGAAGGTGGTAAAGGTAAGGAGAAGGTTGGAGAAGATACATTTACATACAAAGATAATGCTAGATTGGAAATGGGCCACTCCCCATCGAAAGGCCCGTTGAAGGATAGAATTGATGTTGTAAATATTCACCCTCATGGAATATTTCTCCTATTTGCATGTTGACAAGGAGGAAATTTATGACATTCTAGGGGTTGCTAGAGAAGGTGTGACGAGTAACTTTAGACTGGCCAAATGGTTTCTTCTGGAAATAAATAAAGTTAATGTCAAAGTACATGGGTTGCAAGAAAAGGTTGCTAATGAGGATAGTGGTCAATCTACTTCTAGGCTTAGGGATTTAAAGAAACGGGTTGTGGTTGTTGAAGACTCCATCAGTTAGCTAAAAATGGATTATGAAAACAAAATGCAAGACTTGGAAAAAAAGATTCAAGAGATTAACTCAAACATTGAGAAAATCCTGAAAATCAGTCAATGTTCAATCAAGAATAGTGCAGAAGCACTAAAGATCCTCATGAAAAAATTTAAGGAGCTTAAAGAAGAGAAAACGACTGGTGTGAACCCTAGCAACAATAAAATGAAGGAGCAGTCAGAAAAAGAAAAAAGGTAAAAATTCATTAATAGAGGGTGAGAAAGGACCCAATGCTCGTACTCATGGGAGTAAGAAAAAAACCCTTGAAGAAGAAAATAATGAGTTGTTGACCCTGGTTAGTCAAGACTACAACCAAGAAATGGAGGTGGTTGACACCCTTAAGAATATGAAATAATCCATTTTCCTTTTAGTTGCTTTTAGTTTGTTGATGTTTCATTGTTGGTTGGTTGTGCCTCTATCTGTTTGTGAAATGTTTTGTTGTTAAGGGTTTTGGGTCCCTTCAAAACTTGTTTTTCATACAATTAAATTAATAGCTGAGTGAATAGTTGTTAAGTGATAATTAAAATGCTAAAAGGTAGTTGAACTGAGTTGCCTCTTAGATAAGATGAGTTGAACAATATTTAGAAATAAATTAATTGGTTAATAATAGTTAATTAAAAGTTGTATGGTAAAAATAATAGTTAGATAAAGTTAATTTCCTTGATTTACTTGATTATTTGTTAATTAGAGTTGATTAAGATGTTTGCATGGAAAAACAATAGTCTTGGGCAGTGGGTTCACTCCCCATTGGTCTTGAATTCGACCGTGCTCCTGGGTTTAAGAGGTAGGACTTCTTGTAGGCGGTGGCTCCCACCCGCAGGGGACTAGTCTCGCCCTAGCTCACCCCAGGTACCCAAGATACAGGTTGTTGGACTGAGTCATGGGGATACCCCTGTTGTAAAAAATAAATAAAAAATAGTCAAACAAAATTAAAATTTCTTAATTTATGAGTTTACTAAAAAACTTGTTTTAGTTTTTTTATAATTTTTTTGGACAAGTTAAAGAGTCAAGGATGAAGATAACTACTTCTTTGTCTTAGTTAATTTCTAAGATAACTCTCTTATTTGAATATTTATGTGGATACATTATTTTTTAATTATTTTAAAAATTATTTGTTACATCAGTTAATGAAATAATTTCTCATTTAAGATTTGTAAATTAAAAATAATATTATTAAAAAATAAAAAATGAGAAAAACAAAGTTATAAATAGAATGGAGAAAAGAAAAATAGCAATAAGTATTAGAAGGTTATCAAGAGAAGATTTGTTAAGAGTGAGTATTTAGAGGGTAAGAATAGAGAACAAGACAAGACTCGAACAAAAAGGAAATTTACAATTTCTAGGTTGGTAGTTCGAATAAAAAAAATGGTTTTCTTAGGGATTAAGGTAAATAAATTTTAAAATATATTTAAAAGTAATTTTTCTTATTCATTATTAAAACAAGTTTTACATTTTGTAGGGTAAATTGAAATATTCAAAATTCTTGTAGGTTTACAAGTAAAAAGAAAGAAGATGGTGATTCAAGTTACGTTATAGCTCATGGCGTGCGTCTGCAATCTGTCGGGCTAGGGCGTCCGTGCCCTTGCCCGTTTCTTGTTCTGGTTTGAATCTGCGCTGGGAGGGGGGTTTGTTGGCTGCATTTCGGGGTGTGGTGTTGTGTGTGGCCACTGCAGTGGTCTCTTTCCTTTTTCCTGCGTGCGGGCTGTTCCTTGGCGCCGACCAGAGTGTGGGGTGTAGCTGGGGGCCACGGGTGTGCAGATAGGGGCACGCCTTTGGTGCCTGGTCTGTGTGGGGTTTCCCTTCAGCAGTGTATTTTGTTCTTTGGCCAGTGGATCGTGGTGAGCTGTGGGGGGGGCTTTGAAACCCTTGTCTCAGATTTTTATTTCTCGAAGGCTTTGCATGCCCACTATAAGTTAGGTACTATGTCTCCCGGGGAGACCTCAGGTGAAAACCCTCAAATGGATTTCCGTTCAGCGCTTGGTGCGAAGTCTCCTCAACACGCTTCGAAAGTTTTCAATAATAATTTGTTCATGCCGGAAACGGGGCTAGATGGAGTGGGCTCGTCTAGTGGAGCTCGGATCACGAAGATTAATGGCTGCCTGGAACGTTGCAAGGAGAGGCCGAAACTGGTTATTCCTTTGGAAATGGTTGCGGAAGATATTGAATATTATTCAAGGCACTCCTTTTACTGTAAGTTTCTGGGTATGAGGATATCGTTGCAATTTCTGGAATCTTGGGCTCGACGGACTTGGATGCCGGAGGGTGAGATGGATATAAAACTTTTGGCAAATAATTATTTCATGGTTACCTTTGATTGCATGGCGGATCGAAATAAGGTCTTCGAAGGAGGCCCTTATTTCTATAATCAGGTTGGTCTGTTTCTTAAACCATGGCATGCTGGTTTTAACCCTGCTGAGGAGCTTCCAACTCGTGTACCGGTGTGGGTTTGGCTCCCACGGTTTCCTGTGGAATGCTGGCAGGATGATGTTTTGCATCTGTTGGGGTCGATGCTTGGAAAGCCGGTTGGTTCCTCGCTGCAGACTCTGTTCAAAAAGGTAATCACTTTTGCTCGCATCTGTGTGGAAATTGATCTTAGTAAACCATTACCAGATTCTTTGGACATGTCTGTGGGTCCTTACTCTTGGGTTCAGTCTTTAGACTATGAAACACTTCCTTTCCGATGTCGTCTATGCCATGAATATGGTCACTTGCAACGAAGATGTCCAAGGGTTAGGCCTGGAGAGACTCCTAATTCTCAGCCTTCCCATAACCCACCTAGGGAGGATAAGGGAAAGAACCCCATTCCTGGGGATGGTGAGGGTTCTGATGGCTTCGCCCCTGTGAAGAATCGTAACAGAAACCGAGGCCAAAAGAGGACTTGGAAGGAAAGACAAGATGAAGACTCTTTTAACAGATTTGAGGTTTTGGATGATCTAGATCAGCAGGAAGTGAATCCGGGCTTGGTTAACTTGGATCAGGGTATTGTGTGTTCTGGGCAGGAGGTTCCTCCTTCTGGGGCTACTCAAGATACACATGATTCTGGTGCTTTGCAAATGGTGACTGACCTTCCAATGGATGCCCAAGTGGAGCCAATCTCTTCTGTGGAAATGAAGAAGAGTGGGGGAGACAACTCTTTTTTGGCTTTGCATGCGAGTTCAGATGTAGGTAAGAATCTCAAGTCTTCTCCTTCTCCTTTGGGTATACATCAGAAGGATCTCAAAAAAGGGTTGGGGGAGAAATCTTCAAAGCTTGGCAGGAAGAAGGATATGGAAAAGATTAAGTTAGCTGGGGAAACTCTTGTGGAGTCTGGGTCGGTTAAGACTTTGGATTCACACTTCTCTAGCTCTTTGAAATGATTGTTCTATCATGGAATGCAAGGGGCTTGAACAGCAGCCCTCGACAAAAGGCTGTTCGTGAGTTGGTTAGAAGTCAATCTCCTGATATTTTGTTCTTACAGGAGACTAAGTTATCTGTTGAATGCATGATTGGTTTATCTCCTAAGTTGTGGAGAAGCGGGGAGTGCCAATGCATTGGTGCTCAAGGGTCTACGGGTGGAGTGGCTTGCCTTTGGAATCCACGGAAGATCCGCCCTCTTTGGTGGATGTCCAGCAAGTCTTCTATCTCGATGATTGCTTCTTGCTTTGAGACTGGGGAGTCTATCCTCCTCACTAATATCTATGCTCCTGTTGATTTTCGGGGTAAGCAATTTTTGTGGGCTCATATTCATTTTGTTCGGAGTATGGTGCCTTTTTATCCTTGGATCATGGCTGGTGACTTCAATGCTATCTCTGAGTTGGCTGAGAAGCGGGGTGGTAGTGCTAGGCTGGAGCCTTCTGCTTTGCTTCTTCAGGATAATATTTCTACTTTGAATCTTGTTGATGTTAAGCCTAATAATGGTCTTTTCACCTGGAGCAATCGAAGGCTTGGGGATCTCTGCATTTCTGAAAGACTTGACCGGTTCCTGGTGTCTTGTTTTTGGGTTGGTGGCTTGTGGTCTTCTAGCTCAGAAATTTTGGATTGGAGGGGGTCCGACCATTGGCCTATCAAGCTTGTTGTTTCTTCAGCTCATGTGCCCCGGTCGCCCCCTTTTAAGTTCCAGCTTATGTGGCTACGGGAGCCCTCTCTTCATGATTACATGACTGAATGGTGGAGAAATGGTAGACCTGCCTTTGGTACGGCAATGTATATTTTCGCTAAGCTTCTCCAATTTGTTAAATATCAGCTTAAGCGTTGGAACCGTCAGTGCTTTGGGAACATCTTTCAAGCTAAGTGTGCTGCCCAAGCTGGGTTGAATAGCATTACAAGGGTGATTAGGGATAATGGTGTGACTGCTCATTTACTTCAAGAGGAAGCTAGGGAATTGAGAGTTTTAGAGGAGTATGAATTGCGTGAAGAGATCTATTGGAAACAGAAGGCACGAATTGAATGGATTCAGGAGGGAGACAAGAATACTGCTTTCTTCTTCAATTCTGTCAAAGCCAGGCGACATGGGAATGCTATTTCTGTCCTGGTGAACGACAATGGTGAGCCTCTTTCCTCTTTTAAGGATATCTTGTGTGAAGCAGTGCAGTATTTTGAGTCTCTATTCAGGGAGAATCCCCAGGGGGCTCCCAATGAGGAGGCTCAAGTTTTGTCTTGCATCCCTTCTTTGGTCACTATGGACATGAATGAGTCTCTTATGAGTGATATCTTGATGGATGAGCTAAAGAGAATGGTGTTCCAGATGAAGAAAGGGAAGGCCCCTGGTCCTGATGGCTTTCCGGTGGAGTTCTTTCAAGATTTCTGGGATATTATCAAGCTTGATTTATTGGCGGTAGTCCAGGAATCTCAGAGGAACAAGCAGATGTTACGAGCTCTAAATTCTACCTTTTTGGCTCTTATCCCCAAATGTGAGGGGGCAGATAGGCTCAGTCAATTTAGGCCCATTTCTCTTTGTAATGTGATCTATAAAATTATCTCTAAAATAATTGCGGATAGGCTAAAAAATTGGCTCACAGTTTTGATCTCTGAGGAGCAGAGTGGTTTTGTGGTGGGCAGACAAATTTTGGATGGGGTGGTTATAGCTACTGAAACCATTCATTCTATGGCCACTTCCAGGGATAAGGCAATGTTCATCAAGCTGGACATGGCCAAAGCTTATGACAGAGTTCGTTGGTCCTTTCTTTGAAAGATCCTTAGGGCTTTTGGTTTTGGGGATGAGTGGATC
>VDFB02000015.1:337329474-337348999 GCA_007258455.2 Sequoia sempervirens | reverse complement strand
TGCTTTGGGAACATCTTTCAAGCTAAGTGTGCTGCCCAAGCTGGGTTGAATAGCATTACAAGGGTGATTAGGGATAATGGTGTGACTGCTCATTTACTTCAAGAGGAAGCTAGGGAATTGAGAGTTTTAGAGGAGTATGAATTGCGTGAAGAGATCTATTGGAAACAGAAGGCACGAATTGAATGGATTCAGGAGGGAGACAAGAATACTGCTTTCTTCTTCAATTCTGTCAAAGCCAGGCGACATGGGAATGCTATTTCTGTCCTGGTGAACGACAATGGTGAGCCTCTTTCCTCTTTTAAGGATATCTTGTGTGAAGCAGTGCAGTATTTTGAGTCTCTATTCAGGGAGAATCCCCAGGGGGCTCCCAATGAGGAGGCTCAAGTTTTGTCTTGCATCCCTTCTTTGGTCACTATGGACATGAATGAGTCTCTTATGAGTGATATCTTGATGGATGAGCTAAAGAGAATGGTGTTCCAGATGAAGAAAGGGAAGGCCCCTGGTCCTGATGGCTTTCCGGTGGAGTTCTTTCAAGATTTCTGGGATATTATCAAGCTTGATTTATTGGCGGTAGTCCAGGAATCTCAGAGGAACAAGCAGATGTT
This sequence comes from Sequoia sempervirens, assembly GCA_007258455.2. Taxonomy (NCBI): domain Eukaryota; kingdom Viridiplantae; phylum Streptophyta; class Pinopsida; order Cupressales; family Cupressaceae; genus Sequoia; species Sequoia sempervirens. The sequence goes on along the minus strand of VDFB02000015.1, from coordinate 337,348,394 downwards.
ACGAGCTCTGAATTCTACCTTTTTGGCTCTTATCCCCAAATGTGAGGGGGCAGATAGGCTCAGTCAATTTAGGCCAATTTCTCTTTGTAATGTGATCTATAAAATTATCTCTAAAATAATTGCGGATAGGCTGAAAAATTGGCTCACAGTTTTGATCTCTGAGGAGCAGAGTCGTTTTGTGGCGGGCAGACAAATTTTGGATGGGGTGGTTATAGCTACTGAGACCATTCATTCTATGGCCACTTCCAGGGATAAGGCAATGTTCATCAAGCTGGACATGGCCAAAGCTTATGACAGAGTTCGTTGGTCCTTTCTTCGAAAGATCCTTGGGGCTTTTGGTTTTGGGGATGAGTGGATCCAATGGGTCATGAGTTGTGTTACTTCAGTATCCTTCTCTGTTCTGATTAATGGTGAACCATCAAAGTTGTTTTGTGCTTCCTGGGGTCTACGTCAGGGCGACCTGGTTTCTCCTTATCTGTTCTTGCTCTTGGCTGAAGGTCTCGGCCAGTTGTTGAAAAAGAATGTTGAGATGGGTTTCATTCAGGGTGGCGATGGGGAGGTAATATTCCCCCACAGTCTCATTTGCAGTTTGTGGATGATACCGTGCTGATGGGTATGGCTACTATCAGGGAGGCTACACATTTGCGTGCGGTGCTAGATGTTTATCTTCTTGCCTCGGGTCAACGAATTAATGAAGATAAGTCCTCAATCTTCTTCTTCAATACTCCTGGTCCTATCCAGCGGAGGATTGCTAATATCTTAAGGTTTCAGGTTGGCTCCCTTCCTCTAACCTATCTTGGTATTCCTATCTCTGTCAAAAGGATGCCCAGGGACTCTTGGTAGAGTATTTTGGATAAGTTTCGGACAAAAGTTAACCATTGGACCCATAGGTGGTTGTCCTTTGCTGGAAGGGTTCAGCTGATCAAATCTGTGGTTCAAGCTCTCCCCATTTATAGATGTATGCTCCAGGTGGCCCCGGTTGGTTTTGTTCAAGATCTTGATGCCTTAATTAGACAGTTCCTTTGGGCTGGTAATTTATCATCCTCCAAATGGAGTTTGGTTAGATGGGAAATTGTTTGTAGCCCGAAGCATTGTGGTGGTCTTGGATTGAGGCAGTCATCTTTGTCTGGGATAGCACTTGCTGCTAAACTGTTTTGGAGGTGGTGTGTGGAGCAGGGTCAGACTTGGGCCAGGATTTTATCCCACAAATATTTTCTGGAGATCCCTCAGATGGATATTCCCCGCTATCCTTTGGTGGGGAAAGGTTCGGTGATTTGGGATACACTCAAGAAAGGGGCTGCTCTCATCAAGGATGGGTTGTTTTGGATTTGCAAAAGTGGGCTGGAGGCTCACTTTTGGTTGGATTCTTGGGACGGTTTTCCCCTTATTGTGTCCCAGTTTCCTCATCTGTTGCCCCTTTGTCATAGGTTCACTGCAGTGGGTTGGGTTAGGGTGAGTGATTTTAAGTCAATATCTGTCCATGGCCAGTTGAGGGTGGCTAGGTGGAAGAAGCATGAAGATTGGCCTGTGGTTGGGATGGAGGAGTGTGCGGAATTGCAACGTATCCTTTCTAGCAGGAGTTGTAGCTCCCTCCCGGATGGAGATGTTTTATCTTGGTCCCCCAACCCTAAGGGTGTTTATACTGTTGCCTCTGGCTATCAGGTTCTCTTATCTCACAAATTGGACAGGGTGGAGGTTCGTTGGTGGCAGAGAGTTTGGGATAAGTTTTCTTGGCCAAAGTGCAATTGCTTCATTTGGACTTTGGCATGGAAGAAGTGCTTGACTTGGGACAATATTCAGAAGCGGGGATTTCAGGGCCCTTCTAGGTGTGTTTTGTGTGGGAATGGGGAGAAGGATTCCACTCATTTGTTTTTTCGTTGCTCTTTCTCCTTGAGGCTGTGGAATTTTTGGTGGGAGGCTTGGAAAAGCCCTTGTGTTCATGCTTCCTCTTTGGTGGATTTCTGGAGTAGTCTTGGCAGACCTCCCGCGATGGCAACCTTCTTATAGGATGTGTGGTATGTTGGGTCTACCTTCATTCTTTGGCAAATTTGGTTGGAGTGGAATCGTAGAATCTTTCGGGGTGAAAAGATGGTCATTCAGCAGATTTGGCAGAGGATTATGGGTATGATTCGGGAGACGGTGGAAGCGAAGAGTGAGGTGGTGTATCCCTTGGAGAAAGAGGATGCTGAGAAGGTGGAGAGACTGGGACTTCAGGAGATGTCCTCGGCTTCGTCTTGTGTTCGAAGGGGAAGGCGGTCAAGGAAGAAAGTGACGAGAACAGGTAAGTGGCTTCCCCCTCCTGTTGGGGTTCTAAAGATTAATACTGATGGCTCCTCTAGGGGAAATTCGGGGCCTGCAGGAATTGGAGGGGTTGGTAGGGATTCTTCAGGGACGGTGGTTTTCTTCTTCTCTGTCTTTGAAGGAGTGCAGACTGTTAACCTGATGGAAGGTCTGGCGATCCTTTTCGCTCTGGAACGGGCCTTTGCTTTGGGGTGGAGAAAGGTTATTTGTGAGTCAGACTCACAAGTTTTGGTTAACTTGCTTAATGTTAGGAAGATGGCTGATGTCAGTTGGCAGTTGGCGAGGCTGGTTCAACAGATTCTGCAGATTAGTTCCTTGATGGAAGTGGTGTCTTTTGTCCATATTCTGAGGGAGTGGAATAGGGCTGCAGATTGCTTGGCGAAATGGGCTTCAGAACAGTTTGATGGCTGGAAGATTGAGAGGTGGGAGCAGATTTCCCAGGAGCTCCGTCGTGATCTGGAAACGATTATTGCTGAGGAAAGAGAAGAGACTGATGTTGGATGTTGATTGGCTCTTGTGTTGTTTAGTTATTTTTTTTGGTTCCTTGGGGCTTTGGCCTTTTGCTGTGATGTAATGCTTTATTTCAGATCTTCAATAAAGTTTTTACCCCTCTTTTTATAAATTAAAAAAAAAAAGTAAAAAGAAAGAAAGAAAATTTTAGGAACAATTTTATTGAAATTTCTAATTTTGAAATTAAAATAAAATAAAATAACCATTTTAACAATTGTCAATTTTTACTTTTAAATAAAATTAATTTAAAATATATATCTCATGAAAAATATTATATACACATATAGCTATAAATATAAATATATATTTATTTTATAAAAACATATATATGTTAAATGAAAAAGATATATAGAAATAATTAACATAATTAAAAATTATTTAATTAAAGTGGTTGAAAGAAGGCAATGATGTGGGGAGTAGGCGTGTGGGTGGGTCAGGCAAACCTAGAATGGTCAATTGGGGAGTCGAGGTGAGTAGCAATCCAAGAGTCACAAGGAGAGGAGATGCAGAATATGAAGGAATCAATCAAGGAATGACATCATAAAGCAAATGATATTGAAGGACATCAAAATCAAATGGGTGGTAGGTTTTGACATGGAAGATACATCAATACCTATGGAAACAATGAATGGAGAAGATGGGACAAATCAAAGCATTTATTTGATCACAAAGCCAAGTTCACAGATTATGACTAGGTGGAAAGATTAAGAGAGTGAGGATGAGGATGAGGAAATGTGTGAGTAAATTTTGTGCATAAAAGAAAGCAATTTAAACACAAAATTGAACTACACAAAAACAAAGCAAACACTTAGTTAAGGCATAAGAAACCCAAACAAAGCATAAAATAATATCCATTAATTCTATGTTAGACTCCTCATTGCACAATGAAGTGGTTTTTTCTAATTTGATTTCATTGATGTGTGCACACTTTGATAGCTTAAAATTGCATTCTTGGTTGATGTTGAAAATGGCTTTGATGAGGTTGGACTTATCAATTTTTTGTTGAGTGGGTCAAAGGTTAGGATTGATTGGGAAGAGCAATATCTACGGTTGCTTGAGATCTCCCAAGCATGGAAGATGCGAGAAGTGTCAAATAGTGGTTGTATGAGATGGAGGGAGAGGGATTAAGGTAAGAATCAATGGTGGAAATTCTCCTTGGAATAAGTGGAAGGATAAGATGGAAAGGGTAATTGGGAGTATTGTTGAGGGATGGGAAATATCTTTGACCCATTTGATATGGTACCAAGGCCATGCCACATGTACAAAGGCCCATCCCTTGTGTACAAAAGGCCTATGCCTTTGTACACATGTGGGAATGTAAAGGATTATAGGGGAGTTGACTAGGATTAGGTTATGCAAGTGGGGGATTAATGGGTTAATTGGATTATCCTACTTGGTGGAATGCATAATAAAATAGGAATTAAATAAATAGATATATTTATTTAATTTTTTAGGAAAGGGACATAGGACTTAGGTAAATAAATAATTAGATTTATTTACCTAAGGACGACTATTAGAAGGTGATTTAATGATTTAGGCTAGGAAATAGATGCGAGTAAATAGTGATGAATAGTGATTTTATGAATTAAATAATAAAATATTATTTAATTAATAAAACAATGGAAGTGGGATAATTCATTGAATAATAAGTGTTGTATTCAATCAATTATACAAGAAATAGTTGGATAATGACAATGTGTCAATTTTAGGTGTCTACAAAACATATAAGTTTATTTAATTTTATTATGGAAAGTACAATTAACATTAATTTTCTATTACATAATAAACATTAAACAAGATTGAAACTAAACCATTCACAATGCTTGGTATTCATAATATCTAGTTCATGTTTATGGGTAATGCCATTGAGATGAACTATTACATCTATAACCTAGCATAAATACAACAATGATGTATGCGACATCATTCCTATAAATCATCAAGGAGTAATAAGGAATCATCTCGATATTAAATCCAAGGATTGAGAAGTCTTCCTTGGATAACTAACATTAGTCTACCATTAAAAAGTGAATAAATTATTAGTTTGTATTTTATATTTTTGTTTCCATAAAAAATTAAAGAGATTTTACTCAGGGGGAATACATTTGTTAGATTAGTTTATTCATTCATAGTAAAAAATAATTAAAGAAAAAAAATCATTTAATTAGATGTATAAACCTTAATCAAGATGACTAAATACTCGATTAGGCCTAGAATTAGAATTTAATAGTAAACAAATACTAGTCAATGAGACAAATATTTAATGAATTAATGCTTCCCTTTGTGGGTAGTAGTTATGCTATAAATCGGGTTTTCACTACCCTCTACCTTTACTAGATAGAATTTACTTCCCTTCTTCACTACGTTATTAGATTGCATGGTTGAGATAATTTGCACCATTACTAATGTTAGAGTCACTCAAAAACTCAAGCTCCCAGGATCACTTGCAAAACCAAAATATCCTTCCATAGGAGAGAAAAACAAGAGCATAAAGTTGCAATAATAGATGCAAAATGATATTATATCAAATATGATCCTATATGATGTTATGCAATCCCATGCAATACAATTCCATACAAAATATGCATATGAGACCTTGCTTGCATAAACAAGGTTGTTAAATAGGACCATCTAGGATGATGAAAAGTGTCTTAATCCTATGTCATGTGACAACTAGGGGATAAGATCACATGTCAACAAAAGAATTTTAATACAAAGATTCATAACTCACTAAGTAAACTTAACATGTGAAAATGTGTGAATATTGCATGACTAGGAACTAGTTAGGTGATGTACCTTGGTCACACTATGAAGGGGAAAATTGAATAAGAAACACTCATGATCACACCAACACCCCCCTAAAGTGCAACTTAGGGATAATGATTACCAAATTCAAATAACACAAACATGCAAAGATGGGTACCAACTACTAGGCCATGTTAGGTACCCATGTACAAATTCAACCTCTCACAAATGAAGAAAAAGAGAAAACCCAATGGAGACAAAACTCCAAAAAAAGAGAAAATAAAAAAAAGGTTCTCTAGAAGATGTGAAGTACAAAAACCCATGTGAGGAAAAAGTTCCCCCATAAGAAAGAATAAGAGATATCATGGATCCCCTCTCAATGTAGAATCTATGACAATGGTAGGTGCTCAAAATTGAATGTAGAAGATGGTCTAGTATCATAGAAAAGCATTCCTCTTCTTAGGAAGAAACAAAACCAAAGGTGTATGGATGATGCCTTCCCATTAATGAAAGGAATATGAGGGAAGAAAAATAGAGATGAATGGGGTCTCTAAAAATTGTTCAAGTGTCTCCATGTTGATGCTAAAAGTTGCCACTACCAAGTTAGATGTTCTAGGGCACACTAATGAAAGTGATGTTGGAGATTAGGATTGCACCCACAAACAAGCTGGGCTTGTTTGATCCTACCTCAACATGGAAACACTCTCTAGTTTGTGCATAAACCAATTGGTGAGAGTGAATCTCCAGATCAGGGCTGGTTCCCTTTAGATAATCACCTAAAGCTATGAAATTTCTGAGGAAAAGGGGAGAGAAAAACCGAAAACAAAAAACTACAGCTAAAGATGATCAGCTAGAAATTTGTGATTATGACAAAAACCTTACTCACAACACCACTATCACAAAGAAAATTTGTTCTCACAATCCACCTTAGGACACCTAGCACATAAGTATTTTGCATAAAGATCCTGAACAATGAATACAATATGCAACCTGCACTATTTGCCACCCTTGACTACAACTCACAATAATAAGACTAAGAAGGATATGTTATTTGAGTCACAAAAAAAATTAGATTATTACAGTGAGCCCATGACAAGAAAAATAGAAGGAAAACTCTGGTGCTTTATTGTAAATGAAGGAGCCAAAGCATCAAAAATTGATTCAAAAGTTTACAAAACTCTCTTGTAAAGCATGAGAGAGCAAGAAACTAAAAATTTGAACCCCAAGAAAATCAGGTTTTCTTCAATACATAGCCAAAAGTGACCATCAAGTGCCAAAATAGAAAAATCAAGCTCACTGCCTCCCCAAAAGGAAAGCCAATCTTCATTTTTGAGCTTAAGCAAAAGCCTGGAAAGTTATGCTCCAAAACTACTCCAAACTGCCCCATGAAGATGTAAACTTTCCATTTTTAAGGTGTCCATCCAAACAGCCTCTCCAAAACAGGTGCAAACAACCGGAACTGAAAATAGAAACTTTAGTTTTCCACCTTCTCTCTCAATCCGCCCAAGAACTCAAAATAGAAAGTTTTGGTGCATCTTAACTACATTTTGAAATAACAACTTAACCAAGCAATTTATAGAAACTTGCTTAATTAGTTTTTTTACAATCTTGCAGTTTTAAAATAGAAATCCCCTTTTGTTACATTTGATTTTCTCCCAGTTTTTCCTTCAAATCTTTCCTCTTTGAACCTTAGTTATATTGATTTTTTGCATTCAATTTTTGCAAAAAATCAACACATTACATTTGATGTTCCCTTACATGATTGATTTTTATATAAAAAATCATAAAAATGCTTGCCCTCATTTACTTAGGCAAATTTTTTTAATGACCTAGAGTCATCTTTTGGCTTCCACAAGCAACTTGGCATGAAATTTTCTCTAAGGAAAGAAGATGGCTACCCTAGAAGGGGACATATGCATAACATGTGTTTTATTTTCTAAAAAATTCAAAGGAAAATAAAAAATAAGCCATAGGCTTATCGGCCTAGGAAATGGCACAACATGTGAAAATGAAATTAATGTGATAAAAACTACATGAGGCCAATCATAGGGTTAAACCCTAGACAAAAAAAGGCCTTTGAAATGTTGAATCGGCCAATCATTTCCACTATTGGTCTTTTGGAGAAAGACATGGCTTTGCTGCACTGCCAAGGACAGATTTAGGGTTTCGCCTTTGAAACCACCATCGAGCTCCTTCCTCTTTGAATTTGTGTGTATTCGGCCTTCTATACTTATGGTAAGCTTTTGACTCCCTTATTTGTGCTTTTATTGGCTCATTTGATGAGGAAAAATGGCCCTTTGGCTGCAACCACCACTTTATTTTGATGCATTTATTTGTTCTTTTTTGTGTTGTTCCCTTCGCCATCCTTATGGCCGACCATGGTGACATTGTTTGGAGATTTTCTTGAGGCATTGGTAGTGGCATTGTTGTGTTTCTCCACTTCACTACAGAAGGTAAGCTTTGCTATTTCTCCATTCATGAGCATTTCCCTCTTAAATAAAGCTTATCCAAGCTTTGTCTTGCAAAAATATGAACATTGTGAAGAAAATGTTAAAGGCCATTGTATAGGCCACGACCCCCTAATGTGTTCTCCTTCCTTTTGCTGAATGAATACCTATGGGCTCGACCCACAATGTGCAAATGGTATTATTGTTGAATGAAAACATTTTTTTCAAATGAAATCTTTTGATTTCTGGGTTTTCAAAACCCTTATGGTTGTGGGCCTGTAGCTTCATTTTCACCATTTTGGATGCATCAAAACCAAGGATCGAACCCTCGACCACCTCCTTTGCATTCGTATTGTACTTTAAGCATAAACCCTAAGTGGGTTTTGAGGCTTATGAAGAAAATTTTGCTCTCTTAGGCCACAGCCATGAGAGTTTCATTGTGTTGGTTGGCATCTATTTATGAGCTTGACATATCTTGTCTTTTGTATTTTGAAGCATTTTAATGAAACAAACATGGATTTAGGGCTCGAGCTGGGCATTTTCACTTGCCTCCATCATGGAACCCTAAAGTTCTGTAGCACAAACTCACTGATTTGAAAGCAAAAAAATCTCATTCTTCTCAGGCTCAACACCTACAACTATGGCCATTTTGCTTGTCTTTATCATGCAAATTCCTCTGAACTTAAAGATTATTTTTCATTGCATTGCTTGTTTGTTTTGCAAAATACGTAGAACTCATTCTCATTTGACACCCTCCCAATGACTTATAAAGCAAAAATTGTTTTCATACCTTCATGTATCTTTTGATTGTATTGTTTACATGCCACTATTATGCTGTTTATATTCACTTGCACACAGAAAAAAAATTTCAAATGCATTTTTCTTTGATATGCTTCTGGTTTCTCATCAGGTAATACTTGCTTTTAGCCACTATGATACTATTGTAGGCCACTTGATGGTCATTTTGTTCACTTGATGCCTCCATTAAATGCATTCAAGATTTTCAAAACATGCATATTTCACATTTCTCCCACATTCTTGTGTTGGATCAATGTTGTTTTATCTTGTACCATTCATATTTTAGTGCTCTTTGAATCCACTGTTAGCAATGCCACCTTTTTCTCTTCAAACAACAACCTTATGATGTGAATGCAACAATTGCATGAAAGGTTTTGAAAAAGGAAACCCTGATTATTTTTCTTGCTTCATGTGTAATGGATGATTTAAATGAGGCAATTGTGTATGCCTGTTCACTATTACCTCTTGTGATGATGCACTTGACTACAATTCACTTGAGCAATGGATCACCTATGATGTCCATTTCATTGCACTTGAATTGACTGACTTAGGTGGTCACTTGTTTGAGTCCTTTTGGCACTTTATGATGCATTTATTTGATGGATGTCTTTCCTTGAGCATTTTTGAATTTTTTTCTATATTAGTCCCTCTTTGAATGCTTGAAGGATAGCATGCCAAGTCTCAACCCTTGTGGGAGCCCGTTTTACACCTCATGCTTTATGATATTCAATCTACATTAGCAGTATGGCTTGTCCTATACCTGCACATGGAAACAAACAATGTTAGATAAAAAATAATATATTATATTGATGTTTCCCCCTTGACTCCTAGCACACTTCTTGTTCTTGCATCTTCAGTTGTTTCAATGTATCATTAGCAACATTCTCCATTATTGTTGATAATTCATATAGGACTACTCATAGTCAGAGCTCTAACAACATTTTTATCACCTCTTGCAGATTTATTTGGAGCCTGAGGACAAGGATAGTGCACCATTCCAGAATCATCTCGAAGACTTACAGACAATGATGATTATGTTCAATCTTATGTTTCTTCTTTCTTTTCCATCTTCACTAGTGTAGAATGCCTCTGTTGCTACATTGTCACAGCTATTTCCCATGGCTTGTGTGGGACCCTAATTTTCCTTTTTACTCCAATGAATATAATTGCAACATTTGTAAATTACTTGTTCCAATTCTATATTTTATCAATGAATGAAACATTATGAATGAATCAAGCCCTTGTTTTGCATTTCATTCAATATTAAATGCTGCAATTGATATATGGCAACTTGAAAGCACATTGCATTTCTTTTAAAACTAAATTTTTCAAATGTTGCCATGGATAAAACCAGTAGAAGTAAAACTGAAATCCATCACCTTAATGAATGAACTCTTAAACAACCAACTCCATAAATTTTGAGCTAGGGTAAAAAAATTGACAAGTGACAATTTCAAAATCTAGTAAAGATAAATGAAGAATAGGATCCAAAGACTCAAGTACCTTCTCTAAAGACAAAGATTTCAACTCTAAATGTTTCTCAAAAGTATCCACACTCATTTCAAAATGTGATGAATGATCATGTGGAGAAGAACAAGAGGGTTTGAATATTCCCTCACAACAATTGAAGAAGATTCATCTTCATCTTCATTGAAGATAAATGCAATCAATGGTGTCTTCCAAATCTAAAATATGGGACTCTACAAAAAAAAATTGCAATGTCTATCATGTAGTCACCCCAAGTAATCATATTTGGAAGACAATGTATATCACATGTAGCCATGAATGTAGCAACACAAGCATAATAAAATACAATGGTTATGAAGGATATAGAATACAAGACTGAAGAACTAGATCGCATGTAATAATAGTTCAAGTAGCCAAATTTCTCTTCAAAATCATGATCCACACTTGTGTGATCAACATCCAAAGGATCAAAGCCATCATCAGGAGAAAATTTGAAAAGGTGTATAACTAAGGTGCATGATAAACTACCCTAGTATCAATAATGTCTCTACTCTCCAAGTCTGTAATGATAACTAAATTAGGAGTTAATTCCATAGCCTTCCTTGCTCCACCATGGGTAATCTGATAGATGGAAAGGAGATTGTTTGACAAATGAGATACACACAAAATATCATTAGTTTTCTCCCTAATATCATTGGATATGTTTCCAATTATATTCATGTATGTATTGTTTCCCATCAAAATAGGTGACATAGCACAAGGATCAAAAGAAGAGAATATAGATTGTGAAGATGTCATATGATGAGATGCTCCTAAATCTAGAAGCCACCTTTTTGATCTAAGACTTGTTAATGCACAAAGAGATTTTTCTTAATTTTTGTCTGATGTAGAAGAAAAACCTACATGGTATTTTTTTCCTTATTAGACTATTTTGAAGAAGTTGATTTAGAAATTCTAGAAGGTAGATCAATGTGGTTCTTTTTAAGAAGATTTCTTAATTCATCAATATCCTTATAACTAGAATGTTCTTCATGTCCCTGAGTATTCTTGGAATGTGCACAAGTAGGCTTCGCCTTCTTAGATGATTTCTATTTGGAAGAGGATTTGTTTCGTGCTTAATCTGAATGTGGATTATTCTTTAACTTTTTAACTTTTTATCAAATTGTTCTAACTCTTTCTCCTAACTAACCAACAAATCCTGAGCTTGAAATGAGTTTTTGAGACCCACAAAAAGAAGTTTGTGTTGCTCATTTATTAACATGTTAGAAAAAGTTTCAAATAAATATTCCATAAATGAAGACCCCATAATTAGCCTGTGAGTATGGAAGCTAAAAATAAAATATGCATAATTAAGACCAAGTTTGTTCAATGCATTATAAACCAACTGATTTTTTTCTCAATTGTAAATGCCTTACATTGATTTCTTAGATCATTAACATTAGCGACATAATCTTGGATGTTTTCAAAGTTCTTTGATTGAGCCTCATCAATTCATTACCAATTTTATATTCTTTTACTTCATTTGTTGTGTCATATAATGTTTTTGATTTTTTCCAAGCATTATGATTTTTTTTACATGATTCAATTCAAAACAATAAATATAGTGAAACAAATCCACAAAGAAATCCAAGATTTTTTTCATGATTAATCATCCATTTTATTTATTTTTATCATCTCTTATAAGTTTGGAGACCTTTTTCTCAACATATAAAGAACGACCTAGATTCATTAAGGTATTTTATGCATGTTGATGCCAAGTTAAATAGTTATATGTTGTTAACAAAGGAACCTTAGAATGATCCATAGAAAAAAAGAACACAAGAAAATAGATAAAAAGAATGCACCAAGAGACCCCCCCCTCCCAAAACATTCAATCAAGAATCCCCCTAAAAGTATGATTTGGAACTTTATATGTAGTGTGATTAAATGCCAAATATGGTTTCCAAAGTTTACAATGTCAAGATAAACCAAATATGGGAAAATACATTAATATCTTAGAATGATAAGCTCAAATTGAAACTATAATTTCCCAATATGATCTAGATTGAAAATAATGCCTTCCAAAAATAATAAAACTTCTCTAGGTGTTAGTATGTCCAAGTTATCAACTAGAATGCAAATATGCATGAATCTAAATAAAAGATAATTGGGGCTAAATCTAGAAAAATTGCATGGATAGAACTATATATCTCCTCAATACCTTTCTAATGCTACAAGAATCACAAAAAATAGATACGAAAGAAAAAAGGTATGAGTTTAGAGGTCCAAAAATGAAGATTTGACTTCAATCAACAATTAAATTCACTTATAGAAAAATCTAGAAAATGGCTTGCACCACTATGAAATGCTCGAAACCAAATTTCTGATGATATCTCATTCAAAAAACTCTGACAATCGAGGCAAAAGTTATGCAATTTTTTTAAAAGGGCTCAATTTGGCTTGTAGGCACAACCCTTCTAGCAAAAAACAGCCTCAGATTCATCCTACACAAAAATATGGCATATTATATATCAAAATTCATTTATTCAACCTTTTGGACTCAATGGAAGGGTCCATTTAGATTGAAATTAATCCAATAAAAATAAGTTCACCAAATATGAGATTCAAACCCATATATATTTGGCCTCACGTGTCCAATTTGGATAAAACAAAAGGTAAAAATAACTTTCTTAGCACCTTAAACTCAATAATGAGCTTGTATTTGCACTAAGAAGTTCCAAAATGTACCTACAATAGAAACCCACAAAATGAACCCCCCCCACCCTCCGAAATTGGTATTTCTATCAAATTTTTATTTTCCAAGTAACCATTTGATACACGAGAAGAGTATACTCAACTTTTCAAGATCCACTAAGATTTGCAACCTACAAAAATTTTATGCACAAATCACCCTAAAATTTGAGGATATTTATATATCTAGAACTTTGATACCATGTTAGAGTCACTTAAGGGCTCAAGCTCCTAGGATCACCTACAAAACCAATATATCCTTCTACAAAAGAGAAAAGTAAGAGCATAAATTTACAATAATGAATGCAAAATGATATTTATCAAATGTGATCCAATATAATGTTATGTTATCCTATGCAATACAATGTCATACAAAATGTACATATGTGACCTTGCTTATATAGGAATAATTGATAAATATGACTAATTAGGATGATAACAAGCATCTTAATCCTATGTCATGTGACAACTAGAGGATAAGATCACATGTCAACAAAATACTTCTTGAAAGATTCACTCATTAAGTAAAATGAACATGTGAACATGTGTGAATAAGACCTAACTAGGAACTAGTTAGATATTGTACCTTGTTCACATTATAAAGACGAAAACTAGATAGGAAACAAAAATTCACACTAACAATTAGTTTCAAGATTCCTTGAAGTACCACTAGTTTCACTTAATCATTTAAACACAATATTCTTATGATAACAATCCATCTTAGCTTGGTGCTTCTTAAACCAATCCATCCCTAGGATTAGTTCATAATATCCTAACTGAGTGACTTATAAATTTACCTTATTCTTTATAACACCTAGATCAAATTTGGCTTCCCATAAAAATAATTTGATCTTTTGATTTTTAACAGACCCAAACTCTACCTCCATCTCCTCTCGACTTAGATTTTTGTGACCAATGTTACATTTTTGCATCAAAATTAGAGAAATAAAGATATTTGTGGCTCCTAAATCTGCCAAAATAGAAATAGGTTGGTCATGAAGAGTACCTTGAAGATCTATGAGCAAGCGTCGATGGCTTGACAATTATCCATAGTCGCATAAATTTAAGCAATTGGATTAGTGGCTTATTTTGATTCTACAGACACTCATTTTTGTAGTAGTCACCTCCACATATCCAACATCCATCCACCAAACCCAATCTTTTGACTTCCTTTTCTCTTGAGGGATCGACCTATGCAACTTGCCTTATTTTTTTTGCCTTTTGTCTTTCATGTTTCTCCATCCTTCTATCCCACAATTCCTTCTATAGTTTTTACCTCTTTTAAATATTTAAGAAGTCTTATCTATCAATGTATTCTCTTGGAATTCCCACTTTGTATTGCTAAATTAATTGGATGAATGGGACTTTTATTTTTGTTCCTGCTTGGTTTTTTATTTGTCTTCAATAATTAGGGTTACTTCAACAACTTGGTTCAAGATTTTGGGTCAAGTAGTGATCTTGGTTGCAAATAAAAGGTTCATATTCAGACCTAAGATAAATTTGTTTACATAGTCCTCTTTTTCCTTCATATAGAGGACATGGAAATGTAGGCCCATGAACTTAGTCTTATACTCTACTATCGACATTCCCCTTGGCACAATGAGTACAATTTTTTCATCTTTAATCCCAATGATGATTCGATAGGTACTCCTTATGGAATCAATTTGTAAACTTATCCCAAGTCAACTAGCTTAAAACATACTTTTTAATCTCCACTAGGTGATCCCACCATAGTGATGCTTCTCTTTCTAGCTAGTAGATGGAAATCCTAGCTTTTTTATTAGAGTTCAACTCTTGTAACCCAAAATACTTATCCATCTCAATCAAATATGCTTCAGTTGCATCTCCACCCCCTGTCTCATTGAACTTAGGAGCTTACATTTTCTTCAATTATATAATCCATGGGTCATTTCCCACTCCTCATTGATGCCCTTCTAGTGAACTAATATAGGTGGGAATTCTAGAGCTAATTTCATAATCTTTATTGTAGGATTGTTAAGCTCTCTAATCAGATCCTTAGTTCCTATGTCTATGTTATGATCGGTCCCTTACTATCTTGGTCTCGTAAATTCCTTAATTTGTTGCTATTGCGATGATATTTTCATGTGAAGGACATTCATCTCATGAGCTTGCAATTCCTCCGACATAGCAAGAGGTGGCGACAATGCACTCCTACTTGCATGTAAAATTTTAGCAAGACTAGAAATTGCTCCCCTCCTTAAAGTCCTCTTCGCGATGGTTATAAATTTCTTTTGCAAGGGAGAAGAAAATATCATTTTAATTTACATTATTAACCCATATTCTAAAACATTCGAAAAACCTAACTTCAATTGAAATCCTTAGTATCATCATCATAAAGTGTAAATATTTCATAGTTTCTCATTAATAGTTACTAGCTTTACATAAACATAATGATGGTTATTTAATATTATTTCATAGTCATAGACATAGTTTCCAATTACATAGCAATATTTAATCTTCAATTTTTTCCTCTTTCGATGTTTTTGTAGCTACAAACAAGCTAGTGTGCACATAATTGTATTCTACAATTGTTTTGGTTTGGTAAACTCATAATAATAGCTTTCCTGAGCATGGTTTTTTGTACTACATACCTAGAGATACCATACATTGGTTAATACCTACATGTATGATGTTCCTTGCCTAGTATGTAAACCTGGATCACAGTGAATTGATACTATAAACAGTGGCCACTTACACTACTTTGGCCAAAGAATTCAACACCCAATACTTCGAGTGTAGGTCGTATATTCACCCACCCTTAGCTCGATTTGGTATTTGACCATTCATACTCTTTACAATCATGATATACATTCCATTTAAAAAAAGTGATGATATAACCTATTAACTAACTAGGTTACACCCTTTCCCATGAATTATTCTAACCCCAAGAATAACCAAGATAACCATACATGCATACATACTAAGTGATCAACTAGGTTACCCCCTTTCCCATGGATTAACCTAACCCCAGGAATAACCAAGCTAATCACCCATGTTCAAACTGGCATTTCCATTAAAGTACTTCAAGACAATAACATAAATCATACTTCACAATTCATACAACATACGTATAGCCTTAACAAACTAAGTATAGTTCCAATAGTAATATAACCACACAAATTCCCATATTAAGTATATATGTATATTCCAAATAAAAAGGTTTCACCAAATCAAGACTCTATCAAGAATCATGCAAGCTTATCCCAAACTAAGAAATAAACCACATTGATAAAAGCAAGCTTAACATGCATTTAAAATCATCTTTCCACAAACAATGAAATTCATAGGAAAATAACATGTGAACATAAAGAAATTAGAGAAATAGAAATCAACATGCCTAGAATTATAGCTCCAACTAATATTATTGCTTTCCAAACTCAACCTCCACAATCATGCTTGCTACTCCTTCTGAGCTCAACCTATCTCCAAACTCTAGTCTCTTCACAAAGAACTCTCAACAATTGGAATTTAATCAAACAACTCTCTTTCTCAGAAAAGCTCTAAAAAATACACTTGCATAGAAAACTACAAAAAAATAACGAATAAAGAAATTAGAATGAATGAGTGTAACAAAAGGTAGAGAAGCTACCTCTATTTATACTTAAAACTGAGCAACTTAATGCTATAAATAGGCTACTAAATTTTCCACCTTTTCTCCTCTTGTTGCCACCACTCAACAGTAAGATTAATTCCTCCTCTAAATGCATCAACTTAGCCATCTAAAATGAAATGTGACTACTTCAAACTCTCAATAGGAAACACATAAATAGTCCAAATGTTTCTAGCTGCATAGAATGGACGAGTCACCCCTATTCAAGTGACACAATCATTCTTTTATTGAGTCAAAGCACAACAAAACATATCTACAAGTTTCCTAATTGTTATGCAAGTCGACTACCCACATGAGCTTCAACCATCTTTGCTTTGACAAAGTTTGCATTCTTATTTTTAGCCGAGCGTGGGTTTTAGACTTCTATTTACTTTATTCTTCCTTACATGGCACTACTTACTTTACACCTTGACATGCTTATGCGGGGGTTAAAATATCAACAACTTTAATATATATTGAAACGCCTTAGCATAGTGTTGCTTATGTGCTTTATAAACTTCAGAAATAATATTCATGTTTGCATAAGGTTTACACTCTTGAATTTATGCACTAACTTATTCTCATCTTATGCCTTGGTTTAAAACTCATTTCATGTGCTTTATATGCACAAGTATTCACATTATGTTGGATTTTTTCTAAGCTAATGGCCTTTACAAGGCTCACACTATATATATGGGCTATGTTTACTTTGTAAACATTTCAAAATGCATTCACTATTATATATATAATAATATATATATTATAATGTTATCATTATATATATATATATATATATATATATACACACTAGAGTATATATATACATAAAATCATTCTTTGATATTTAAATATATTCACAATTATATATGATAATATATATACACATATATATGAATATGTATATATAGATACATATGTGAACATACCCTATATATATTGATATATATCTATATTATATACATATATACCATTATTTTAGTATCCAAAATATACACATTGTGGACAAAGATTTTGGCACCACAAGACTCCCTAACACTTCTAGGGGTTTTCACCTAAAAGGAGAGAGGTAGGCCAAAATGTGCAATGTCCCCACTCAAGATTAATGAAATATTCCTAAATGAAATGATCTAAATGTAGAAAATTGGTAAAATATATCGATTATTAAATGAAAACTAAAGAAATGTACTTTGTTTGAAAACATAGTGATGTATGCAAAAACACCTAGAAAGATGAATAGAAATGCAAATAGAACAAAAAAGGAAAGAAAAACATAAAAAATGCACCTAGAAATGTGTTGTAGACTGGAAATACTACTAATCCTAAAAATTTGGCCTATTGGGACACTTACGCCATTCTGGGCGACGTAGTCCTAGATCTGGAAACTACTCCGGAGCCTGTTTCAGCCAAATGGGTATCCAGATCTACAGAAAACTCTAAAAAAAATGTGCATTGGGACTAAGTCACCACTGATGGTGACTTATTCCACTTTGTTTTTTCTAAAAATTCAAAAGTGGAAACGAAAGCCCTCAGTCTACACTTTTTGTACCTCTAAGTGTTCGGTTCTGAAATTCTGATTTTCAGCATTGTAAAAGACTTTTTGTGGAAATTTTGACATAGCCAACAAGGAGATGTCTTCAACAAGTTTGCAACTTATTCTTTAATGATTTACAAATAGGTTCAAAGTACCTAAATCTACAAACACACAAGGAAAGAGATAAATGTTGAATGTTAGGGCATGTGGGTTTTCCTTGGTCAAACCCCTTTTTAGGTAATTAAACCAAAATGAAGAAATAATGTAATGAAGCATGAAATAATGGAATTAGAGACTTTCCATGATGATAGATCTTGAATTTTGTAGCAATGGATGAATATTTTTCCCTTGAATGAAAAGCTATCTTGACTGACTTATAATGCTAAAACCCTAGCTTGCTTGACTTAAGAACATGATGAATGATGGATGAATAATGAATTATTTTTTAATTAGGGTTTCGAAGCTTGATTTTATAGGAAATCCTCCTAATTTTTTCGTTAATTGAATCCCTAAGGCTGGCATGAAGGAAAAATAAACTTAAAATCCAATTTTTTCTACCCAAACCTCGAAAATAGCCCAAATGGGTGATGCAGGAGCATCCAGTGGTGTGAGGGCAATCTTGCATCACCCAAAAAGAGGATTTCCATTTTGTTCATGTTGTTTCCTTTTTGTAGATGTTTTTGCATTTCTAGATACCCTTTTCGTCAAATAAGAGTTTCCAACTTTCAGAACAGTTTTTCTGCTTTTTCTGCTCAACTGCTATTTTTAGCAGGTTTGAATT
>VDFB02000015.1:337220382-337329374 GCA_007258455.2 Sequoia sempervirens | reverse complement strand
GAGCAATCTTGCATCACCCAAAAGAGGATTTCCATTTTGTTCATGTTGTTTCCTTTTGTAGATGTTTTACATTTCGATACCGCCTTCGTCAAATAAGAGTTTCCAACTTCGGAAACGGTTTTCTGCTTTTTACGCTCAAAGCGCGCTATTTTTAGCGGGTTTGAATTCAAGTAGGTAGAAAACCGAGAAATTTATGGGAAGGTTCAGGATGGAAAAATACACAGTCTGGTGAAAGAATCAGGTCAAGATCATTCACGACTTGAAAGTTATTCAAGTTCCAGTTTCTTCTTTTTTCCCTAAAAAACCTTCCGAGCTCAGTTTGAGGCACTAAACGATCCCGGATGGACCTGAAAATTTGCAGAAACGCCGGAGTAGTCCATCGAAGGCCTACTTTGCAGAAAATCATCTTTTCGAGAGCTTTCCGAAAAGGTATTATCATTGAAGATCCGACGGTCGGATTAAAAGTTATGGCTGCCGGAAGTTGGTGCATATTTTAGAAATGTGCTAATTTTCAACCGTGAATTTAAACTTGAATTTCAAATTGTAATTTTGGCGCCAAACCGTCAAAAATGTTATCTCGAAGGTTGTTTTTGGTTCCAAACCGAAATGGGTCTATTTAGGGGCTTGTTTCTGATTTTTGGGTAACTTTTTGGGGAAAGAAGTTTGCATGCTGCGAAAGGGGGATCTGGGTAATTTTTTGTAAGTCTATAAATTGCATGTAATACAGAGCTTGGGGATTTGAGATCCTCTGCATGTAAGAAGTTCAATATTTATGAATAAAATATTATTCTCTCTTTTGTGAGTGTATTTCTGTGTCTCGGGGTTGCTCCCTCGTCAATGGGACTAAGTCGCCAGGATGGGCGACTTAGTCCCACCTGGATGGGACTAATTCACCCAAATGGGCGACTTGGTCCCATAGGGGCTCTTTTGCTAGCTAGATTGTCGGGGAATGAAGAATTTTAGGTTTTATGTTGTTCTAGTCAGGTCTTTGATCAAATGAAGCCTCGAGATGCACAATATGGGGCAATAGGGGCCTATTAATGATGATGTAAAGGGTAATTAGGGCTAGGGAAACAAATTTCAATGTGAAAGTGTGATTAAATACACTTTACATCATTAAAATGAGGTCCACATAGCCTAGAAAGGCACAACATCCAATGTGAATGTGTAAGACACATTACAACACTAGATTAGAATTAGGTTTAATTTACAAGCCTTCTAGATTAATGTGAGAATACCATTAAATACATTTTACAATATTGAATTAAGGGGAAAATAGGTCCATTAGTCTAGAAAAGTGTGAAAGTCTTTTACAACACTTTACAACACCTTTATAAGACATTGATAAATGCATTTTATTTAGTTTGCAAGGGTCCAAGACCTAATGTGGATGTGTAAAACACCTCACAACACTAAATCAAGGCCTCATTTGTTCCAATTTGTCCTTAATTATTCCCATATCAAGCAAGCAAAAAGGGATACTTTTTCTGTGTCCACACACATATATTTACATATTCATCGATCAACATATACATGCAATATATATATATATATATACATATATGTTACATATGTCCATTCAATATTCTCATGCATATAGTATATCTGTACATGAGTATGTGTAGATATGTCTACCTATGTATACACATTCACGTATATACTCATATGTATGAGTTATCATAACATGTACATATATAGATATATACATTCTATGTATATACTCATCAATTAATATATAAATATGAACACATAAATAAGAACTTTCACTTAAAATAAAGACTCAATCACATATTTCCAATCAAGAACATTAAAAACCAAAACCATAAAATAATACCAAAACATTCCCAAATCAAGACTAAAGGTTACTTACCATTTCTTGAACCAACTTGACTCAACTTTACCAAACTAGGATGTGAGTGTGTGATAGCTCAATTAGACACATTAAGGGTTACCAAACTAAGTTCTTCTCCTAAGTGATACTCCCCTTCTCTTCTAGAGGCTTGATTACTTTCCTGCATCCAACTTAGTGCATCGGAATAGTAGTTAGATGATAACATTGCATTCATATGCATCATATATTTTCATCTTCTAAACATTTAAAATATCACACTAAATTGCACATTCATTCATCATATTTTCCATCAAGATACACATACAAAGCAAAATCATTTATTAAAGAATTTTAACTCAACAAAATAATAGTAAATAGGTAATAGCACAATGGGGTGTAACATATTCCCCCCTCGTGAATCATCGTCCTCGATGATTTTAAGTATAAAAAATGAACATAAACCATAAAACATAAACATAACAATATTATTTTTTAGGAATTTTTCAAAATCTAGCAAAACATGAGGGAAATTTTGCTCCATCTTAGCATAATCCTTCCAAGTGGAAAATCTTCTGGATACTGATCCCATTGGACCTTGTATTATAGAGCCTCTCTATTATGTAAGTAAATATTATGTGTTTCAAACACTTTGAGAGGCTTGATTGTTACCACTCCTGGGCCATCTACTTGTAAAACATTCCAATAAATAGCATGGTTATCCCGTGGCATCTACTTCTTAAGGTACGCCACATGAAAAACATTGTGCATCCTAGCAAGAGTTGGAGGAAAAACAATTCTATATGCAACAGGGTTAACTTCTTTGAGAACCCCAAAAGGACCTATGTAATGTGGAGCTAGTTTAGATGACTTTTCAAACTTTATAGAAATCTTGTGAGGTTTAACTCTTAAAAAAACCTTCTCCCCTACTAAGAAATGTCTGGGTACCCACTTGGAATCTACATAACTCTTCTACCTATCATTAGCTTTTGATAGTGTCTACTTAATTATACCAACTTTCTCCTCAATTTCTAATAACCTTTTTGGCCCAAGGCTTATCTATCCTCTAGCTTATCCCAGCTTATATGAGTTCAACACTTCCTACCATACAATTCTTCAAACAAATCCATCTTGATTATGGAAAGATAAGAGTTTTTATACACAAATTCTACCAAAGATAGGTAATCTTCCCACTTGTATTGTTGATCCATGTAATGCATTCTCAATATATCCTCTAACACCTAGTTCACCCTTTTAGTTTGACCATCAGTTTTCATATGATATGCTTAACTTATGTTCAATTGTTTTCCAAGTGAAGAAAACATGGTTTTCCAAAACCTAGATGTCACATGAGCATCCCTATTAGAAATAATCTTCTCAGGAGCTCCATGTAACCTAAAAACCTCTTGAATAAACTTCTAAGCTATAACAGGAGCTTCATCTGTTAGATTCCCTGGAATAAAGGGAGCCACTTTCGTAAGCTTATCCACCACTACCAGAATGGCATTATGTTTATTCTTCAAAATTGGAAGACCTTGCACAAAATCCATGCTAATGACTTGTCATTTCCTTTCATGAACTTCATGAGGATACAAAAGACTTGCAGGGTGATGATGCTACCTTCACCCTTTGACATTCTAAGAAAATTGCTACAAATCTTGTAGCATCCTTTTTCATCCCTTTCCATAAATACAATGGCTTGACATCATCCAACAACTTAGTTGCTCCAGGATGTCTAGAATATGGTGCGATATGAACTTCTTTCCACACTAAATTCCTTAATTCCTCATATTTAGGTACATATATTCTTCCCTTAAACTTTAATAAACCATCAGGCTCAAAGTGAAATCCTTCATACCATGGGTCTTGCAGATTATCTGAGAGTGCTTGCTTGAATTGCTCATAATACTCGCCACCTTTGGATTTTTGCAACACTTGACCCTTGAAATTAGTTTGAATTGATATCATTAAGGAGATATGCCTCCTATTACTTAGGGCATCGCTAACTTGATTTTCCTTTCCCTTGATATAGCTGATATTAAAATCATAATCATATATCAATTCCAACCATATTCTTTGTTGTGCATTTAGATTTGGTTGGGTAAACAAATAATTCAGAAAATGATGATCAGTCTTTAGTTCAAAAGGTTTCCCCAACAAATAGTGTCTCCACATCTATAATGCATGGACAACTGCTGCTAATGCCAAATCATGTGAAGCATAATTTTTCTCATAAGGGTTCAACTTTCTTGAATCATAGGCTATGAATCACCCTTCTTGCATTAACACTCCACCCAAACCTTATTCTAAAGCATATGTGATGACAATAAAATCACCATCTAAATCTAGTACTTTTAGTATCAGAGTTGTGGTCAACTTCTCCTTGAGTTGGTCAAATGTCACTTGACATTTCTCTGACCATTCAAACTTCTTCCCTTTTCTCTATAATAAAGTAATGAAGAAATCTATTATGAAAAATTTTGCTACAAACTTTCGATAATAACCAGCCAGACCCATAAAGCTTCTAACTTTTGGCACATTTTTAGGCATTGGTCATTCAAGCATTGCTTTTATCTTTGTTGGATCAACTACAATCCCATCAACTGGAATCACATGACCCAAATACTACACTTCCTTTTGAAAGAAGGTACACTTAGAGAGTTTCTCATACAACTTATGCTTTCTTAAATTTTAGAGAACAATCTTTCTATGATGGAGATGTTCCTCTTCATTCTTGGAGTAGTTAAGAATATCATCCAAGAAGACCTACATAAACTTATCCGAGTAGTCCCTAGATACATTATTCATCAAGTTCATGAATGTTGCAGGTGCATTCATTTATCCAAAGGGTAGGACCGTGAACTCATAATGACCATACCTAGTCCTAAAAGTTGTTTTGAAAATGTCTTCGCCTTGCTCCTTAGTTGATGTTAACTTGATCGTAGAACAATTTTTGAAAACACTACCACTCATCACATCTGATCAAAGAGATCATCGATACATGGTAACATATAATTATTCTTTATCATTTCTTTCTTAAGAAAGCGATAATCAATACATAAGTGCAGTGTAACATCTTTCTTCTTTATGAAGATCACTGGCGCTCGCCAGGGTGAAACATTGGATCTTATTAGTCCTTCGGATAAAAATTCTTTCAATTGATATTTTAGCTCCATTAACTATGTCGTGGTCATCCTATATGGCACTTTTGATATATGTTTTGATCCTAGAACACTGTTGATGGAGAAATCAAACAATATTTTGGGAGGTAATCTAGGTAATTCATCTAGAAATACATTTGCAAATTTCCTTAGGATGGGATATTCTCTATATTCGATTTTCCCAATTCTACCACCTCACCATCTTTGACTTCTTGGAGGTCTTTCCTTAGTACACTACATCGTCTTGAGAAATGAACTCATTGCATTCCTCAAGTTTCTCTATTTTTATTGTGAAGAGTTGATAACCTTCTTTTCTCTATACATTTGTATGAGAGAGATCTATCGTAGCTTAACTTCTCTAGGTGTTCCTTGCAAGAACACCCAGTTTCCTAGATCATCTAAAAATTCTACTCTTTTTGCGTGACTATCTACTTTGTCCCTATGCTTCCACAACAAATTCATCCCTAAAATGACATCATATGAACCTTGGGGGGGATACATACAAATTGACTTCCATAGAGAAACTCAAAATTTCAACCCTTGCTTCAAATAAACATTGCTCCACCTTAGCCCTTGTCTAGTTTGTGTATTCAACAATCCAAGAATTTTCCATATAGCTAGATTTTCTAGAAATTTTACTAGCTATACTAGGAGAAACAAAAAATTTAGTGGAATCGATATTAATAAGAATGGAAATAGGTGTACCAAACAAAGTACTTGATATTTCCACGAGAGTAATCTGGTACTCTGCCTGCCAATTGTCTAGCATCGCATGAATCCTTTGTTGGAACACTAATCGTTGTGGTGGTAGAGGATTTTCATGTGGTTGTGTCCTTGGCGGTTTGTTGGGACACTAACTTCCAAAATGATCCCCTCCACATGTGAAACATCCTTTCAACGATCCATTCCTAGACATAGGCCTTCCAAAACTACCTTCTTTCCTACCAGCATTGTTTTTGCTTCCCCTACACTCCCTTCTTGATTCATTACGACTATTACAGAATCCCTTGTCCCTTTTCCTTTTCAAATATTGCCCTTCACTAGGCCTCTTTGAAGCTTGATTGTCTTGTGACCAATTAAACTTCTTCTGATTCTTTTCATGGTCGTTCGAGATAGATTTAATCCTTTGCTCTTGGATAATGGCTTTCTTGTACACTTAGCCCATGGTAGTAGAACCATGCATGTCTACCTCTCCTCTAATTTGGGCATTGAGGCCCATGATGAACTTCCTTAGGTGAAAACACTCATCTTTTTGGTACATGGGTATGTACCTTAGGAGATGAGTGAATTTCTCCCAATATTCATTAACTAAGGAATCTCCTTATCTCAGGTTTTGAAAATCAGTAACCTTTTGATCATAGAAAATTTGAGGTAGCCACCACTTTCAAAAAAAATCTATGAATTTACTCCAAGTGAGATTTAAGAAACTGAACCCAAGCTCCATCTTTTTGTTCATCCACCAGTTGGATGCTTCTCCAACCAACTGAAAAGCTCCGCAAATGAATTTAGTTATCTCAAAGTAACTCTTGATTTCAAAATACTTTTCCATCTTTGTGAGCCATGCCTCACTTACATCCTCGTTGGTGCTTCCTTCAAATTTTAGAGGGGTGATCTTTTTCATATCTCAAGATATCTCACTTGCAAGTCATTTCCTTTTGCTTTCCTCTGATCTAGACTATGATTCATCATCCTCATGTTCACTTGACTAAGTATGATCACGAGAATTTCCCCATCTTATCTATTAGGAACTTGTTCATGCCTTTCTTTTCCCCTTACCTCTTGCTCTAAGTTTACAATTATTTCTCTTGTTTCATCTATCATGGCTAAAATACGATCTAATTTAGCATATGCATTTTCTACACCTAGGCCTACTTCTTGGCTTCCCCCAAGGTTAGTTCTAGTTCTAACCATTTTTTACAAGAAAAGTTATACCTGGATGTTTCATTTTTATTAGATCTTAAGAAGGTTTACATAGTATTCAAAGCATTTCCTAAAGAACAAACATTCATACATAATAAATTTAAAAGAAGAAATCATACACAAGTTTTTCCAAACATAATTTTTATTAAGATCAATAAGATTTCAATATCCTTATATTTACATGGAATGACTATTCAAATAGTCTAGGGGAAATTATCCCTTGGATTCACTCTTTGATACATAACTAAGTGGGGTATAACCCTCAAAATTTTGTTCACATACATTGTCGAAAGGTACATACCCTTCAGACTCATTCTCAGATGCATAGTTTCAGGGTACATATCCATCTGATTCACCACTTGAGGCAATTACAATAACTTTTGACATTAGAAGAACACAAGGGTCCCTAAAGATCATGGTAGGAATAACACTATTCTAAGGGAATATCCCTAGAAAGTGGTAAAGAATCTAACTTGTCCGGATATGCAGGAGGTACAAAGTTAACAACCTCATGCATCATGTTTCTCTCTCGACTAACACAAGATAGGTAATGACTAAAAGTCTTAGCGTCACTCAGCCAAATAGTGTTTTCGTAATTGGTCCCCTCTATGGTTTGAAAAATGGCTTCCCTTTCTTTCTTGGCCTTTAGGTATCACTCATTACCATTTACTGGATTCCTTGCAATCATCTTGAGACACACCATCCTAGCACAATAATTCTAAACATTAGACTCAGATAATGTTGGATGAAAGCATAGCGAGCACATAGGTTCCAAAGTTGAACCTGTTAGCTCTGATACCATGTGTAACATGCCCATTGTTCTATAAGAGCTAAAGATTAGCTCAACACCCAAGACCACCTGTAAAAATAGTGAAAACCTTCTACAAGAGGATATGCAAGAATATGAGCTTGCTTGATATTAAGACCTATCAAAAAGATGATGAGGTATGAAGTATGTTACAAAGTGTACAATGACCTTTCTTATATAGGCAAGGTGAGGAATAAGATTGAACATGATTGTGACACATGTCTTAATCCTATGACATGAGATGAATAACAAGATAAATACCTAGGAAATGATGCATTAAAGCTCGATAAGATAAGTTCTAGAAAATCCCACTAAGACTTCTAGAAAGAATCTTATATCCTAAGTAAACTTAATCATGTGAATAAGTCCCATAATTACCTAGTGAGATAAATTACTAGGTACAATACTTTATATTCACATCAACAACCACCTTAAGTGTAACTTAGGGTGAAGATTATTATGCAAATGATGCAAAAATATGCAAAGATGGGTCCCAGCTACTAGGTCATTTTAGGTACCCATGTACAAATGCAAAATAAATCTCTCACAAATGGAGAAAAGGAGAAAACCAAGTGGGACAAAACTGCTCTCAAAAAGAGAAAAAAAATCATGTGAGGATGGAGGACTCCATGATACCCCCAAGTACACCATTCATCACATATATACATTACAAAACCCCCCCTTAAGAGGGAAAGAAAGAGACTACATAGCCCCCCCATAATGAAGTAGCTCCAAAACCAATGAAGAATGTATAAAGAAAAAAGAGATTCAAATGCCTACAAACAATGTATCTCCCCTTGGGAAGAAAAAGATCCAATGGTCGATGCTAAAGAAACCTCATCTCCATGAAGAAGAAAGAGGGAAGCAACCTCAAGAATGAAATCTTTGAAGATGTGTGAAGAGCCTCTAAAGATTCCTCAACAAAATCAGTTGTTACTCCAAGCAAGGAAGAAGACAAAGAATGTGAAGACTCGAGAGAAACCTCCAAAGATGAATGATCAAAGAGGAGAGAAACCCCCTCAAAAAATCCCTCCAAATATGTAGAAGTATGACAAACCAAATATGATAAACCTATCATGAAACCATCCTGCAAATGCAAATATGGAAAACCAAAAGTATCATGCTCATCTGAAGTCTTGCTAAAATTTGAAGAAGTAGGAGGAAATGCAACCACATTTCATGGTTGATGAATAGCGAGGTTTATCCATCCACCAAAACCTTCATGTGAATTACTACCCATATTGGAGCTAGGAGAGTTATCTCTAGAACATTCACCATCAGGAACAAAATGAGAAAAGCAGTAGATTTTTTCCTGACGATTAGCCCTACCCACTGCAACAAGTTGTTTGGTATTCAAATCCCAAATGAAGAATGAATTTACAGTGAACTCAATTGATTTACCAAATTGTGCTATCTAATATACTGAAAGAAGATTGTGCTTAATATTAGGAATACAAAGCACATTACTAAAGTTACCATGCGGCACATCAATAACCCCTTTACCAAATACATCAAGATAAACATCATTAGCCATCAAAATCCTCATAAGTGAAGTATCCTTCAAAGATGAAAACCTATCAAGTTGGCCTGATATATGATAGGAAGCTCCAGAGTCAATAATCCAATTTTTAGACTCCTCAACATGTGTTACAACAAGAGCATGTCCTTTCATTGGCAATGCCTGCAATACTAGCGTGTGTCATAGATGTTGATTGAGAAGAAGAAGATGATGAAATTTTAGAATTAGAAGGCAAAGAAATGCTATGTTCCTTTAAGAGTTTCCTCATTTCATCTAATTCTTTGTAACAAGTTTGTTCACCATGCCCTGGTTTTTTACAATAACCATATTTAATTTTCTCCTTCTTAGGTTTTTCCTCTCTAGGAGAGGTGGGAGGTTCTTTAAATTCTACCTTAGGTTTAAACTTTTTCTTTCCTTTATCCTTAGATGAAGATGCAATCAAAGCATGATTCTTAGCATGTGTATCAAGTTGACTAAGTTTTGCTTGTTCTCTAGTTAACCTATCATAAAGTGTCTCAAAAGAGGGTATTACAAAAGAATCACCTAAACCATCCATTGTAGCATATAAGGAAGTAGAAAAATATGCAAATGAACCTTTCAACTTAGGAAAAATAAAAAAATATGCTCTCTTAATTAGTTTTATCTATGCCACATCTTTCCAATTGAGATTTTAGTGATTTGAATTTTACCAAGTAGTCTTCAATAGTGGGAAATGAATATGTAGAAAGTGAAGCCAATTCAACCTCCAATCGCATGACACGCACCTCACTAATTGAACCAAAGAGATCCTTGTACTTATCCCATACCTGCTTAGGAGTTGTACATTCCTCAATATGAAAGAATAAACTATTTGAAACATGCATTGCAATTAATCCCATAGCTTCATCACATTTATTCCTATGAGAAAAGTGTTTATATTCTTTGGTAAAATCAAGTTGGTGATCACTCAATGTGGACCACAAATCCTTAGACCAAAGTGATCTCTGCATTTTTACCTTCCATGTGTGGTAGTTATGAGGTGTTAACACTTCAAATTATGGTTCAAACATTAGGTCAACAAGTACCAAGAGTGCAAAAAAAGAAAATATCTAAATCAAACTAATATGAAACCTCCTAAATCTGATAATACAACTGAAAATAAATGCTCCCAACAAATAGAACTTCCCCAGGTGATAGGATGTCCAAGTTATGAAGCAGAAAGCAAATATGCAAAAAATTGAATATCTCACACTTGGGGCTGAATTTGAAAAAAATACTTAATGAAAGAGCTCCTCAATACCTTCCAAATGCAACTTGAATCACCAAAATCAGAGAAACTGGGAGAAATTTATGAGCTCGAAGGTCCAAAGGGGAGATCTGACTTCATTTTCCAATAATTTGTACCTGCAACAAAATCTGGAAAAAATACCTACACCACTGCGAATTACTTAGAACCATATTTTTGTCGATATCTCATTTGTATAATTTTGATAACATAGCGAAAAGTTATGAAAAATTAAAAAATTTCCTGCTTGGAGGACCTACTGGGATAAATAGGGGCAAAATTGAAGGCTATATGGGTGCAAAAAATTAGCCCCTCGGGGCTAGCTCCTGGTTCTTCATGTGACTGGCGGCACTCTGTGGGTGAAAAAAAATCCTGCCACCTAGGCAAGCGGTAGGTGGGTTGGGCAGTGGTGGCGAGCAAGCTGCACCACCAACAAGCTAAATAAGCTTCATCGGCTAAAAAGTTTTCATCAGGCCAACTAAAGGATAGACGACAAAGAAACCGACCAGAAAAAGCAAAACCTAGTAGTTGGTGGAATCAACGAGGCTAACCAAAACTTGAGCTGGTGTTTTAAATAGTCGACGGAAAAACAATCAATGTTGCTGAGAAAACCTTGGCCGATGTTAACTACGACAGTGAGCACGGGTCAACGACAGGTATAGATTGTGGCCAAATGAATGCACCCAAAATAGTATGCACTCGACAAAGCAATAAATGTGGGGCTAAAAAAATCTGCAGGTTCTACAAGGAATGTACAAGGACTAAGAAATATTAATGCCAATGACCACACAGTAAAGGAGATACAACCATCGACCAATGTAAATTACAACACAAGTTTTTTTTTTAAGATTTTAATATTTTGAAAAGATGCTAACCAAACAAAGTTAACTCGATAGATATAACAATTTAAAAAAAAATATGTCAGCATAGATCTGATAAGTCTACCAATAATTAATAAAAGCATGTAGATTCATTTTTACATACTGCAACGGATTTGATGAGCAAAGAATATATGTGGAATATGCCGACAATTGAAATATGCAAAAAATTTAATAAGCCCTGATAAATAATTTAGTTTGAAACAAGAAATATTGCCCAAAATTTTACAAATATTTTTTCTTGATACAAATTATTTGAAAAAACCACAAAACATTAGAAAATAATTATTTTTTAATTTTGTGACAAGATAAATCATACCCTATATTCAGGTGGGTTGTACGACCTACTTAAGTAAAAAAAATGGACTCAGAAGCAATTGACACCAAAATAGGTCGTATTATATATCAATATTCATCTCTTAGGACCTCTAAAGACGATGACAAGGTCAGGTTGGACTGAAAATGCACCAAAAGCTTTGCTACTTCCAAATCTTCCAAATCTTCAAACCCTCAGAACTTTGGCCAAAAATGTTAGATTTAGGCGAAACAAAAGTTGATCTTTACTTTCTCAGCTGCCCTAAACTCGAATTTGAGCTCATATTTCCTCCAACACAAGCTAAATATGACTTTCCATGAAGCCCACATATAGAGACAACCTCAAATCTAGTTTCAATTTTTTTTTCCTAGGTTCACCATATGGTGCAAGGGAAGAGCATACTCAATTTTACAAAAAATAACCTAGATCTCACAAGGAATATTCAACCCTCGGATCTGAGAAGGGTTTTACAAGGCTTGGCTCTAATACCATGTAAGAGTTGAAGATTAGCTCAATACCCAAGACCACGTGCAAAAAAATGAAAACCTTCTACAAGAGGATATGCAAGAATATGAGCTTGCTTGATATTAATACTTATCAAAATGATGATGAGGTATGAAGTATGTTACAAAGTGTACAATGACCTTCCTTATATGGGAAATGTGAGGAATAAGATTGAACATGATTGTGACATGTGTCTTAATCCTATGGCATGAGATGACTAACAAACTAACTACCTAGGAAATGATGCACTAAAGCTAGATAAGTTCTAGAAAGGCCAACTAAGACTTCTAGAAAGAATCTTATATCCTAAGAAAACTTAATCATGTGAATAAGTCCCCTAATTACCTAGTGAGATAAATTACTAGGTACAATACTTTATATTCACATCAACATGTTCTACCCATTGATTTTACTATGTTTTACCCACATGTGAATAGTTTATGATACTAGCATTTAGGCGATAAACAATTTCTTTTCTAATCGAATATCAAGATTCACATTTGAAACAATCCCATTTAAAACCTTCCCATTGCATTACAAAGAAACATTACTAAATTCCAAGTAATGAATCCACATTACATAATTTCATGATAACATTTTCCATTTACAATTTCTCAATAAGAATTGAGATACATGATTACATACATAGCTTTCATGAGCTTTAATGAAATAGAGATACAAATGGAACAGATGTCCTTGCTAACATACATCCTCAAATCTTGGCCAACAATTGTATGAGGTAGAGCATCACTCAAGCGCTTTTCCACCAACCACAGACTTACTATGGTCCCCCACACATCTACCTAACTGGTAATATGGCCCTACCCTTCAACGAACAGATTGGTTTGGTAACCTCATAATACTAGCCTTCTTGAACATGTTGGTTTGTCCTACATATGTAGAGCTACCCTACATTGGTTACAACCCAAATGTATGATGTTCCCTACCTAGTATGTAAACCTAGATCATAGTGAATCGATAGTGTATGCAGTGGCTACTTACACTACTTTGGCCAAATAATTCAACACCCAGTGCTTTGAGTGTAGGTCGTATATTCACCCACCCTTAGCTCGATTTTGTATTTGACCATTCATACTCTTTACAATCACGACATACATTCCATTTAACATGCATCTAAAATCATCTTTCCACAAACAATGACATTCATAGATAAATAACATGTCAACATAAAGAGATTAGAGAAATAGAAATCAACATGCCTGGAATTATAGCTCCAACTGATATTACTGCTTTCCAAACTCAACCTCCACAATCACGCTTGCTACTCCTAAGCTCAACCTATCTCCAAACTCTAGCCTCTTCACAAAGAACTCTCAATGACTACAATTTCACCAAACAACTCTCTTTCTCACAAAAACTCTCAAAAATACACTTGCACAAAAAACTACAACAAAATAATGAATAAAGAAATTGGAATGAATGAGTGTAACAAAAGGTAGAGGAGCTACCTCTATTTACACTTAAAACTGAGCAACTTAATGCTATAAACAGGCTATTAAATCTGCAACCTTTTCACCTCTCGCTGCCACCACTCAACAATAATACTAATTCCTCCTCTAAATACATCGACTCTTAGCCTTCTAAAATGAAATGTGGTTGCTTCAAACTCTCAATCTGCAACACATAAATAGCCCAAATGTTTCCAACCTCTTAGAATGGATGAGTTGGGCCCCTATTCTCATGACACAATGACTCTTTTATTGAGTCAAAGCACAACAAAACATATCTACAGGTTTCCTAATTGTTATGCAAGTCGACTACCCTCATGAGCTTCATCCATCTTTGCTTTGAAAAAGTTTGCATACTTCTTTTCAGCTGAGCATGGGTTTTAGACTTCTATTTACTTCATTCTTCCTTACATGGCACTACCTACTTTACACCTCAGCATGCTTATGCATGGGTTAGAATGTCAGCAACTTTAATATATATTGAAATGCCTTAGCATACCATTGAGTATGCGCTTTATAAACTTCAGAAATAATATTCACATTTGCATAAGGTTTACACTATTGAATTTATGCACTAACTTATTCTCATCTTATGTGTTGGTTTAAAAATCATTTCATGTGATTTATATATGCAACACGTATTCACATTATGCTAGCTTTTGTTTAGGCTAATGGCCTTTACAAGGCTCGTGCTATATATATGCACCATGTTTACTTTGCAAACATTTTATATATTAATATATATATATATATATATATATATATATACATAAAATCATTCTTTGATATTTAAATATATTCACAATTATATATGATAATGTATATACATACATATATATATATATAGGTATACATGTGAACATACCCTATATATATTGGCATATATCTATTTTATATACATATACCATTATTTTAGTATCCAAAATATAGGCATACATTTACATATTCATCGATCAACATATACATGCAAAATGTATATATATACATATATATGTTGCATATGTCCATTCGATATTCTCATGCATACGATATATCAGTACATAAGTACATGTAGATATGCCTACCTATGTATACACATGCACGTATATACTCATATTTATAAGTTATCATAACATGTACATACATATATACATATATACATTCTATGTATATACTCATCGATTTATATATAAATATGAACAGAAAAAGAATAACTCTCACTTAACATAAAGACTCAATCACATATTTCCAATCAAGAACATTCAAAAACCAAAACCATAAACCAATACCAAAACATTCCCAAACCAAGACTGAAGGTTACTTACCATTTCCCGAAGTAACTTGACTCAACTTGACCAAACTAGGATGTGAGTGTGTGATAGATCAATTAGGCAGATTAAGGGTTACCAGACCAATTTCTTCCCCTGAGTGATACTCCCCCTCTCTTTCGAAGGCTTGATTATTTTCTTGCATCCAACTTAGTGCATCACAACAGTAGTTAGCTGATAAAATTACATTCATATGCATCATATATTTTCATCTTCTAAAAATTTAAAATATCACATTGAATTGTACATTCATTCATCATATTTTCCATCAAGATACCTATACAAAACAAAATCATATATTAAAACATTTTAACTCAAGAAAGTAATAGTAAATAGGTAATAACACAACAAGGTGTAACAAACAGTCACACATTATCCCAAAATACTATTAAAAAACTATGTGATGACATTCAAATCACAGTAACTATAGAAGTAGGATTAAAAAAATTTAAGAAACAACAATTCAATGTAAGACCATTATACCAATGTAACATCAACAGTATGAAATTCCTCAAAATTCATGTATAACTATGTTATCATCTACAAAATACAGGTCTGAGTAAGACAATATATTTGATGAAAATTAAATGTCTTTACTAAATTAAAGAATACCTTAATGATTCTCTTGAGGATAGATTGTTTCCTTGACCTTAGCTTGCCCATGGTTCCAAAGAGGGTGCAATGTGATTCCAAAAAAGTGGATACAAGTCCCTATCCACCCCATCTAAGTGGATTATGTGGCCTATGAAGAGAGATTTCAATTATTCCAACCTACTGTGCACAAGACAATTACCTATTAGCCATTCACCTAAGGATGTTTTTACCACTACTATACTAATTTATCATTTCCCACAATAGGGCATGTTTGGGATTTGACTATGGGGTAGACCAAGCTCGCTCTTACCTATTCATCTTTAGAAATCCCTTTTCCTTGTAGTCCATCAAAGAGTTAAATATTAAAATATGGCATCCATCACCTACATGTTGTTGGACCTAAGGCTTGCATTCCATTGGCAAAAACCATCCAACCCTCTAGCATAGCATTGGGCATCCATTTTCTACACACTAGTAGCACTAAGGCCTATATGCCACTAGCAAAAACCATACATGCCTCTTAAAAAACATAGGGTATCCATTGCTTGCATGCTACTAGAACTAAGACATGCATGTTAATGGAAGAAACCATCCTTCTATATATGGGGTATGGCTAAACAGTTTATAGGCAAAGCACATTCCCTGATCCTTCTATATATGGGGTATGGCTAAATAGTTTATAGGCAAGGCACAACCCCTGATTGTCATCACATTGGAGCATTGATAAGTTTATCTTATGTGGATCATAGGATTTATCAATCGGTGATCACCTTAGAAGGAATTTCTTAGGAGTATACACCATCTACCTATGCCATTATAGAGTCCTTACTTCAACCATTTTGTGTTGCCTTCGAAGTCAACCCTTATACCAAGCTTAGCTCTATAATTGGAAAAGAGACTCCTAATGTGGAATAAGTGATTTTCTAGATTTTGCATCATTTATGGCTGGCCTACACATTTCAAGCAATGGTAGGGTGTGAAGGACACATTTGTCTAATTATTCCCAAGAGCCTTATTGGTTAGTACTACACCAGTAGGAAGTATCTAATGCACCCAACAAAAAGTGGTAAAGGAAAACAACCAATGCTAAAATAGGATTGTGTGAGTATGCGACCACTACATTGGTTTGTGAGGTCCTTATAGTGTGTTGCTTGGCAACAAGAATTTATATTAGTCTTGGAGAGGAAATATACTTGTTGCAATGACCCAATTAAGTTATAGATTTATGTTTTCTTATTTTCTTCATTGTTTTCCCTTCTAAATTATCCCTCTTCCCAACTATTAGAAGAACATGATTATATAAATAATTTTAGCAACCTATCACTACCATTTTCAGTAGAGAACATTATCTTAATTATTTTAATAGAAATTATGTTGTAGTTAGATGTTTTTCTTACTAATGCATTAAAAGAAGCTTAACTTATTTTCTCATTAATTTTCCATATTCGTTATATTTTTTCGAGACAAAAAGATAAGATAGTGTTGGGTTTAAATTTCACAAAAACTATTAGGTTCTAAGCCATTCTAGTATGATCAAATAGTTGGTGTAATCTTTGCTAAGTAGAGTGGTAATGAGGTATGAAATAAGAAGGATAGGTGGAAATTGTCATATCAAACCAAGGTGTTTAACTAGCAAAATCACTACACTAAACACGTGCTAAAAATACCAACAAGCTCAAGCAATGGAATAAGAGAGGATAGTCACTAATAGGTGAATTGAGCCATTATAGTGCCTAGATTAATCTGCTACACAAATAAACCCTCAATAGATTCTTCACTCCAACCAACAGGCCCAAACAACTTGAAAAACTAAACAACAATTAAGGCATCCAAAATTTAGTTAAATGGCAACCTAATAGTGGAGGGTGTGGCCTATGATTTATTTTCATATTTATTTTTCCTTTGATTAATTACAAAGCAGAGAAAGAGGGAAATGAACGTGCAAATGACATTGAAACTCTTCCTTGGTACCTGGAGCAACCTCAACTCATCCAACAAGTACATGACTCTCTTCTTCTATTCCTCATTCTAAAAAACCCATTCTTTCAACTTATGAAACCATCAATTTATCTCCCTTTAGCATCCTCCTTTGCACCCCCATTAATTCTTGTTGTCCTTCACAGTATACAGGTATTTATTTGCAAGGTATGGCCTCCCACTCGATGTCTACTGCCTAGTAAGACCAACCAACCTTTAATTTCCCTAGTCATCTCCCCCTATCAAGCCATAGTATTCATTTATTTTCACTTTTTTGGTTGCGCTTGGTCATGGATCTCCTTTTCACATTTTTCTTCTTTGTCTTTTTTGTTTAGTATTTCTTTCATAGGGGTCAATGAATAATCCCCTTTAGTTTATCTTTTTATTTTTTTTATCCTATAAATGAAATCTTTTTATTTATTTATTTGTTTTTGATAAGGAAATAATGTATTATATTCGTTTTTTCATTTTATTCTAATTTACTCATGCATATAATTTAATGAATTTCCTTTGGTCATTCCTAATTTGGACCTAGCTCATATTGGGGTTGTTATTAGTTCCTTGAAAATGTAATTGGAACTAGTGAACAATTAAAATTGAATAAATGTTTGGGTTCCTAGGGTTAGGTGTAAGGATTTGAATAAGTCCTAACATACTCAATTGGTTTTTAAAATAATTATTTAAATATCACTCTATCTACATATACTTGGTTAGGTGAACCTATGGTTGGGCAAAAGTTATTGGCAAGGTCTTGATATTGAGGTTGGCATTACAATTTGTCTGTCTCTTTTCTCAAAACCACATAATTTGTCTCACCTTGCACCTCAAGTACCTACAATCAAGCCATATTACTCAAATAATTCCACCAAACCAATATCAGTCCTAGTTAGTAAAAATCATAGTCAATGCAATAAATTTGATAGAAAACATAATACTAATATCCATTGATATTGACATTAAGGGTTCATAACCATCACACACACACACTAACAATATTTTGCAAATACAAGTTCCATCCCTAGTTAATACTACAACATGACTAGGGGTCTCGTGAGAAAGTAAAAGGCTTCCAAAGGGATGTGACACTTTGGAGGAGAGTTTGCACATTTTTTATAGCCTAACAAAAAATGAAAGTGTTTTCATACAATATTGATGCAAATTCCACTCCTTGAGTTGCAATCTTCGCTTGAAACTATGCACATGATTTCATGAAGAAGGATTTGTACACATGTTCTCTCTTGAATGATTTTCAACTATGATATTTGTGAAGCATTTTATCAAACAATTATCATACCTCTATTGTAGATGTATGCACATTGTGAAATTTGTATGAAATTTAATTCTAAATTATCCACTCCTACAACTAAAAAACAATTAATCTAGATTGACCTTTATTTGTGGGTGTAGTGTTGAAAAATGTACTCCTTTACATTTTCACACTATGTTTGGGTCCCTTAATTAATTGGACTTAATTAAGCCTCTAATTTCCTAAATTTTGGATTTACAAGCCTAATTAATTGCAATTTTTGAAAGGGGAATTATAATTTAATTAATGCATTTATTATTTTTAACACCAATAAATGAATAGGTCTTGATTATTTAAACATTTTTGGTGGCATCTTAAGGTCCTAAATTCAAGATTTAAGTGTCAAATTGTAATGTTTAATTTTTGGGAAATTAGAAAATTGTCTATAAAAGCATGGTCTTTTATCAATTCAAATCCTAGATTTCATATGCAAACAATCCTAGAGCTAAGATTATTGTCGAAGATGTTCAAGAGTAGATTTCTCTAGCATTTGTTGCACCATTCAAGATCTCAAGCATCATGTCAAAGTTATCAAGCATCATGCATATTTTTGGAGCTAACATTGTGATGTAGGTTTCAAGTTTCAAATCAAGATTCAAGCTATCAAATCAAGATCACATCAACAATCAAGCCATTTCATGTAATATCTACTAAGTTTCAGTCCTTCAAGGGTTTCAAATCAATGGTTTGGTGAGTTGCAACATAACACTTGTTCATTCATCATTCATTTCATGTTTCATTGTTTCAATTCAAGGTTTAAATACCAAAACGGGGTTTGACCAAGGCAAACCCCATTCACCAAAAACAAATAATTTTTCTCTCTTATATGTGTTTTGTAGATCTTAGTTTGAAGAAGGATTGAAGATCTATCAAAGTGAAAAATTGGAAAAGTTGTCAAAGTTGTCATCAAGCCATGGAAACTCACTTTCCGAAATTATTTTCGACTTTTCGACTATGAAATCTGAAGTCAGGAGTATAGACATAGGAGTAGAGGACCCAGAAAGAAATTTCAAAGAGCCCTACAAAGACCCATTCACCCTAGGGTGAATCTGTCTCAAAGGACACTCTGCAACAACATTTTGATGACAGGTGCAAAAATACTAAACCTTCTTAGATCTACCTGAAAGTTGCAGATTTCGTTAGATGAAGGTTTAATCTATTGATTCTTAGTGTTGCATTACATTTTTGGGTTAATTTGCTATTTTTAGTCTTTCTCCCAAAAGTATTGTTTCAATAGGACTGCCCTGTCCTAGATCATAAGGAAAACAAGATTTCCTTCAAGGTTGACTCATCTAAGGGTTGAAAGTCAACTTTGGCTCAAGGGATCTCTTTTTTCTAATGAAATAGAGGAAAATAGGTGCATTATACCCCATTTTTCCCTTTCTATTTATAGTAAATTATTGATGAACCCATCATTTTAATGAAGAACATATTTTCCTATGTTTCAGTGGGTATTACTATTAAAGAGGTTGAAGGTATTTTCAAAAGAGTTATAGTTGTAGCAAGCAACATTCATAGTAATATGAACACAAAGGCCTTATTGTCAAAAGAGTTATAGTTGTGGCAAGCAACTCTCAAGGAAATAGAGGCCTTTGTTGAAGAACCCAACCACTTTTTAGATATGAACAAAATGATCAATGCGGACTCCACCACCTGATCTTCGAACCTGATGGATAGTGAGGAAGAGACTATTAAGAGGACAAATGACATGACAAAGGACTTCAACAAGCTGCATGTGCGGGTGGAAAAATTGGAACATAAGTTCACTCGCTGACACAATTCACCATTAAGATCATTCACAGGTCTGCTACCACTCTCTCGAAGGTTCTCAAGGAAGAGGTGGAGAACGAAAAAGTGGGAGAGGGCCCTAATTGGGTGGGTGAGGATGTGCTAAATCTTCTCTTTGAGAAGTGGGATGGGAATACTATGTAATGTGTGGGTCTATGTTTTGGGTTGTTGGTTCTTGTTGTGTTGTTAGTCTGTTATTACTGTTTCTTTGTTTTTTGTTGTTACTGGTCTACTAATGTAACTATGGACTTCGTCTCTTTTTGGCCCTTTGGGCTCGTTGTGTAAAGGGTACTGCACCCTGTAATGCAACTTATCTTATCAAAAACATTCATAGTAATATTTTTATAGAATTAAAGGAGCTTGATCATGGTAAACATATTGAATGATGCTTCATATGTCATATGGATTTTATAGCATAATTTCTTAACTTTATGCAATCATTATACTTAACAACACCTAAAATAATTGTATATTGGGTATTGACATCATAATATTATTGTTATTGGTATTTGATATAAGTAGGATGGCAATTTAATATGCATTAATACATAGGTGTTGATTGAGATTGCAATCGATACACTTTTTGATTTTCTTGACTTTAGAATCAAAAAGTGATTCATATCGTTCATTTCCAATTATGAGTCAAGTTAAGAGAGATCTATTATGGACTTGGTCATAGAAAGGTATGTAGAAAAAGGGGAGAATCCTAAGTTAAAAATAAATTGATAGCAAAATGATAAGGATAATTGTTCATTTTGCATAATTCTAGTAACTTCTTGTTATTTTGTGGAACAAAATAAAGTACCATATTTTGAATACTACATTGAAAATCATTCTAGGCTCGTTATGCAATTAAACTAGTCTAAAAGGTGGCAGTTTATTTTTTGTATTTAGCACTCTAATAGGATGGAATGCACATGGATTTTGTCACCAACCTTAGTATAAGTCCTAACATATATATCCAATCAATGGTACAATACCATGACATTAATTTCTTTGTGGTTCACCATTTTGTGTCTAAGTGAATGGGCTAGCAAACCCTACATAGTAAAGGTTTTTTGTAAAGGTAATTTATCATTTGTGCTCACTTTAGTCATTAACCTAATTAGACTAATGGGGCTTTGCATAATTGTTGCACTATGAAGATATTTTACTATTGTTGCCTTGTGCTCTAATATTGCTAGGCTCATTTTATATTGATTATGTTGTAAGCATACTTTTTGTGTATGGATTGATTTTAGTAATGCTAGCAATTGTTGGTGAAAATGTGCTTACTATTAAACTTGAATTTCATTTACAATTCTTTGATGTCACAAGTGGGTATTAATGTCCATTGAGTTAGATTTATATTTATAAATAAACTCGGTGACTTGTTAGTGTCATTGTTTTACAATAAGATAACTATCATATATGTTGGCATCAATAATTGTAGCATTTCATACCTTTGGGGAAATATGAATGGGGTTGTAATGAACTACCCTTGCTCTTCATTTTCGTAATGGGTTTGTACAAACAAAGTGAATTTCTTGTTGAGTAATTAACTTAGCCTTCGTCTTAATGAGATTAACCTATAAGATATTTTGAGATGCTCATGTTGAATTATGAATAATAACAGCGGCGAGGTCTATTCTTCTAAGAAATAAGTGCATGATAAACTTGGCCATGACATGGCCACGAATGAACTAAGGGATCTTGCTAACTTTGTATCTAATGATAATGTTGAATTAAGCCACTATGACATGAGGGTGTGAACAACTCTTAAACTTTTATGGAGGATTTGCCTCCTCTAAATATGTGTTGGT
The DNA here is from genome assembly GCA_007258455.2 of Sequoia sempervirens. NCBI lineage: Eukaryota > Viridiplantae > Streptophyta > Pinopsida > Cupressales > Cupressaceae > Sequoia > Sequoia sempervirens. Next base: position 337,306,933 of record VDFB02000015.1, on the reverse strand, counting down.
TTAGGATGAAGTTTGTCATGACTACCTTTTCCAACTATGGGAAATTGATAAAAAGCATTACCAAATATGGTATGTTGTTTTATATTTATATCTATTAAGATTTATGATTGATTATATGCAAAAATGTTGTGTACTCAAAATTAGGATATTGTTTAATATTACTATTATGTGTTTAATTTTTATCTAATAAATAATGTGTTTCTAAATAACAATTGAATGAAGTAAATGAACTTTTATTTCCTTTTGAGTTTGTATTAGCTTATGTATATGTGTTTGCATAAAGGCCATCTCATGTGGGTTCAATGGGTTACTAGAGTATTGGAAATTTTGGCCTCTGGACCTATAGAACCATGTGCAGGGGTTAATGGACACCTCTATGTGGTATTGCATCTGGATTAGCTAGTCTAGAGTGTAAAACCCTTAGGACCATATGTTTTAGATCAATATTATTGTACCCTCTAAATGTCAAAGTTGAACCAAGATCGATACAGGAGCCAACTTCTTGGCATCACAACTAAGGTTGAGAAATGTTGAACACCCAAAATAATGAGAGGGGGGTGAATCAATATTCGTTTAAACAATTTAAGCATTTAAACATTCAATCCTCATAGCATAATCAATTTGCAATCATTAATGAAAGCATGAAAACAACCAACAACATCACATAACACATGAACACTAGATTTTTATGCAGAAAACCCAAAATGGAAAAAACCACGGTGAGGATTAGCTCACAATATATTATAACTGGTTATAGTATATTACATAAGTGCTCACTGCAAGTGGGCTCACTATCGAAGTGGACTCACTACCCACTGAAAGAAGAGATAGATAGAAGAGATTGTGTCACACAACCAAGTTTTGAACTATTACAATTGCATCTAACGTATGCATGAATTACAATTCCATTGAAGCTCAAAATACAAACTGTACACACTTCATACTGATTTGAATTAATACTATGCTCTACTCTATATTCACACAATTCATATCCACACACTCTTATCACATATCACTACTACTCAAAATACCGAAAAATATCCTTCATATATATCTGCTTCACCTACAACATCAATTAGGTTGGCCTAATTAGATGTAATATGCAAAATATAACTTATCGGCTCAAGATCCATACATACACACTTCACGCCAAAATTCAATAGTCATAACAATTCAAAATAGGTCAGCATGGACCCAAAATAGCATCCACATAATGGATCAATACATATTTAAGCTCCACAACATACAAAACTCATTAGGTCAGCACTAGAAGTGACCTAATAACAAAATTTTCCAATTGTACACCCACATTCGGACATGCAGACCGCCAAACTCTATTCCATCTAGAGTATGCACACTACTGACACTTCTCAACCTTCCCATAGAACCGCAAAGCCAGATTTTAATCCACAGAGAAGTGCGGATTCACCAAAACATATGCACTGAACTGGAAAACACATGTTATTGTTAAGCCGATACACTGTCACTCATAACTTCAATACCAAGAGCCAACACAATATGAAATTTTGGATATAGGTTTCTCTAACATCCAAAATAATTATATTACACAACGGACCAATGCGGACCCAAAAACCAAATGTTTGTACATAGAGTTACCTATATTGACACTTAGTCAATTTTCATATCAACCACCTTCATCGGATCAAACATTCTTGCAAAATTGCATTAGATAAGCATCTTCAAACATGCTTAAGCCATTCAAACTGATCTACACAATGGTCTTCATACCGGAATACAATGTTGACATCAATGACAACACTACAATGCATAACTATACAATTTGTGCTCATCCCACATGCTCATGTTGCCAAAAAATGCATCAATGACAAAATCCTTATTCTTCCAACAAGAAAGGCACTCTACAAGGGCATAGATAGAGGTAATTGTTCTCATATGGTAACTTGTACCACTCATCTTTAGGAAATCATTGAAATTGTAAAACCTATGACCCACTTATAGATAAAATTATCGCTACTCCAACATATAGGAGTTAGGGAGTGTGCTATGCTAAAAGAAGTATTTGATCATATCATAGTGTTAGCTAGATTTCACCAATAGTATACATGTGATAGATGCCAAGAACTACTTGATTTTATAGGGTTTAGATAGACTTTCACCAATGGCATGCAAGAAATGGATGCCAAGATCTACCCATCTCAAGAGTTCAATATTAGCATTGGTGCATTAAAAGAAATGTGTGTGCTTCCAATGTGGTGTCTCCCTAAGACATAGTTCATAAGGTTTTGATTGTTAAATCAATCTAAATGATTGATAATATAGACACTAGTCTTAGGTGAGGTAAAACCATATGACATATTGATTATATTTATTCAATTATAGGATTAATTTGAGGCTTGGTGGGCTATGAAAAAATTACTAATGGCCATATATAATGTAGTTACAATTGTGACATTCCCAATGATAACAAATAGTATGGGATGCTTGTCACATCATCATAGTTAACATTGATCTTGAAAAAAGGATGGGATCCATGGTACAATATGGGATGCATCAATATCTCTTTCTAGCTAGGGTGTACTTAATAGCTTATATATTAATAAACCAAGCAAAGGGGAAGATGCTTGCAATAAGGTTGCGACCTCTTTTTTATTAGTTGCTTACTATGTATATGTGATGTATCCATGAGTTACTTGCATTATATATATATGCGTGTGTGTGTGTGTAATGTATGCATGAATTAATCACATTGTATACATGTGTTGTATGCATAAGCTAATCAATTTGTGTAAATGTGATGAACATATGAGTTGGTCACTGTATGAATTGGTGTGTGCTCATACACTAATGCTAGCATGGAACTAATGTTTGACAAGAATGCATTTGTAATGCCCACACATTTGTGCCCCACGATTTATATTATTGACATTTCATTTTCAATTATATCAAGGGATGCATATGTTGTGCTTGTATATGATGCTTTGGGTGTTAATCGATATTTCAACTTCACAATTTTCATTACAAGTTATTGTTGTGATTGTTGTGTACGCATTGATTGACCTATTTGCCACATGAATTATTGTATGAATTTTATCGCTTGTGTTAGACCAATTGCATGGTTATGGATGGCTTGTTATTCATCATGTTCATTATTGGTTTGCAGTTTACATTGAGATGTGTATGGTAGTGTGAAATGTTCCTTGTGAGGACTTGATGTATTTTATTACATGTTTGTTGTGAGGATGTGAGAGACCTTATACACTACAGTTGTAAATGGCATATGGATTATGTTATATATCGTGAGATACATATGTTATATTTTTTATGATAGAATTATTACAATGCTTTACCCCATTGCTATCTTTACAAATATCTAGATCATAGATGTGATTTTTATAACAATCTTAGCATATGTTTTATTTGATTAGGACATTTCCATGATTGGACGATGCATATCGATATTTAGTTATTCGCAAGAAATGATTATATGATGTTTTTGACATTGTACCCCATTGGTGATTGTACATTTCTTTGGCTATCATATATGGAGAAAGTGCACTTGACATGTGACTTGAGATTACAAGTATAAGATTATTTTCTGACCTAAATATGCAAATATGGGTTATTTCCCAATGGTCATTATATTAGAGATGCCACCTTGGTTTAATGTGTTCGGTAACCTCTATCATACTCGACTTGAGTGCAAGATGAGTCATGATTTTTTCATTTAAGTTTGGATCCAAATCAATGGTGATTCAAGAATTTGTATGTTGTGGAAAAACCCATAAGCAGGTGATGGCAATTGTAGTTGTTTATTCCCCATTTGTATTCAATTATACTTTGAAGGTTAAATCATTGTGTGTTAATGATGTTTAATGCATTTAAGAAATTGGGTAAATGGGAAAGAAAAAGGAAAATTGATAGTTATTTACATTATAAATTTTATTCAAATTATTTTTAATTAGTTTAATTGCAATTTGAAAATATTTTATTGCTTGGAAAATCAATTTGAAACAATTATTATCTTTGGAAATGGGAAAAGGATTTATGCATTTTTGTTGGAAATTGAGAGGTTGTCATTGACGTCAACAGACAATGGGATTTGGATAACTGCCACAATGGAATTTTGGTGATTGTCTGCTTCGGTAATGGAAGTATGTTAATCTGGTATCTTGGTCCGGATTATCCTATTTTGTAAGATCTGCCCAGAATCTGATAATATGTTCTATATTGATATCAGTTGCATCCACTAACATGGTTTTAGATTGGAATTTTGGTGATTGTCTACTCCGATAATGGAAGTATATTAATCCGGTATCTTGGTCTAGATATCCTATTTTGTAAGATCTGCTCTGAATCTGTTAATATGTTCTATATTGATATCGATTGCATCCACTAACATGGTTTCAGATGACTAGGCTGTATGGTTGAAAAGGTACAATTTACTAGTAGTTTTGGAAACAGTGTCATACTTATACACTAGCTTTGTACGTCGGCTTTTTGGTTCAAATTCTATCTCATAAAAAGATATCATTATAGGACTTTGTACATAAACTTGAGACTACAAGATACATCCTACTTTGGAGTTTCATAATGATATGTGAAGGCAGTTGGAAGATATGAATGACAGTATTCTTATATGTAGACTACAGTTAGTGTTCATACAATACACTAATATGGGAGACTCCACATTTTCTCATATTTGATTATCCTACCATGTGGTGTTGAAGATAAGTAGCTCGATGTTGTTTAAGGGAGAATTCAATATGCTAACAATTTTTATTTTTTTGTTACACGTTTGATGGTTTGCATATATGTTTGGGGCTTTTGGTCTAATTCTGGCCGACCTAATTATATATATTAATATTGAGAAGTTTTGATAATGGGATATATCTTAGGTCCATGCCGACTACTTCAAAGATGAGTATGTTTTAAGGATAATGCTGACAGAGTTGATTAGGCTGACCTAATTAGTGAACATGCATATATATATGCAAGACATTTTTTGGAGAAGAGATAGAAGAGAAGCAAAGAGTGCAAAAGATACATGAAGACAGAGATGTGAATTTGTATGTGTGGAATTGTATGGATATGCAGATAAGTGTGTTATTCATATGTATTATGCTTCACCAGAACTAAACCCCAGCACAAGGAAGGTGCATTTCATCAGTTCGCACTTTTGGTAGTGCTTTCAAGGACAGTGAGTCCTGGCAATAAGCCCTTGTAATATTCTATATCTGAATATATTATATTGTGAGCTAACCCTCACTGTGGTTTTTGCCATTTTGGGTTTTCCACGTAAAAATACTGGTGTTGATGTGTGTTGATGTGTTGTCTTGGTTCCATGTTTTCTCTTGTTGATTTTGTCAGAATTGTGATAATGTTTAGATAGATTTTATGTGAATGGTTTTGTGGAATACTGATTCACCGCACCCTCCGCCCCCCCCAGTATTCCGGATGTTCAACAATTTTAAGTTATTTGCTAAATGTTATTATGGAAGGAAAATTAGAAAATAAATAATAAGAAAAAGAAAATAGAAAATGGGAAAAGGGAGATACAAGGAAAAAGGGCTTGCATTTTATTGATTCTCTCATTTCCAAAAACTTTCTCAAAAACCCTCTTCTGAAAGGGGAAATGAGTGAATTAGCTTGATTGGGGGATTGTTTGTGATGAGAATTAGATTTGAAAGGGAAATACTAATGTGAGTGGATTTCATATGGATTGTTACTCCAATTTAGATTGAATTACACAAATTTGATATTATTTGATCTTCAATTGAAGTAATTTTCCTCGTTTTTCTTAATTTTTTATATAATTAAATTATGATATGTCATTGCCCATCATAATAGTTGCATATGGCTTCAAATTTAGATTAAATTCATTATATATTTGTCATGTTTAAATTGATTGTTTTAAATTTTAAAATGTTCATTTTAAATCCATGACTATGGCAAAAAATTTAAGGAATTAAACAATGTGAATTAAATGCAAAAAAATTGTTCATATTTGAATCAAAAGGGTATTCTTAGATTTTGAAAATTTTCATTAATTAAAAAGCTAGAAATTTGAGCATTCATCAATGGTGGAATTGAGAATTTTCTAATTTTACACTGGAAAAATTATTGGAAATTTTTCATAATGAAAATGAATGAATTAGAATGGGAGAAAACAAGTCTCATCATTTTTCTATTTAGAATCTTTTGATAATATGTCCAAAACTATCACTCAACAATTGTTGCATTGATTTTCATGTCACGCTCAAATAGTGATTTGGTGTGAGGAACCTATGTTTAGAGATATAGAGTACAGGAAAGGAGTGGCTTTCTACATTATCATAAATCTTGAAGTGATTATGAACCTCCAATGTGTGAGTTATTAATTAAGTGATAATTAAATTTCATGGAGTAAATAAAATGAACCAAGATGTTAATTTGATGACATACTTGGAGCGCTAGAAAAGGCTTGGTATGATATGTTAAGGACATGTCACATTTTGATGCAACTAGATATTGGTTGGAAGTATCCTTGCCTCATGATGTGGATGCATATTCCCTCCTAGAGAACTATAGAGCTACTATGCTGACACTCCTTGTCTCACCTCTAGGATCCTCATCTTGTTATCATTGGATTTTGTATCAAACGTGATACCCGACTCTTGTCATATGTGTGCTTCATTGAGATATTGGTTGTACAAGTTCATATATGTGTTGTATGCCTAATTGTTGACATGTGTATGCTATGTGATGTGACTCATCTCTTATACTTGAATGTTAGTAATGTTTTCCCTTAAGGTATGTTTATACTATGATTGGTTGATCATGATCATTGTATAACAATTTATCATGCATATTTATCATGTGTATAATATGGTGTTTATTCATATTGGTTGGCATGTGTGTGAGCACACTCCCCTTATTTTGTGTGTGTGTGCTTGTGCCCAAATGAATGTTTCCTAACACAGTGGAGTGGACCTATAGGTACCCAATGGTTGGGTGGAGCTCAATCAACATTAGGGAGCTAGTGAATACATTAGAGTGGCTTAGGATCATGCACAAGATGGGAAAGGTTCCATTTCCTCATTGTAATTTCATTTGCAAGAATGTTGTAAAATGTATAATTCAAGACATTTGAGTCCTCATATGTAACAATATTAATTATATTATAAAATCCTAACAAAATGGATTGTAAACCGCCCACATAAGTGGTGACAATGTTATCATTGCTTTTACCTCATATCAACGTTGGTGTTGAATGCACATGTCATTTCATATGTTTTTTATCATTACTGCTATGTTGGTAAAATTAACTTAAGATCTTTGTTTTGGGCTTAAAATGAAAATATTGTGATGAAGAACATTCAATGAATGTATGTTAGATTCATTTTTCCAATCTTGAGTTGTGTGCACAAGGACCCACCATGGAATGGTGTTGGGTTGTTTTGGTTCTCCTTGTGGTGGTAGAGTGAGTAGGGTGTGTTGGGGGCATACCCTTCATCCCCTGTGTCTTTAGACTCTTTTTGGAGTTCTTTGTAGAACTCCCAATCCTTAGGGAACATCTCTTTGGTTTGCTAGTGTTATAGGGATCAAGTGTGATTATTCGCACTGGTCTCCCAATCATTTGTAGTCATTTTGGAGTTTGTTTTGAATTGTATCGTGTTTTTGTAAGTTTGAGGCATTGTCCCTAAATACGAGACTTGGAAACAATCATCTATTCAATCTTTGGTCAAGGCACAACATAGATAAACGACTATAATGTAATTCCTAGACTCCAACGCAAAAGTAAGACTTTAGCACCAAAGTTGGGCAACCAAGTAATAGTGTGCTAGTGTCCTTCATAAGTACTAGTGTCCTCTATGGTCGTTGTAGTCCTCTAGCACACTATAGTCCTCCATTTCATTGGATAGTGGACCTTTTCAATCATTTCCCAAAAAGATTGTACACAAAAGTTGTCCCCCTTGATCTTGTGAGTTTTTCCATGTTGTCACCTTGTCAACAAGTGTTGTAATCCAAAAGTTATGCCATCTTTGGCATTTGACAACACCTTGCATGAAAACAACTCGTTGTTCCCATTGGTGATGCCGTGTACATCCTAGTAGAGTAACCCCTTGTAAGGTCTTCCTCGTGTGTTTGAGTGTCATTTGTGTTTATCATTGAGTGGATTGGAGGTAGTTTTCATCCTCATTCTATTCCATGTTCCAAAAATCGATAGTTGTTCTAACAAGTTGAGGTATGGTATCTCCTAGTTGTGAGTGTTGTCAAGTGTATTTTAGGAAGTGGATTCAAGTTAGATGATTCCCTCATCATCATAATGGTGTAGTCCACTCTCTTGTAGGCTTGTCATGGCAACTTTGACACACAATTTGTAATTCTTTCGATTGTGCCACCTTGCTCGAAGTAACGATGTCTTTTATGTGTTGTTGATGTCCTGTGTTGTGTGTGATGTGAGTCATTGTCACAACATCATTGGTATGTCTTCTGTCTTTATGCTTGACAACACTTTGTGTGTGTATTTGCATGTAGTGTGATATGTCAATGTTGTATCTTATTTGCTAAGAGTCCTTTGTGTGTTGTTCTTTCCAAAAAAAATGCTTGGCTAATACACTAGGTGTGTGGCTTGGGGAATTACAACATTGGCTATCATACTATTATATGTGAATTAAATTAGGAGTATAAGATTAGTTAATGATTGGATTTGAAGATCTCACACCAATTTTGTGGATAAGGTCTTTCTATTTTGGCATGTGAACAACCCCTTTGATTCCCAAAAGGGATATGTAGGCAAAGCCATCACAAATGAAAGCTTGAGGATTAGGTCTAGGTCTAAGGATTTGTCTTGTCATGTGAACTTATCTTATTATGTGCAAAATTGTATGTTGTGGTGTAGAGCTACTACCCTTGCTATAGTTGAGTAAGCTTATGAAATTAGCTCTTATAATTGGAAAGACATTTGGATCAATCAAAAGAATATTAAAGGTGTAATGAAATTTTAAAAAATGGCAATAACCAAGGGTGGTTGTTACAATAATATTACCAGGACTAACTCAAAACATTATTATTCAATTATACTCATGCTTGCACAAAAAAAAAATGTTATTCATTTTAAAATTAATAAATTATAAAAATGTTAAAATAACATTTAAAAGAGACTAAAACATGCAAAATTGTAACTTGTTACTAAGATTGTAATTGGAGGAAAAGGTAAAATGGATCATTAAAAAACATGCAATATAATTTAGATGTTACAAGTTAGAAAATTTATCTCCAAAAGCCACTAGTCTTTTAAACCTAGAAAATTCTTTCCTCTTAGATTTTGCAAATGTGTTTGTAAATTTCTTACCAATGTTAATGGAATGCAAATTTAACATGATTGAATCCAATGATGCTAATAAATGGATGTGATAATCCTTTTTTACAAAGTTTGATTTTCATTTGTTGGATAGAATTTAATCACAACCAATAAACAATTTTTATGTGCATGTTATATATTCTTGCTCTCATACTGTGTGATGCTAGGGTTTGAACAATGAAACTTTGTATCACGTGCATTTCACCAAACTTGCAAAAGCCTTGTATTTTTGTGAGATTTCAGCTGTGCCATTAAGCAAATCATATACCCATTTCTATTTAGGAAGGCCGGCCTCAAATCTGCAATAGTTTTCTCTTTTCTAAGTTATTTATAGGTGTTCCTATTCACCTTTACTTCATGTAAGGTTTCTCTTAAAAAAAATCTGCCCTTCTTTTCCTTTTAGTTTCTTGTTTCTTTTAGCATGTTAAAATACAAAACCCACATCATATGAGTGAGCCAGTCTTATCAAAAGTAAAGAAGAATTACTTTGTTCATGATAATCTTTCCATGGAGTTGATGTTTGGCATTGTCTATTGAACGAGTCTACAAACTTTTACAAAGGATTGAAGCATCATATTGAAACCTTAACACAACTTAATACAATGTGCATGTAGAAGTTGTGTTGGGTTGTTTAGATGATGTAGTTGAGCAACTTAGTTTAGTTTTTGAAACATATAAGAACTAGAGAGACAACATGATTTCAAAACCACATCTACAATGTAGATAGTATCACTGAACATTGCTTTGAAATACATTCGTTAGAGGTTGATGGGTGAATCTGGAATTTCAACTTTATTTATAATAGTATTTAAATTAATTTTGGGCTGGCCCATGAGAGGTTCGTTATGCCTCTAAAAGCAGCTTTTATTGCCAGCTAACAATATTTTTAGTTTTAGTTATTTGTAAATTTATAGATTTCTTCTTGCCAAATACTAATGAAACATTCCCTTAGCACAAATACTATCACACGTATAGTCCCTACTGCACTATTGGCTCCCCTCCCCTAGGTTAAGCATTACTAAGGGCAAGGAGATATAAAACCTCTACAGAGGGAACTAAAGGTAGAGATTTCGTTTAGGTAGGAGTGACAAATCAGTTTTTGAAAATGTGAAATGGATGCATGTGGCAGTTAGTTTTGAAATGTATTGGCAAACATAGCTCGATTGTAAAATATTGATCTTTTAGTATGATGTAATGTTCAAAAGAAGGTAGAACATTTATCTGATACATCTATTCCAAAACCTACCGATATCAAAGCTTAATTTACCATTTTATATTAATTGTAAGATATTAAGGATAGACAGTCTCCAAACCATAATTGGGATCATCTTCCCAAAAAGGTGTCTTAAATAAAAATCAATGAAACCTCATTGAGAAAGCTAGAGAAAGATATATTTGAACAAAAAGATAGCTATGAATTTGATACAGAATTCTTAATTTATCTGTAGGCATTTAATCTTTATCTATGCTTAGATTTACAAAACATTACTTTTAACCCTCCCGGGTAGTAACCTTCTCAGAGGTTGCTATAATAGGAAAATGAATTGTATGGGACTTGATGAAAACAGCGAAAAAATATAATAATGAATTGTACCTCTAGGGATATAATGCTACTGTACATCAGGATTTGAGAGAGAGGTGTCCACATGTGATAAAAAATAGATCTGTGGGGCTCAAAAAGTACATTCAGCTATAACAGAAAACTGCTACATTAAAGATAATGTAGAATATGCAACGTAACAAAGCAAAAAAATTGAAGTAATAAAATAACGAATAAATACAAAAGAAATGAATCTGAATCATAAAAGCTATCTACAAATAATCTTGTGAAAGTCAGATCCCTCAAGAAAGTATGTAGCCGATGAAGATGAACGCAGGTGAAAATGACAGGAGGCCAGTGATATATTTTATGTGTCTAGCAAGGCTTGGGATTGAAGAACCAACATCATTATCTCTCATAACAAACGAACCAGTGCAGAAGTTGATAATGGTCATTGGGGAATGGTTCAAGGCTGGTGGAGCCAGGGTGAGGAGCAGAGCAGAAAGAGGAGCTAGCATTAACCATTCTAGAGAAATTCCTTGACAATCACAACCTATTGCCATTCTCGACAATTAATAATTAATATTAATGTCCTAACTTCAACTTCAAATACAGCTGTAACAATTTTTATACAACCCTTCCTTGATGTTCACTTTTAAGAAGATACTAAGCTTGACTCTGGACTTGACAGTGCATCTAGATGAAATGCCCTGAAAAGCATGTTTACCATCTCCTACGTCACGATATTGGAGCAAATTGCTTTCCATTGACAAGTTGTCTGATATAGTGATTATGACCTTCAATATGTTTTGTGCAATCATTATATACTAAATCCTTGATGAGCTTCAATGCACTTTGATTGTAAAAAAAATGGTATCATTGCCTTGAACTACATCTGTAAATCAACCAGTACATACAAACTTCTTCTGTATTGCATCTACTGGTCTTTTATATTCTGTTTCAGTACAGGAAGGAGAAACAGAAAATTGTTTTTTCCAAGCTGTAAAGCTGTATCTATAGCTAGGTTGACAATATTGCTTGCTGTTGATTTTCTGTCATCAACTAAACACCCCCTCAATCTTAATTTATGCAACCTATCAATTGAAAGTCTTATTACTTACTGTTGGTTAACAACTTAATTAACTTCCAACGCTGTGAAAACAGATTTACAGTCCCTATGAAACTTTCCAGCAAGTTCTGGCGTACATTATTTGTGACAAAATAAGCCACTTAAATTTGTCAGAATTCGACACCTGGATTTTTGAGGGGTCATTATACGTGATCTTTGGCCCATGTTTTATACCCATTATTTTGTAATACCACCCAGTGGTTTCCTATAGTGCTGTGCCCATAAATACTTGCACTGTGCACATGGATTTGGGGCAGACAGAATTGATAAATATCGTATTGTATTCTGAAAGGTTGAGTTAAAACAGTAAGTGCTGCTTTTGCTGGGTTTTTTCCAGAAAGGGTTTCCTAGACTAAATAGTTATATTACATTATGAGTGCAATTATTTTATTTCTATTGCATTTAAGATTTTGTTTGATCTGGAGACTCTGGAGCTTTTGGCACAAAAAAGGATGGAAAATATCGAAAAATCGAGTTTTTCAGTATTTTCAATGTTTTAGTAAATTGCATTTTCGGAGGTCTTCGGAGCAGAATTTGGGGTCAAGGCTGTCATTGGTCCTTAAATGGAATAGCATAAGCATTGGATTTTTAAGGGGCTGAAATTAGATCTCTTCGAGACCTTTACAACAAGGTAGAGAAGTCCTCAATCCGACCAACAGGCTGAAAGTTAGGACTCCGCCAAGTTGGGGTACCTAAATTCACATGTTTTTTGATTTTTTAAAGTTTTGTTTGTTAATTTCCCACAGCCAGCTGTTCATTTTGAATTCCTAAGGCTGCAATGACTGTTGGCATTCTTTAGTTTGTATATATTCATAATATCTTGAATAAAACAATGACTTTGAAGGCGTACAACTCCCATTTTACAAGTTTTCCATATTGTCCAGCAATAACAATATCACAGGTTTTCTCTACACCAAAGTAATCTGAATTCACACTCAAATTCAAATCATCGTTAGCACTGCTTCTGCATAGGTTTATCAGTTTTATTTCTCTTCAGGTACCTATGATCATGATTAGAACTCAAAACAAATGAACTGAAAATACTGTCTCTTTCATCCAACAGCAACATCTCTTCTAATTCTAATGTAACTAGAACTAGGGTCACGAAGTCTGTAAGCCCTGCCTTTATTACTGCAGGCCAAAAATAACAAACTCTTACACTCTATAGCCAACACTTTTTATCTTCTCACCAGGAGTTAAAGTGCATCAATGGAAAAAAAACTTGAAACTGGCTTACCTTAGGTTTTTGTAAACTCTGGGCTTCAGACAGCTTTTGTGGGATTCTTTTAGCAAGTAGATTGTTGTATGAACTGCAGGAGATTTCCCGTGCAAACTTGATCTAGTCATTTCAATCTTTACTCTATCCCTCTTTCAAACTCCCCACTTCTTTTGTAGTGTCTGGTTTTGTTTTTAGCTTAAGCCCTTATACCTTGGAAGGGTGATGAAACTCTTTGTAGGTCCCCTCTCCTCAGTTATCTGTCGTGAGAAATTTAATCCTTTTCTGCAATTTATAAGTCTTGAAAAAACTGAAAGCTTTTGACTACATTCAAGAAAGTAGAACCATAACTTTTCTAAATAGTCATCCACAATGTAAAGAAAATATCTAGCACCATTAAGCAAGGAAGTCTTCATTGATCTGCTGGTATTAAAATGCATCAATTCTAAAATTGATTGCCTTAACAGTTTCCCATGACAAAGCATTAATTCTATGTTTTCTCCAGCCAATAAGCTGCACAAATCTCTTTCACATCATGAACCTAAAGTAAACCATGAACTATCCTTTTCATTAAGTGAAAAAGATAACAATGCATTACACAGCCAAATAGTCAATGCCACAATCAACACATGCTGCCAATACCCTCTATTTCTTTCAAACTAATACCCTGGATTACTGACCCCAATGCCAATATAAAATAAATATGTAAATAGTTCCCCCCTACATATGATAAGTCTGTTTAACTTAGCATATAAACTATACATAACAATATCTATCCAGATAATTTTATGTCTTCAAGAACCACAACCATAACCCTGTAGAAGAATCAGCATAAACTTCCATTAAGTGCGTTAGTTGTTGACCAAGCTTGTGACCATTCACAATTAGGGTAGTCAAACTCTGTATTTTTGCCTGATTAGGCTTGTCTCTTATTTGACTAATTGTTCCAAAATCCTACAGCTACTTGCTTTTTTTTCCAAAATGTCTAGTATAGCCTATCTTTCCACAATAACAGAGTCCCAGCTTAATGAACAAGAAGTAGAGGGCAATGGATTAATTTTTTGCCTTTGCATTGCCATGAGATTTGTTTTGTTTGTGTTTTGCATTTTTCCTCCAAAGGTGCTTTCTGAACCAAATATTCCTACACTACAGCCAAAATAAATACTACAACACTCTTTTCACAACAACTAAACAATTGATCAAACATTAGGCTCTTCAATTGATTTTTTATGCTCAAACTTTAACAATATTTCCAACGAAAGTAAGCTACTAAAAATCAATTCCATTTTGTTAGGGATTAGGTGTGTTATTCACCTTGCATATCCGGAGTGTTAGAATTTATCGTATACACAAAAAATCCACCCAAGACCTAATGTCTATGAGCTAATCACAAAACTAGGAAAATGAATAAAATTACTCTATTCAATATGGAACAAATTTACAAAGAATAATGTACAAATGAATCAAGGAGATGACAAGTCCAAAAGGTAAACTCCCAATCAAGAGGGTAATTAACTCACTCTAACTAGGATGATAGATGGAGAGTAACTCAGCCTAGACTAGATTATTACAAAACAAAACACAAAAAAGATTGCATAGACTGATTAGTTATAAAATAAGGAGCAAAAGCATCCTTATATAAGATTACAAACACCTTATCCAAATAGGATAAGATTGACAACTAATAAAGCAAAAAGCAATAACCCAAAATTAACATGACTCTATTAAAGAAGATTCCTAAAGTCTATCCTAAAAGCTAATTGACTGTTATAAATAAAACATTACTTTAATACCCTCCCTTAATGGTCAATCTACTAACTACACTGAGCTTATCCCAAAATTTTATAAATTTGTCAGGACCCAAAGGCTTGGTAAGGATGTTTGCAATTTGATCTTTTGAAGGACAAAACTGCAACATAACTGATCCATCTTCTACAAGTTGTCTGATGAAGTGACAATGTAGTTCCGCATTTTTGGTACACTTGTGGAAGATTGGATTCTTGGCAAGTTTGAGCACCCCTTGATTATCATAGAACAAGGGTGAAAGCTCTACTTCAGGCTTCTCATGTTTGAAATCATCCTTCCAAGCCATATTGCCTCACACGTTGCTTTTACTGTTCCTCGATATTCTGCTTCAATCAAGGAGAGAGCTACTGCTTGCTACTTCTTGTTGGTCCATGTGACTGCACTAGTGCCAAGGCTGAAAACATATCTAGAAGTGGATTTTTTGTCATCAACAAAACCTGCCCAATTTGAATCTATGAACCCAACCAAACTAGGATATTTGTTTCTATTGTACAAAACGTCAAGTCAAGTGTTCCTTTCACATATCTCAACACCCTCTTCACCGCAGTCCAATGTTCTAAATTTGGGGTTGTCATGAATCTATGTCACATCTCAATTCTGCTTGCATAAACTTTATTTGATAACAAATAGAACTTAATAAATAGAACTAGATGAGACCACTAGACAATATGTATTTGAAGCATAGATTAATGTGTTTTCGTGGATGATAAATTAGATGTTATCTTTAAAATGCATGCTATTGTGATTAAAATCAGTGTTACAAGACTCGCCAAGACTCAAACAAACTCATCAAGTTGAGAGCTGAGCCAGGCTCGATGAGTCTGGGAGACTCGAGCTCCGAGTACTCGCCAGACTTGCCAAGTCTAGGCAAGTCCTGAGCCTAGGACTCAACCATTTTAATTAATTTAAAAAAAAAAAATTACAAATTTACAATCTTTCAATGCTTGTTTGGTTTATGACATGCCCATCTGGGATTTACAAAAACATATGAAAATGGTGTGCACCATGAAGGCCTATGTGGTTTTGAAGGTTTTCATTTGAGCTTGGTGGCGATGGCTCTGCCCCTCGACCTCTCCCTGTATCGTGACAAGGAGTGTGCCTGGGGCACTGACCCTAGATCCTGCAAGGGGCGCTGCCCCTTGACCCCGTTGGGGTGTTTCCCCCAAACCCCCATCAAAGATAAGTCTAAGCATGCAATAGGCCAATGATGAATCATAATCATAAAACCTACAAAATACATATCTCTTGTTGCGAAACTCTGCATCTTCATAGTCAAATCCACAATCAAGGATTATCTTGTTTCATGCATTGGACAAACTTGTTTAGTATACATGGATGGTCATAGGCAAAGTTGGCATGCTACAATCATTGTACTGTTGAATACAAGTTAAAGTCATAGTTGGCAAGAAATGCCATTTTCATAGTGCCATTTTCATAATGCAAAAATGTATCAATCATGCCCTACACAGGCAACTCATAGAACAATCCATCTATTGGTACACTAGCTAAGGTCAAACTAGAACATAACCATTTACCTTTTTACTTAACTATTCTTGTTTGTTAATGAGCTTGACAACAAAGCATGCAGTCTTGAAGGCTTCAAGAAAACTTTAATATTAAATTCCTCACTTGAATATACACACCAATCATTGAGACACAAGCAAATATCAAGGCTACATCATCATCTAGAACCTATCTTAGATGCTAGCGCATGACTTGTCGTGATGTTGGAATGAGTAATGCAAGCTCCTCTAAGCCATAGACTTACATTTTTAGTTTTGATATTTGTTGTGATGCCATGGATTTCATATTCCATGACTTTTGTATACATTGGACAATATTTATATATATAATTGTGTTATTTCCTTCTGCTAAAATTTGTGTTTATACTTATGTGATCAATGTATGTTTGTGTATGGGATCAAAGTAGTTTCTATTTGATGAGGTTATTGCGTCTTTAAGGTTTATTTATTAAAGGGTGCATGAAACAAGTTTTAAATCCTTAAGAATCTCTTAATTTCTTGGGTTTTTCAATTTGTTGGGTCTGGGCTTCGAGTTCAAGTTAAAAACCAGCTTGCCAAAACCGAGGCGAGTCTGAGTCTTGTAACACTGATTAAAATAATGATGAATTATTATAATGCGAATATTTCGATTATTGATTATGGTTTTATGAACTAACCTATTGACGAGATATTGAGTGCAAATGAGGCAAGAACAAGTTGAAGGCGAAAACATGGCTGAGGTAGAGATGACCTAGCCACCTGGCAATAGTCAGCATGATGGAAATCCTACGCACTCACTTAGTTGCATTCATCCTACATTGTGAATGATTATGCTATGCATTGTGTTATCATGAATACGTCATTGCCTATTGTGCGTTATGATTTAAATAATGACTATCTTATGGTTGTTTTGTTTGCGAAAATTAATTTAATTGGGAAATAAAAGATTTTATTTAATGTTTGATAATGATAAATCTCATAATTTATATTTATATATTTATATATATAATAATGATATCATTATTTATATATATGAATATATAAATAGCTTGCTATTAAAAAGAAAAGGAAATTAAATTAAATAAGTTTTAAATTCAAATGATCTGCATGATAAATCATGCGACCTTGGCATGAGGAGAAGGTTCAGTTCTAAAAATAAAGAGATACTCCAATTGGAGATGAACACTTGCATGGAAATATGAAAACCATGAAAAGAGAGCTCAAAGAAGGAGAAGGGATGACGGCTTTGATATCATTACTAGCAATGATTGAGGAGGATTGGCATCGTAGTATCGGAGCAGAGTTGAGGAGTTAGCACACAGAGCAAAAGACCAGGTATTACCCTGTTATTGTTGTTTGTAACATGGCTTATGAATGCATCGTAAAGGCTTAAATAGAACCAAAACTGCAAGTTTAATTGATGAATGATATTGTTATTATATTGTGGGGTTTAAAGGAAATTACTGTTTGTATCGTAGCATGTACTAAGTTCTTTGTGTAAACCAGTATATGTATTGTTCTGCTTGTGCATACATATGAGTTTATTATACCTGAATTAATGAGCAGTTTGTGACTGTAACCATATATGAATTATTTGTTGCTGTTATAAAACCACTGTGCTATTTCGTAATCTCAACATATTTAAATAGTAGTATACATATATCAATATATGTATAAAAATAGATATATACATGAAACTATATATATAAATATAGTGTATTTTCCATAAAGTTGATACTGGTAACATTTTATTTCTGCTGTGATGCTTCCACAATAAAACTGTAAAACTGAATATAGGAAAGTGCCATTTAATTGTTATGGATCTGATTCTTTTATTTCCAATAAGCATATCAATGGTATAATTATAGTTATATATATACACACACATATATATATACTCATATATATACGTATATACATATAACTATATAAATATAATGGTACAAATATGCATCATATGTTATGAACTGGTTTCTTGTGGATTTAACCTGCATGACATTAAAGATTAGTTAGCATTGCACATACATTAAATATTGCATGAAATTGAGAAATATCATTAGTTAGAGATCAAATTGCTTGCCAATAATCAAATTGCATGTCAATTATACATTTAACAATCATTATGCATGAAAGGATTGAAATAACAAAAGACCTTCATATAATCATTTTGCATGAAAAGAAAAGGGTTACTTATTTTTATGATCATTGAATATATGCATGCTATATTGTCTTCATGAGGAATGTAAGTATAACATGTTATATCTGGATATATTTCGAGGAAGCGTAAGCTTCGTGGTTGGGCAGAAAAGCGCCTAAGCCATGTTCTCATCTCTTGGTTTGCAGATGATCATTCGGGTTAGTGGCGGTTGGAGACTCCAGTGATTATGTCTCTTTTATATCTTTACTTGTATTGTTATGACCAGATGGGCATGAGAGCCTGAGTCATATTCTTGCATAAATTATATCTTGTACTCTATAATATTTGACTAGATAGTACTTCATGTGATGATGTACCTTATTTCTGGTACTTAATATTCTGGATTAGACACTTTTACATGTGAGATGTAATATGCCATTTGAATATGTTGAAGATGTTTCATTTCATTTCTATATTTATGTGAAAATGAGTTGCTATTTATTTTTGTGAGATAGTTTAGGGTTTCAAACCTTACAATTTAGAAACAAAACTCATAGCATAGCTCAAATTAGGTCTAGTGGTTGTAAGATATATAAGGCTGCCAACTAGTTACCTATATGCTAACTCATCAACTACCTTTGAGTTAATTTTGGCTGAATGTTTCAACCCTTTCTCCATAGGTGTTGACGAAATTTTGCAATCTTTCATTTTGAATTTGTTGAGCAAACTCTTGGCATATTTGAACTAAGAAATAAAAATGCAGCCACTATTTGCCAAACTTCTACATCTAGACAATAATGTAGGAGGCCTAAATCAGTCATGTCAAAAGCTTTACTAATATCAGATTTGATCTATTCAATAGCACTTGCCTCACTACTTGTAATAATGATATCATCCACAGATATGATGAGAAGAATGAGATCATTACCCACACTTTTTACGTACAGATTGGTATGTGAAGGACTCTGCTGAAATCCCTGTTCAATCAAATACTTGTCAATTTTGATGTACCATGCCCTAAGTGCTCGCTTCAAGCCATGTAGAGCTTTCTTTAACCCGGATACAAGATGCTCACTTTCTTTAACATGGATACAAGATGCTCCTTCCTTGCAACTTGAAAACCATGTGATTCAGTTATGTACACTTCTTCCTCCAAATTGCCATTGAGGAAGGCACTCTTTATGTCCATTTGATGGATTGTCCAGCCAAACTAAGCTGTCATGGCTAGGACCAACCGCATGGTGCTCATCATTGTTGTAGGAGAAAAGGTCTCCTTGTAGTCAATGCCTTCTTTTTGCGAGAACCCTTTTGCAACCAACCAAGCTTTGTACTTATCAAATGTACCATTTGCCTTGTACTTGACTTTGTACACCCATTTTTAGCCAATGGGTTTCTTTCCTTGTGGAAGAACTAAGAGATCCCAAGTCTTATTTTTCATAAGACTCTCATATTCACTTTCCATGGCCTTTCCCCATTCAAGTTTTCCTTTTGCCTCAACAAACAAATCTGGCTTGCAAGTTCTCTAAATATTGGCCATGAGAGCAAAGTTGACTGTGTTTATCTTGCTCTTGCCTCTCAATGTTCTACCCTCTAGCATTACACTTACCTAAACATCTCCAATGGTGCTTTTCCACCACTTTTGACTCCTCTTAGAAGATTACATCCAAATCAGCATTGTCATCATGACTTGGGTTTCTTGTATTTGTCATCTAAATGTTGATCTAGGTTATCATCAATGAAAACTAGGTCTATTTACTCATACTCTAAATCCCCCCCTCAAATGGAGCTACCTGAACCTGAACACCTAAATCCTTAGCCACAATAGGTTGGTCTTCAATAATCTAGGACTCTAGAGATGTCTAGAAAGGCCCTACTTCCTTATTGATCACAACACCTCTATTGAAAGTCAAGCGGTCAATATCAACACCAATCAACCTGTAGGCCTTATGATTGTCATTGTACCCTGAAAGCATTAATTTCTTAATTTAGTTTGCTTTTCATTTGAAATCTAGGCATATGCGATGGAACCAAAGACCTTACAATAACTAGCTATCAATTTCCTTCCAAACCATGCTTCCTTAAGGGTGTTGTGTTTCATCACCTGTGTGGAAGACCTATTAAGTAAATAAGCTACAATGTTTACTACCTCAGCCCAAAACCTCTTGGGAACACTCTTGTTCTCCATCATATAGCAGGCCATCTCTGTGATAGCATGATTCTACCTCTCAACAACTCCATTCTACCATGGAGCGTAAGGTGTGGTAAACTATCTTTTGATGCCATGTTTAGCACAAAAGTTGTTGCATTCTTTGGAACAAAATTTGCCTCCATTATCATGTCTAAGAGTGAATATGGCACGACCTAACTCTTTTTCTACTAATGCTATTAACTTTTGAAATTCATTAAACACCTCATATTTTATTTTCAAAAAATATACCCACATTTTCCTACTAAAATCATTCACAAACAAAAGAAAATACCTGCACCCATGATTGATGTCGTGTTCACTGGTCCACAAATATCTGCATAAACCAGCTGTAGGATTCTCTTGGCTTTCCAACCATGTCCATCATCAAATGTTGTTCTATGTTACTTCCTGATCTGGCAAGCTTCACACACATCCTATATCTATTGTTGAATGTCAAGAATTCCATCTACCAAGTCCTCTCAAGCCAACTAAGAGAGATAGGACAAATTGAGGTGTCCATACCATTGATGCCAAAGTGTAGTAATGGCTGATGCACTCTTGGCTACTAAAGCAAGTTACCTAACTTGTCCAATTTCAACTAATCTATACAATCCATGATCTTCTATACCAAAAGCAATAGTCTTCTTGGTCTCCTTATCAATGATATTGTTTTTGTGTTTGCTAAAAATGACATCTAGATTAGGATTATGTCCCATAAATTGACTTACATAAAGTAGATTGAGCTCCATTCCTAGTACATAGCACACATTGAGAAAAAATAGTTTTTTCCCTCTAGAGGTTATTTGCTCAATCCCTCTACCTACAACAGTGTACTTCTCACCACCACCAAAGATCACTGAGTTAGAGCAAGCAATGTATTTTGTGAACCAATCTCACCTATTGATGAAGTGGCGTGATGCTCTTGAATCGATGTATCATGTAGATCACTCTAATTGATCTACTAGTCTCTAGGCCATATATGCATAGAAAGTAAATGCCTTCTCTTCTAAATGCTTTGTGACATGAACCTTCTATTGATTCTGTTGAGGCCCTCCTTGGTAGGATTTCCATTCAACCACCCTTTTCTACAATGCTTCTTCATATGACCCAACTTATCACAATAATGACATGTGATGTTTTTCAAATTCTTTGTTGCATCTTCGTTGTGTGACCATTTACCTATGCCTTTGTTTTTGGTTGCAAATGCTTCTTCCACATTCGTTGTCTCATTGCTGCTACTGAACTATTTCTTCCATTTGACATGTTGTAGGAACTTATTATATAGCTCTTCAAACTTCAAGGCAAAATCCGTAGCAGTGATATTGAGTGTCTCAATGAAATGCTCATAAGCGCATGGTAAGCTTTTCAACGTGATTACCACCATGTCCTCTTCTTCCATCTTCTAACCAATGGCTGACAGCTGATAGTTGATGTCCTTGATCTTAAGTAAATGCTCTTGTAAGAACACTTTCTCATCCATAGTCATCAAAAAAGCATTTTCTTCGGAAAGAAGGCCCTACCTTTATTTGAAGTCTCATGAAGGTCTTGAAAACGCTTCCAAATGGCGGTTGAAGTTGTGCCTATTTGGACTTCCAGAAGCACGGCATCTGTCATTGATATTTTGATTAACATGGCTGCTTCTTTGTCACGTTCATCAAACTTGTCCTAGTCTTTACCTGCAACTGTTGGTCAGGTAGCAATAACGAGGAGGATCTTTTTGAGGCAATTGTACTCAGAGATTGTTAGCATTCATTGCTTCCAAGCATTGTAATTCTTGCTAGTAAAACATTGGCTGCCTTCCAACACGATGTTAGGTAACGAGACCATTTAAAATAAATAAATGCCTCCCTATGCATGCTACAAAAAACCCTTGTGTGGAAACCACAACCTGTAAACCAGCAAAAAGATTGTGATTTTCCTTTGGACGCTGCGACTTCAAAAAAAACCATGATTTTTGTTTAAAAAATTGCCAAAAAACTCCGATCTTGCCTATGCAATGACATTTTGCAGATTTCTATATTCGCCAAAGTTAAATGGTTGTGCAATTTTTTATTAAAAAAATTCCAAATTTTATAAAATAACACACCCACACAATTTTTCCTACACGACCGCAAATATCGGCACGATTTTTCCTACACAAGGCAGATATTGATGCAATTTTAATAGCCAGTATACAGTTATGATTTTTGCCAAAAAAAATCTGCAATTTTTAAACTGTTAAAAAGAAATTGCGATAATAGTCAATCTTGGCATGATTTTCACACAAAAAAAATCTCTCAATTTTTCTACCCTAGATGGTATGTATAGTTTTGTACAATTCAATACGAACTCTTTTGGCTCTTCACTATGTTATGAGTGTTCCTCGAATCCTCGCCACCGCTAGCAGTCCCTAATCTTCATGCATCCACCAACCCCTAAGCTCGAATTGGGCTCTAATACCATATTACAAAAACAAAACACATAAAGATAACCAAGATTGCATAAAATAATCAGTTATCAAATAAGGAGCAAGAGCATCCTTATATAAGATTACAAACACCTTATCCAAAGAGGTTAAGACTGACAACTCAGAGATAAGACTGACAACTAATAAAGCAAAAAGCAATAACCCAAAGTCAACATGACTTTATTAAAGAAGATTTCTAAAGTTTATCCTAAAAGCTTATTGACCATTATAAATAAAACATTACTTTAATATAGATAAGTGTCAATCAAGAGCAAAACTTATAGGCACATAACTAATTGACACAACTACCTAAGTATAATTAATAGAGAATAAATAAAATAGACTATAGTAATAGTAATTATTCTAGCCTAGTGACCTAACATGAAACTAGCCTAGTGAGAATATTTTATTATTCTCGTGTGTACAACTTAGGGAGAGAGAGAAAAGAATTATAAATCCCATCCACTAGGCTTGATTAGGTTATCATGTACAATGATAAGCCCCCCACAAAAGGAATAAAGAAAGACTAGATAGCCTCCCCAAAATGTGATGCCTCCTCCATCAAGGATGGAATCATGGAAGGATGACACAACAAGTTGAAGAAGATCTATGTGCACCAAACAACATTCCTTCTATACGGAAGTAGAGCCATAGGTGTGTGTAGAAGGTCTTCCCAATCCATGAAGGAAAAAGTGGGAAGAAAACGCAAAATGAATATTTTTTAATATTGTCCATTAGTCCCGAAGCCAATGATGAAAGGTGCCTAGAACAAATCAGGTATCCCACACCTAATTGATAAAGGTGACAGCTCAAAGCACTATGGAGACTGTTGAAGAAGAGGAGCCACATATGATGGAAATGTGGTTACGTAAGCACTATCATCAAAGAGGATAATGAAGTCCTCAATGATGTCCTCAAGATCCCAAAGATGAGACTCTAAAAACATATGTGAAATATCTAGTTGATAGATGTCCCGATGAGGTGGATCGAAAAGACTAATATAAGCCTACTTAGAAGAATCACTAGATGTCTATGGCCAGGCAGTAGTAGGAGATGATGGAGGAATGCTAGTACATGCCTCTAGAGCCTTAGTTGGTGAAAGGACTTGAAAGATCAAGAGACCATATTGCACATCTTGAAAAGTGTCCACACTAGATCCCTAAGTATGAACATATGCGAAAGGAGTATCAAGAGCAAAATCTGAGGTCTACAATCTAGATGATCATCTACCTCTCCAACTACAACAATGTCATTGCTTTGAAATCCTAAATAACCACATAAGAAAGTGTAAACTCAACTTTTTTACCTCCCACTATGTTTAATCTGATAGATGGATAAGAGATTACGTGACAAGGAAGGTATGCAAATGACATCATTGAATGATCCTTCACCCGTGTCAATAGACCCTCTGCCACAAACATTCATAGAAGTGTTGTTACACATTATAATACAAGACATAAGACAAGTCTCAAATGAAGAAAACAATCCTGTGATGAAGCCATGTGATGAGAAGCCGTAGAGTCAAGGATCCATCCATCTGAACTAGAGTCTACAATAGCAACAAATGCCTTACCCTTATTTGTAACAATAATGTACGTAATCCTAGCAGTAATAAGATTATATTTTATATTTTGTTTTTCCTAACTACACTAGAAGTTGAGCAGTTGAGCAATCACCGAGAAAATGAACTTGAATAGTCATATTTTCATATTGTTAAATATGTACATTTTGATTGAATGGAATAGCTTTCATTGAATATTTTGTTTGGTTGTCTAAGTCTCGTTCATTTCAATCTTTTCTTGCATTACATCCCTGGGCCTAACATTAGTGTCATATACAACAGGGAAGTTTAAATGGAGACACCAAAATGATTCTCAAGATAATAGTCATACAATTAAACACGGTCTGAGTGGACAAAACAGAAACATTAAGGATAACAAAAACAACAAGCAGAAGCACATTCATTCCGATTGACAGGAGGAGGACAATATAAAAAACAAATGGAAAACTAAATATAGTTGAATCTTTTTCAAACCTGACCCAAAGATTTGAATTGTGGGAAGTCTCTCTTGGCAGATGGGTTTACTTCCCTCTTCAACAAGCTTAATCAGAGTCTTGAGGATATGAGTCTGCATGAAGCATGTCGTACAACTCCCCTCTGGAAGCACAGAATCCTTTTCTCCTTCATTCTCCAACAGCAACCTCGCACTGCCCCACCCACCAGAGAGTGCCAAGTTATGAAAACATGCTGCACAAGCCTCGGTTTCCACTGTCTGATACAGGCACAGAGTACCCAGTTGACCTTCCCATTGTATCCTCACAATCGCATCCCATTCATTTGCAACAAGAACGACCTTGCCTTCATCTGCGGCTCTGAGATGGATCGATCTCCTTTCCAAGGGTTTCATAGTGCTAGGAGGACTGAACCCAATGACAGGAACAATACGAGAGTTCTCAGAAAGTGCAGCAGATACAAGTACAGCAAGGCCTGCGCCCAGGCTGTGGCCTGTTAGCAGAAGTGAGTATCCCGGATAGGCATCCATTACATGTCTTGTGAAGTTGAGAGCTTGGGAAAAATAGTCCAGGGTGGCGTATGTAAAGACAGAGCATTTGGGTGGAAGGGAATTAAAGTCCAGGCCATCCCAAAGGAGCATGTCTGCACAAATGTCTGCAAGGCCGTCTAGTGAGTCTGTGATTTGGGTGCCCCGGAATGCAATCACAATTTTATTGGGTGTTTGTTGGTAGGCCAAAACATGTACTCCGCCCTGTGATGGAGCCACCGGAGGCACCAGGGAGGAAGGGGTCCAGCCTGGGATTTTTTTAGTTTTGGGGTATCTGTAGGCATTGGCAGCCATTTGAATTATTGGGTAGATGGAATTCTTAAATTCAGATCCATTCATGACTTTCAAACCGGAGATCCAATCCCATCCCTCGCCCCCTGCATTTGCATTTGTGAAACTCAGCAATAACAGCAGACCTATTCCCACCCACTTCATTTTTCTTTATTGGTTCTGATTACAGATTGTATCATTGCATATATTGATAAGGTATTGGTTGGTTCTGTTCATTCAGAGACCTATCGAGGGACTGCCGGCAGGCCCACCATTAATAAGGACATTTTGTGTTGTGTCCTGGAAAATTAGCACATCAAATTATTTCTGAGAGCACTTTAGAAAGCAAATAGAAGAAACGAGATAAACGAGTGTTAGTTTTATGTAAATATATTTTGGCACGGACCTATACAAAAATTATAAAGTCAATAAAAATAGAGGCACTTTATATATGTATATATATATAAATGTGGAGAGATTTTTTTTGAGGCATTTATTTCTTAATCAATTATAATAAATGTGGAGAGATTTTATATATATTATTAATAAATAATATATATATGCTAGTAGTACCATTCACAATGCAACATGGAAAACAAAATTATTAGGGTTAGGGTTAGGGTAAGCATTAGGGTTACGGTTATGGTAAGGATTAAAGTTAACATTATGAATAGGGTTAGAGTTACGATTAAAGTTAGGAATATGGTTAGGGTTAGGGTTAGGGTTAAAGATAAAATTGGGATTGGGTTGGGTTAGTGTTAGTAAGATTAAGGTTAATGTTAAGATTAGGGCTAGGGTTAGGATTAGGTTTATTAGGGCTAGGTTGGGATTAGGGTTAGAGATATAATTAAATTTAGGGATAGGGTTATGATTAGGTAGGTTTATGGTTAGGATTAGGGTTTGGGTTACAATTAAGGATAAAATTAAGGTCAGGGTTAAGGTTATAGTTGTGGTTAGGGTTAAACTTAGGATTAGGGTTGACATTATGATTAGGGCTATATTAAGATATAGAATTAGGGTTAGGTTAATGGTTAAGATTATGTTTATGGTTAAATTTAGGATAAGGGTTAGGGCTATAATGAGAATTAGTGTTATTTTTAGGATTAGGGTGATGATTATTGTTAGAATTAGGGTTAGTGTGAAGGCTACAAAAATAATTAGTGTTAGTTTTAGGGCTAAAGTTAGGGTTAGTATTATGGTTAGGGTTATGATTAGGGTTAGGCTTACAATTAGAATTACTTTTAGTTATAGAATTAGGGTTATCTATATATATTTAGAGTTAGGGTTGGGGTTAAAAATAGTGTCAATGTTAGTTTTACGATTAATTTTAGGGTTAGAGTTAGAGTGGGAATTATTGTTGAGATTGAATCATAACCCTAATCTAACCTTAACCCTAATTGAACCGTAACTCTAACCCCAACCCTAACCCCATCCTTGAACCCAAGATTTGTCCTAGAACCCTAATTCCAATTGAATGCTAACCCTAACCTAACCTTAATCCTAATGCTAACCCCAACCCTAACTGTAACTATAATTATAATCCTAACTCTTCTCCTAATTCTAACCCTAACTATAATCTTAATTATAATTCTAACCCTAACCATAATTTTAATGTTATTCGTAATCCTTATTTTAACACTAACCCTAGTTATCATGGCAACCTTAATTCTAATTATAGACCTAATCAAACCCTACTCTATCCCTAAATAAATAGTAACCTAAATTGAACCTAACCCTATTCGTAATCAAACCCTAACCCTAAATGAACTTTAACCCTAATTATAACCCTAATTGAAACATAACCCTAATTACACCCTAACCTTGATTGAACTTTAACCCTGATTGAACCCTACCCATAATTGATTTGTAATCCTAATTGTCATCCTAGTCATAGACCTAACCCTATGTATAACCCTAATTTTATTTTTAAGCCTAACCGTAATTCTAACCCTATTTGTAACTATAATTCTAATAATAACTCTAATTCTAATGGAAACCCTAATTGTAATTATAAGTCCAATTGGACCATAACCCTAACCCTAATTAAAACCTAACCCTATTTTATTCCTAATCATAACCTTAACACTAATTAAACATGAATTCTAACCCTATTTGAACATTAACCCTATCCCTTGTTGAACCCTAACCCTAGTTGAACACTAACCTTAACCCTAACGCTTAGTAAACCCTAACCCAAATTGAGATCTAACTCTAATCATAATTGAAGAGTAACCCTAATTGTATTCTACGCCTAGTCCTAGTTAAGCTATAACCCTAATTGAACCCTTAGCCTAACCCTAACCCTTACGAAGTCTTAACCCAAATTGAACCCTAATCGTAATTGTAATCAAACACTAAACCTTATTGTATTATAATCCTAACCCTAGTTGATCCCTAACTGTAACCCTAAGTAAAAACTAACCCTAATTGAACTCTAACTATAACCATAATTATAATTGAGCACTAAGCATATTAATTAAATTCTAACCCTAACACTAGCCCTAACCATAATCCTAACATTGACCCCAAGATTCAATAGAACCCTAACTATAAACTTGACCCTTATTGAACCATAAGCCTAATTAAACCCTAATCCTAACATAACACTAACTTTAAAATCCTAACCCAAATTAAACCCTAACCCCAAGCTTTATTATAGAACCCTAGATCTAACTCTAACCTCGTGCTTTATCCTAAAATCCTAACCCTAACCCTATTTAAATATTAACACTAACTTTAACCCTAATTGAACCCTAATACTAACCCTAACCCTAACCCTAGTCATAATTAAATCCTAACCCTAATTACACCCTAACCCTAATATCAAGCTTTGTCCTATAATGATAACCCCAATTCTAACCTAATTGGATATCCCTAACCATAGCCTAACCTTAACCCTAACTGTAATTGAACCATAAGCCTAATTAAACTCCAACCCTAACCTTAACCCTAACTTTAATTAAATCTTGACCCTAGCTCTAACCCCAAACTTATATATGTGAGAAAATTATAATTTACCTTAACCCTAACCATAATTGAATCCTAACCCTAAATGAAATCTAATCCTAACCCTAAATGAAATCTAATCCTAACTCTAATTGAACCCTAACCCTAATTGAACTATAATTCTAACCATAAACCTAATTAAACCCTATTTTTAACTCTAAGACTAATCGAACACTAACCCTAACCCTAGCTCTAACCCTATCTGAACTCTAGCCCTAATTGAACCCTAACCCAAATTTAATCATTTTTAAACCCTAACCCTTAATGAACATTAACCCTAATTAAATTGTAACACAATTGAACCATAATTCTAACCCTAATTTAATACTAACACTAGCCCTAATCCTAATACTAATTGAACCCTAACCCTAATCCTAATTGAACCATAACCATAACCTAATTGTAATATTAACGGGCTAATCATAACCTTAACAATAACCCTAACCCCAAACCTTATTGAACCCTAGTCTTAACCCTAATCCTAACCCTAACCCTAATTGAGCAATAACCCCAATTGAACCCTAACCCTAACCTTAATTAAATCCTAATGCTAATTAAACCTTATTGTTAGAGTTACATTAGGGTTAGGTTTAAGGATCAGTTGTGGAAGTAGGATAAGTTTGTGTTAGGGTTAGGGTTATTAATATATCTTAATATTAGTGTATCAATTTGACATTAATAAAATATTTTAAACAAAAAGAAATGGGTATGTGCAAGATCATGGAGGTCCAAAAAGTGGCGATGTAAAAAAAGGTGTTTTTAACATGCCCAAAAATGTGAAATTTCCACTTTGACTTTTTGCAAGCTTGGGTACAATATCCGTTTTGGAAAGCGGGAACCCATTTTTTTGAAAAACAAAATGGATATCCAGTTTGAAGACCTAAAAAACCCTCTTTAGTAAAATGGGCATAACTTTTGTGTTTCTTATCAAAATTTTGACTTTTTATAGGCGTTGGAAAGGTGATTAAGAGATCTACACAATGGAATAGGTGGTGTATCTATATTGTACACAAAAAAAAATTATAATCATTTGAACTTCTTATTTCATTTTTGAAACATCAAATGCTCACTACTTTCACATACAAAGTCTTTTTCTCATGATTTTTTTGTAACACTCATCTCAAAATACTTGAAACATTAGAAAAAGTAATGAATAATGAAATATTTATATTTTTTGTAGCAAGTAGATGAATAAATCTTCATAAATCATCATATATCTATGTCCCTTTCTCTACCTCTCTATATATCACTATGTCTCCCCTTAAGCTCTAGACCTATCCCTCCCTCCTTTCTTCTCTCTTTGTCCATCTTTATACTTATCTTTCTCACACTCTCTCCTTGAGCTCTAGAAATATCTCTCTACCTCTCTCTCCATCCTTTTTGCTCTCTCTCTCTCTCACTCCCTCTCTCTCTCTCAAGTCCCTCCTACTCCCTCTCCCTCTCTCTTTCCCTCTCCATCTCCCTCTCACTCTCACTCTCCATCTCCCCTCTCCCTCCCTCTCTCTCCCTCCCTTTGAAGTCTCTCTTCCTCTTAAGTCTATCTCCCTCTAAGGTTTCTTTCTCAAGTCTCTCCCACTCCCTCTCTCCCTCTTAGGTCTCTCTCTCTCAAGTCTCTCTGACTCCCTCTCTCTCTTTGTTCTCTCTGACTCCCTCTCTTTCTCTCTCAATGTCTCACTCAAACTCACAATCTCTCCCTCTCAAGTCTCTCTCTCTCTCTCCCTCCCTCTCCCTCCCTTTATCTCCATCTCTCCCTCTCAAGTCTCTCTCTCCCCCTCCCTCTATCTCTCTCTCTCCCTCTCAAGTATCTCTCACTCTTCATCTCCCTCTCTTTGCCTGTCTCTCTCACTCTCCATCTCCCTCTCAGGTCTCTCTTTGGTCCCTACCACTCCCTCTCTCTCTCTCTCCATCCCTCTAAAGTTTGTCTCCCTCTCTCTCTCTCTCACACACACACTCTCTCTCTCCCCATCTCCATATCAGGTCTCTCTTTCCCACTCTCACTCCTCTCTCTCTCTCATGTCCCTCCCACTCCCTCTCCCTCTCCATCTCCCTCTCACTCTCCATCTCCCTATCTCCCTCTCTCTCCCCCTCCCTTTTAAGTCTCTCTCTCTCTCTTAGTTCTCTTCCACTCCCTCTCTTCCTCTTAGGTATCCCCCACTCCCTCCTCTCTCTTTTCCTCTCCCTCTCTCTCTTTCTCTCTCTCTCTTAGGTCTCTCCCACTCCATCACTCTCTTCTCTCATGTCTCTCTCTCTTAGTCACACTCTCCATCTCCCTCTCAGGTCTCTCTCTCTCTCTCTCTCACACACACACACACACTCTCTATCTCTTTCCCCCTCTCTCTCTCCCTCTCTCCTACCCTCTCTCCATCTCAAGTCACTCTCCCTCTCTCTCTCCCCATCTCAAGTTACTTACAGGGGTGAGGTCTTGAGAGGGAGAGGAAGATAGATAGAGGGAGGAGAGGAGACAAACTTGAAGATGGAGGGAGGAAGAGGGGAGAGAGAGGGGGAGAGGGGAGGGAGAGAGAGAGTTATCTGGTTAGGGTGGGAAGGAGACACTTGAGAGAGAGAGACCTAAGAGGGAGGTGGAAAGTGAGTGAGAGACCTAAGAGGGAGAGAGAGGGAGAATGAGAGTGGAAAGTGAAATTGAGGAGAGGAGAACAGTGGAGACCTAAGAGGGAGAGAGAGGGGAGATGGAGAGTGAGAGTGGGAGGAGAGAAGGAGAGGTGATGGGAGAAGGGACAAAAGAGAGGAAGAGAGAGAGAGAGAGAAGAGGAGAGAGGAGAGAGAGAGAGGAGAGAGAAGAGAGAGGAGGAGAGAGAGAGGAGAAGGAGAGAGAGCCATGAGGAGGAGGGGTGGGAAGAACCTAAAGGAAGAGAGGAGGAGAGGAAGTGGGAAGAGGGACTCAGAAGAGGAGGAGAGGAGAGGGGAGATGGAAGAGATGAGAGGGATATATGAAGGGAGGGAGAAGAAGAGATGGAGGGAGGAAGGAAGAGAGACGAGAGAGAGAGGAAGTCAAGAGGAGGACAGGAGAGAGAGAGAGAAGAAGAGAGAGAGAGAGAGAGAGAGAGAGGAGAGAGAGAGAGGAGGGAGAGAGAGAGAGAGAGGAGAGGGAGAGAGGGCAGGGGAGGGAGGGAGAGAGTGGGAGAGAGGAGAGAGGGACACGGGAGGGGAGGAGGTGTGGTGTGAGGAGAGAGATTAAGGAGAGAGGGGAGTGAGAGAACAAAGAGAGAGAGGGAGTGGGAGAGACCTGATAGAGAGAGACCTAAGAGGGAGAGAGGGAGTGGGAGAGACCTGATAGAGAGAGACCTAAGAGGGAGAGAGGGAGTTGGAGAGACCTGAGAGAGAGACATAATATGGAGAGAGACTTAAGAGGGAGAGAGAGGGAGAGGGAGAGGGAGAGGGGAGATGGAGAGTGAGAGGGAGATGGAGAGGGAGAGAGAGCGAGAGGGAGTGGAAGGGACCAGAGAGAGAGGAAGGATCGAGATATAGGTAGAAAGATAGGTCTAGAGCTCAAGGAGAGAGAGAGTGAGAAATATAGGTATAAAGAGGGACAAAGAGAGAAGAAAGGAGGGAGGGATAGGTCCAGAGTTTAAGGGGAGACATAGTGATATATAGAGAGGTAGATAAAGGGATAGAGAGATATGATGATTTATGAATATTTTTTCATCTCTTTACTACCAAAAATATAAATATTTCATTATTCATTATTTTTTCTAAAGTTTCAAGTATTTTGAGATGAGTGTTACAAAAAAAATCATGAAAAGGAGACTTTGCATGCGAAAGTAGTGAGCATTTGATGTTTCAAAAATGAAATATGAAGCTCAAATGATTATAATTATTTTTTGTGTATAATATAGAAACCCCACCTATTCCATTACGTAAATCTCTCAATCACCTTTCCAACGCTTGTAAAAAGTCAAAATTTTGATTAGAAACACAAAAGTTATGCCCATTTTACTAAAGAGGGTTTTTTAGGTCTTCAAAACGGATATCCATTTTGTTTTTCAAAAAAATAGGTTCCCACTTTCCAAAACGAATATCCATTTTGAAAAAAAAAAGATATTTGTTTTGAAATGGATATCCGTTATAAATGGATATCTGTTTCGGTTTGGTATTACCAAACCAAAATGGATATTTGCTCAAGATTTGGTTCGGGATTGTCTGACCTGGAAAGTCAACCCAAAAAATGTGTTTTGAAAATTTGCTTAGTTTTCCAAAGTTCGCCCTTGTGGCTGACAACTTTTTTTTTATTCGAATTTTATCAAACAAAAAGGGTTTATAGAAAAAATTGTCATCTTTCCACCAATATAAGTTTTGCCTTATTTTGAATTTAATCAATAATTATTATTGATTTTCTACCTACATTACATCTAAAGTCCTGATTGATAGGCTGATTGAAAAACTTCTATAACTTTCAAACTACTTAACATTTTTTGAATCTACAAGATGCACAACATTCTATGCTTCGCATACTATAGGATAAAAAAAAAAGAATTTTTATAAATTTTTGACCAAGTTATAGTGGTTAGACAGACGTTTTAATAATTCTGAAAAGTTCTAATAAAAAAATCATAACTAATTATTTACATGGAAAAAAATTACAAAAAAATATGGTACATTCGGGCATGTGTCATCTACTTATATTGAAAAAATCAGAAGAAAAAAAATATTTTTTTCTTGTACTTAGGGTGGTCAGACATACACCTACTTCTTATCTTTTTCCTGAAAAATTTAGTACCATTGCATTAAAATTTCAAATTTTCTCAAAACAAATTTACTTTTTTCCAAAAAGGACTAGTAGCCTAGAAACTACATTCAATTTGCTACAACTTTTGTTCTTACATATTTTTCAAATTATGTTGATAACCTATTCAAATTTTTATGTCAAGTTGCCTAACTTTGATTTTTTGAATTTTCATCACCACTTAAAGGCCTAGTTTAGACCCCCATGATCCTACACTAACCCAAATATTTGAGTCTAGATTTCTATTTCTATGTTAAATAAGATATTCTTAGGGTTAGATTTATTAATGTCTTAATATTAGTTTATAAATCCAAAATTAATTATAAATATTTTAAATAAAAATAAGTATTTCAATCTAAAATTTTAATATTTTGCCAAAGAGCTACAAAGATTGTGAAGGTAACTTCAAAGCTTTGAATTTAAATTCAAGTTGAATATATATATTTTTTGTATTTAAGTATTTCATTATAAATTTATAACTTTAATCTTTTTGTATTTGTAATGTAGGTGTCAGAGCCCTTGGTTAGAGTTCTCTGCTTGGTAGATGGGGATCAAAACCAAATGGGATAATATTTATTAGGCCATGGATAGGGCCAAAGAGGCTATCAAAAGTTATTACATGGGGGACAACCTCAAATTTCATCCCATATGGGAGATTGTTGATAGGAGGTGGAACAATCAACTCGACCAACCCATCCATGTAGCAGGGTCGTTCCTCAACCGCAGTTTTTTCTTCTCAAATAACTTCTTTGATCCTAATGGAGAGGTCATGGAGGGGATCACACCATGCATACAGAGGATGGCACCCTAGGTTGAGGTAAGAGACCTCATTGTCCAAGAGTTGGAGAATTACAGGGAAGAAAGGGGTAGACTCTTTTCTTTAGATCTAGCTATTCAAGGAAATAATTTCTCAAACACCAAGTATCAAATTGGTTCAAGTCTTTAAGTTTATTTCACATGCATCATATAATTTGATAAAATTTGTTTTGACTTTTTTTTTTAACTCTTCAATATTTTTTTGTAGAAGCTTGGTGGAAAATTTGGGGTGGAAATACCCCAAATCTCCAAAGAACCGCCCTTTGCATACTATGTCAGCCTTGTAGTGCATCTAGTTGTGAGTGCAATCGAAGCTTGTTTGAGGCCATTCAGACAAAGAAGAGGAACAAATTAGCTCAAAATCACCTCAATGACCTTGTCTTTGTGCAATACAACTTTCAATTGCACACAAAAAGGGTAGAGGACAAATCACTAGATCCTCTTGATTTGGATGAGATAGATCCTTATAGTGATTGGACATGGCAAGATGAGCAACCTCCATTGTTTACTACAGACGAGATTCTTGATTTCAAGGAACATGCAATGGAGGATGTGGGTGCAACAGGAGATGTAGGGTTGGAGGACATTCATGAGGATGAGGAGGAGCCATTGCCAATGCCAGATACTTACAGGATGGAGGTTGAGCCTTAACCACAACCTTCCATGCCAACCAAG
Source organism: Sequoia sempervirens (assembly GCA_007258455.2). Taxonomy (NCBI): domain Eukaryota; kingdom Viridiplantae; phylum Streptophyta; class Pinopsida; order Cupressales; family Cupressaceae; genus Sequoia; species Sequoia sempervirens. Next base: position 337,271,575 of record VDFB02000015.1, on the reverse strand, counting down.
GAGCCATAATGTACTCGTAGGACTAGAGCATCTACCTCTTCCCTAGCTTTGAGTAAATTAGGGAAGAGGAAGGTGTAAAATGTTTATTATTTATTATTTACTTTTAGTTTTACTATTTTCATTTTCAGCTATCTATTGTAATTTGTATCAGATTATTAGGCTTTTAGCCATAGGATTTCGCATGAGAATGCGATTTTGTAATCAATTTGCATTAAAGTCAATCAAATTTAATAGAAAACACTTTTGTACTCATTTATGGACTCGTTGGCTTTATCTTGTCATTGAATTTTGCAAAAAAATTGTGTTTCTAATAAAATTTAAGCAATTTTTTAAGCTGTCAAGTTATCTTTGAGTTTTTTCCTTCCAAGTCACAAATTTTGATCTTGGCAAGTTTTTGCCGAGTCTGATTTTTCCAACTATGGCCACAACAACACCACCACTTAACCAACACACTATGGGATGAATCCCAATATTTATTATATTATTTTAAATTATAGATATTATTTTATTTGATTTTGAATCACAAATATTAGATTGAATTTGTAAATTCACCAAAAAATCACTTAACAAATGTTGGCTAGAAAAATAAAATAAATTAATGTAAGATATGTTTTTTGATCATTGTGTGAAAATTTGTCCCATATAAAGTTTTCAATCAACATCTTTTAAATGTTTTGGCAAACTGCAAAGCTTTGGAGTTTATAAATGAGAAGTAAACAAAAAAAATTGGTGGTTATCAGCTAGATGGATTTTTAAATGCTATATTGCAATTTGTAAACATGATGATCATTGATAATTTGATGGTAATTGGAAACATGCATAGTAAAATATTTTATTTTTGTTTGGCATTCAATCTAATATATGTGATTCTATGACACTAATTTCAATCATTCTTTGACTTTTGGATTGAATGTAACTTTAAAATTTTAAACTATGAAATTTTTGGATTTTCCAATCACACTCATATGCAAGGTCCGAGCAAATAAAAGGCAGAGAAAACCTTTATATTTTTTTGTCCTAAGTCACTTTCAATCACATACCCTAAGTCACTCCAATCACATCCCGATAATGCTAAAATCATAATAATTTTTTAACCTTGGCAAAAAAAATGTTTTTATATGGATTTGGCGAGTTTATCTAAAAAATCACAAAGTTATAATGAGTTTTTGATGATTTTTGCGAAAAAATTACCATATGTTTATGAAAAACTAGCGGTAAGTTTTTTGGTGACATTTTTGACTCGCAAGTTTCGTGAGTACTCAATGAGTTTCGCATCTATTGTGGAATTTGATATTATTATTTTAATATTGCACTTGAAATTTGGACAATAAATATTTTATAATATTTATGATTTAAGTTTTAAACGACATTTGAATTTATGGTGGTTTTGTTGATTATATGATGTTATGTAGTATCCTACAATATATATTTATAATATGATTTTTACATGTTTTTTGTGTGGATGAACCCAACCCCCAAAAGAATTATTCTAGTTCCATGAACCCAATCCGTGAACCCAAACTAGGATCTAAACAAAAACAAGCAACATAGGTTAGGGCATAGTATGCCCCCCTTCACACAATTGTTGTCCTCAATGCTAATCAATTATGGATACTTCTACAAAAAATCTTCCTCTTCCCATGTGGCATCTTCAATTAATCAATGAGGTACTCTATGATTATCCTAGTCCTCACTTTCTTTGTGTGTTTCCAAAGAATTAACTCAAGATCCAAGATGATTCTTCCCTCCTCATCTAGCCTAGGTAACACTATCTATGTAGGGTTCTATTCACCAATAACCTTCTTTAAACATGATACATGAAAAACTAGATGCGAAAATGAGGAAGAAATATCCTTAAAGCTTATGACCTCCATAAACACCTTGGGAGGATGCAACTCTCAAAATATACATCTCCATTTGCATGGAGGATGAGAAACACCTTTTCCTTGATTAGCTTACTAGAATATCTAGTCAAATATGTGTCATTTTTTATATTGGCTTGTCATTGAAATTTCTTAATAGACAAGCAACAAGAGAATGCTTGTAAATTCTATCAGCATCCTCCTACAGGGGAATATTCTATACATGTCAAGCCATAACTAATCAACCCAATGAGAGGTAATATAAAGAATAAAATAGGCAAGATTTTCTTTAGAACAACTTGAATGAAGATTTTAAAAATAGGTTTACAAGGGGAAAAGGAAAATTTGCATCCATGTATGTTATTATTTGTTATGTTCCCCCCTCTCCTGTTGATCCTATATTTAGGTATACTTCGATGATTAGAAAGAAATTGAAAAGAGCTATGGCAGACAATAAGGTTGTCCAGCTATATACTTCTCAGTTGGTAAATAGGATGCAATCCATCCTTTCATGAAGATAAGTCCCCACTCTATATATGAAATTTATAAATTGAAAGAGAATCTAACCTTGCCTGCTAAAGCCAGTATTAACAGTTTCTATAAGGATGTAGGCTTTGCATTTTAGGGTAAAGGTTAAGATTCTAGCCTTTCTAGTTTTGATATAATAAGGCCTTCATTATAAATGTAGTATTCTTCTGATGAAAATCTCTTAGCTTTTGATACAATATTAGATGAATATGTAATATCCCCTTTTGGGATTTCCCTAAATATTGCCCTAGAATCACAAGCTTAATGTAGTTAGGGTTATAACTTACCACTTAAATGCTTCAAGTAAGATAAATATTGGTTTAGGTTATGCAATCATGTTAGATAATATTGGAAATATAACTCATATGATCAAAACATAATTAATGCCTTATCTATTAAGCTATACAAAAATAAATAATTATTCCACGACTATATAATCCACCAATATCCATAATGCATAGTGGAAATCTTAATCATAATAGGACTTGGATGAGAAACATGATAAGTCCGCTTGAAGTTACCCATCTAAGCCAAGAGCACAAGCGTCTAACCAAGACAACCCATCCATTGGCCCCAAGCAACATGAACGTTTGAACCAAGACAATTCCACCCTTAGAGTGGTCTACTTAGTGGATACACTTGTATCTACTTTTCCTATCCATGTTGTCTTATCCATCCTCCTTATGATTGAGACTCCTTGAATCCATTGTAACAATCAATCATAGTTTGGCTTGATAGGGGAGCCTTGGAAGGGGTGCTTGTAAACTACTAAACCCATCTAAGCCCAAGAGCGCGATCATCTAACCAAGACAACCCACCCCTCGGCCCCAAGTGGCAGGAACGTCTGAACTAAGACAATTCCACCCTTGGAGTGGCCTACTTAGCATAGGAGGCCCATAAACTACATCCTCCTAACTTGGTTCATTTAACCTTACATTTGATTAATCATAGGATAAAAATATTCATAAATATATATAATCTATTATCCATATTCATGTTAAAGAACCATAATTACTTATAAGACTCAATAATTGCTACAAACATCATTATTGCATAATCGTGTGTGTGTGTGTGTGTGCGCGCACTTATATTTAACTTACTTCCTTTATTGATTTATTATTTATCTTCATCTATCTTCCATTGAACTGTCTTCTTCTTCATACATACTTTCCATATCATACTTCTTATTTCTAGGCTTCCCAAATCTAAGTATATCATATTAATGTATCTGCTGCTATGCTCAGGAAATACTCCTATATCTGTCCTTATTTGTTGCTTTCATATATTTGTGTTTAAATCTGGTTATATTCCATTTTGTCCTTTTTGAGTGCAGATCATTATTTATTTTTGAATGCTATTCCTTGATTATAGTCTACTAATTTATCTCTTGTTTATATCCAAAAATATTCTTTCCTTCATTGATACCTTTTACAAATGATTTAACCTTCCTTATATATCTTTTCCTTGAGAGAGTCACACCTCTACATTATTAATGCCCTTTTTATAAGAGTCACAACCATTCCTTAATCCTTGATTTGAAACCTTTAACTAATTTTAATTTAATATCTTTTACTTTCAAGGAATCTCTCCTTGTCAAATGGTGCCTTTTAATCACCGTTGCCTTTACCTTTATTAATCTGCTTATTTATTTGAATCCCCCCCCTTATTGATAATATGAATCGCTGGCTGTAGGATAATCGCTGCTCTTGGTAGGATTAGGATCGCTGCATTTCCTTCTTATGTTTTCTTATTTAATATATTTTCTTCTATATTAGTTTTGTATGTATATTTTAATATTAAATTGTTAATATTTATATTGTTATTTATTTTATTTAATTATTGTGTGTTTCAATGTTTTATATTTTAGTATTACAATTTTGGGGGTATGACAGAATATTTTTTAAAGTTTCATATCTTGCAATTATGCAAGCTATGTTTATTTCTTATTTCACTTATTTCAAGATAAAAAACTGTTCTATAATATCATACAACCAATTTTAAAGTGGGCAATAAACTAATAGGTTTTCATTCCAGATTAGAAAGCATCATTGATAATTATTCAAATATTGACACTGCACCAACAACTCAACTAAACATAATATATCATATAGAACAGGGAAGTCTAAATGCGGACACCCAATAAACTGATACATTGTCATTCCAGATAATAAAACACCATTGATAACCAATTTTGAAGTTGGCAATAAACTGATAGATTGTCAGTCCAGATTATAAAACATCATTGATAACTATTCAAATATTGACACTGCACCAACAACTCAACTAAATGTGATATATCATATACCGTGATATATCATATAGAACATGGAAGTCTAAATGCAGACACCAAAATGATTCTCAAGATAATAATAGTCATATAATTCAACCTGGTCTGAGTGGACAAAACAGAAACAGTAAGTATAGCAAAAACAACAAACAGAAGCACATTCATTCCGACTGACAGAGGAGGACAATATAAAAAACAAATGGAAAACTAAATATAGTTGAATCCATTTCAAACCTCACCCACAGATTTGAATTGTGGGAAGTCTCTCTTGGCAGATGGGTTTACTTCCCTCTTCTACAAGCTTAATCAGAATCTTGAGAACATGAGTCTGCATGAAACATGTCAGGCAGTTTCCCTCTGGAAGCATAAAATCCTTTTCTCCTTTATTCTCCAACAGCAACCTCACACTGCCCCACCCACCAGAGACTGCCAAGTTATGAAAACATGCTGCACAAGCCTCGGTTTCCACTGTCTGATACAGGCACAGAGTACCCAGTTGATCTTCCCATTGCGTCCTCATAATCTCATCCCATTCATTTGCAACAAGAACAACCTTGCCTTCATCTGCGGCTCTGAGATGCATCGATCTCCTTTCCAAGGGCTTCATAGTGCCAGGAGGACTGAACCCAATGACAGGAACAATACGAGAATTCTCAGAAAGTGCAGCAGATACAAGTACAGCAAGGCCTGCACCCAGACTGTGGCCTGTTAGCAGAAGTGGGTATCCCGGATAAGCATCCATTACATGTCTTGTGAAGTTGAGAGCTTGGGAAAAGTAGTCCAGGGTGGAGTATGTAAAGACAGGGCATTTGGGTGGAAGGGAATTAAAGTCCAGGCCATCCCAAAGGACCATGTCTGCACAAACGTCTGCAAGGCCGTCTAGTGAGTCTGTGAGTTGGGTGCCCCGGAATGCAATCACAATTTTATTGGGTGTTTGTTGGTAGGCCATAGCATGTACTCCTCCCTGTAATGGAGCCACCGGAGGCACCAGGGAGGAAGGGATCCAGCCTGGGATTTTTCTAATTTTGGGGTATCTGTAGGCATTGGCAGCCATTTGGACTATTGGGTAGATGGAATTCTTAAATTCAGATCCATTCATGACTTTCAACCCGGAGATCCAATCCCATCCCTCGCCCCCTGCATTTGCACTTGTTAAACCCAGCAATAGCAGCAGACCTATTCCCAACCACTTCATTTTTCTTTATTGATTCTGATCACTGGTTGTAACATTGTATATATTTATAAGATGATGGTTGGTTCTGTTAATTCAGAGACCTATCGAGGGACTGCCGGCAGGCCGACCATTATTAAGGACATTTTTTGTTGTGGCCTGGAAAATTAGCACATCAAATTATTTCTGAGAGCACTTTAAAAAGCAAATCGAAGAAATGAGAAAAACGTGTGTCGGCCATATTTTGCAGGGAATTATACAGAGAAAGGAGATTGGCCGACAGTCTTGAAAAGAAAGAAAAAGTAGAACTTTTTCTTATCTATTGATATTGAAAAGATAAAAAGGGGAGAGCGATAATTTTTTTTATCTTTATCCAATTAAAAAAAAAGGGGTCATATTGTTAAGTTGCCGATGTTATATTAGGAGGAGAAAGAGGGGTGTCTATATTAAAAAGGAGGGCTCCAAACATATGTCGGTTAGTAATAGGTTCCTAAATTGTGATGGAGTCATCTTTATCTTTATCTTCTATAAAGTCCACATTTGTAGAGTCTTAAGGCATAGACCTAAGGAATTCTTGCAAGGGGTAAATCTTGGCAAGTGATCATAGGAGACAATTATAAAGAATGTTGGTTAAAATAAATCTCAATTCTAAACGTGTTTCCATTCCAAATATGGCATGGCTTGATTACCTCATAGGCACACCAAATGCAATTGGAAACAGAGGTGTTTTGAATGCATATTGGATCCCTCATGATGAGGATGGTATGGAAACCCAAGCCATGCCAAGCACTACATCCAAAAAGAAAGCTAGAAGCAATACAATGTTGGAGTAACGCTTTCCAAGCTTCACACTCCTCCAAGGCACAAATGATACATTTGGCACACAATGCTAACCTCAATATGTACATATCAATTAAGCCAAGCCCACCAAAGTCTCATGGGAGACAATAGAGTTCTTAGGCTACTTTGTGAAATCATTTGCCTTACTTTGAAGAGGCCCAAATAATTTTTTTTGAGAAACCATTCCAACTTCTAATAGGAAACTTTGGATGGGGCCCAACAAGATGAATAATAGATGTGAGTGCTAACAAGCACTTTGGAACAAATCTAAAATTCCCAAGCAAGGGAAAGGGATTTGGCAATCCAATCTAGTTTAATTTATTTTGAATACATGAAAGAACATATTGCCAAAACATGGTAGAGGAAGATTGAAGGGCAAAAGGAATGCCCAAAAGTGAAAAACTTCCATGTGATTTATCCATTTACAACGCATAAGATTCCAGCCATGCAGGTTTAGGAAGAAAGGAGTAGTGGTAACACGACATTTTTTGACACTAGATAACAAATCTAAAGGCAAGGTAGAAGGTATTCAAATATTGCAAGGTTTCATCAACATTATCTAGTTCCTCAAAAAGAGAAAATATAATTATCAACAAAGTGACCATTAACAAGTTGAGAAGAAGAATTAGGAAGAGAAATACCCTCGACTCTTCATTGAGATATCACATTGGCAAGCAAATAACCAAATCCTTCAATGCCCATGACATAAAGCATTGAGGTCAAAGTGTGGCCTTGTCTAATGAAGAAAAATCCAAAATAAGGTAGATTGTCAACAATTAATGGTAAGGTAAGTTGAAGCATATGTAAAGAGTATTTGAACTAACTAAATAAAGTTGGGGCCAAAACCTAGTGCTTGAAGCATGACCAAAATTATGGCCATTCAATTCAATCATATGTTTTAGGAAAGTTAATCTTGCTAAAGATGACAAGTTGTTGTGAACACCTGGCCCTTTCCATACCTTACCAAATAATAATATGTTTTCTAGAATATAGTGGCCTTTGATAAAGGACCAATATTTTTTTCCAATCAAATGATAGGAAGAAGCAAATGGTGAGCATAGAGAATAATAGCTTTGACTGTGATCTTATAAGAGGTGTTCATGAGAATGATTGATCACCAATTGCCAATCTCCTTAATATCATTGATATAACCTTAATGCTTCCTTTATTTATAATAGCTCCAAGGAAATGTTTACCAAAGGTTTTATTATAATACTATAACAAGTCAAGACCAATTATGTCCCATAAAGAATTATAAAATTAATGGAAAGACATCAAAGTTAGGAGCCTTATCATTGGCCATAAAGAATATTGCTTCTCAGAGATATGCTAGTTTGAGATGTTGGTCACAAAACAACCATTACAAAGTGGAGAGCATGGCGGGAACTACACTCATAAATTGTTGAAGGGATTGGTTTGTCAAAGGAGGAGGTAATTGTGCCTATGAATTTTGATGGTAATAATGGACAAAACCTTGAAGTATGGCAAGGAGTTTAGAAAGAACTTGTTGTCCTTCTTTGATGTGTTTGACATTTTGAGATAAATAAAAAGTTTGAAGGGGTTGCAATTTTTCCTTAGAGATCTTAAATTCATAATTTTAATCCAATGAAGGCAAGCCTTCAACTGAGCACCACAAGTTGGATGCATATCAATAACATGCTTCTAGTAGCAAAGTTGATTTGTACATAGCTACAAAAACAATGAGAACAACAATAGTGAGAAAAAAAACATTCCAACTTAATAGTGATGTGGTGGAGCTCTAAGGTGGTGGTCTCATATGAGAAACAACAAAAAGTGCTAACTTGTACCCATAGATATAAATAAATAATGTTGTACACTTCATTGCATCTTTCCACCATTGAATCTAGCTAATCCTAGGAGTAGGATGTGGCTCAAGATTCTAAATATGCAAGATATGGGTCATCATAGGTTGATGGCCTAGCAAGGACATGCTTAGGGAAAACTATGCCCTAGGAACCTTAGGTCCCAAATTTTGTTTCTCAATGGAGAACCACATCAAAAAGTGGTAAGAAAGGATGACTTCTAATAGAGGCTCAAATAGTAATTGATAACAACTAGTGAAGGAAAATATAAGTTATCCAAACTTCTTTCCCCTATCAAGGCACTTAAGAATTATTTTTTTATTCACCCAAAAATTCATCCAAACAAACCATTCATAATTAGGGTGATGATAGCCAAAATTTAAATAAAAAAGATAGTTTAACAAACATGTAGTACCAACCCTTATGCTCACCAACTATTTAGTGCATAGGCAAATGTTTGTATTTATCAAAAGATAGCCTAACCATTTAAAATCACCACACACAATTGAAGAGGCAGTGAACCATGATTCTACAATCCATCACTAGAGAAGAGGTCTCTCAACAAAATCATTGGAGATATAAATGTTAACAATTTGAGAGAGTGGTTATTAATATTAAAGAAAATACACAATGCATGGTTGATGGGGTCACATCTATGGGCCACCATATGTGGCTTCCACCTAGGTAAAATGAAAGTGGCAAGTCCTCCATGTTGGTGTGAATGTTCAAATGTTTTACCTAACTAGTTCACCACAAGTAGGTCCTATTCACACTAGTTACTTAAGTTTACTTAGGGTACAAGATACTTATCACTTTATGTCTCAAGTCATAAGATTAAGAAACATGTCATAATCTTATGTACTCCTATGTCTCACCTTGGTCTATATTTTCAAGGGGCTCTCTTTGTAATTTAATCATCTTAATTTATTATCATTTTGCATCATTTGATAGAACATGATTATTCTCTCATATCAATATCTCTTGTGCTTTCATTAAAGCTCCTAGACCTTGGGTGAATACATCTTCAACCAAATCTTGCATGGTATAGAAAATTATATTCCCACTCTTACATAGTATAAGAGATTGTGAGATTGGTTCTTGTTAGTCTTATTAAGATATCTAGGATTGTAGATCTTGAAAAGTTGAGTATTATTGTCTCTCATGTCATATGGTGATCTAGAAAATAAAAAAACTTGATAGAAATACCAAATTTAGGGGGCTCCTCTTTGTGACCTTGTATTGTAGGTTTATTTTGGAGCATTTGTGGTGCAAATGTGAGCTCACCACTGAGTTTGGGGTGTCCAAGAACGTTAGTTTAACCTTTTGATTCATCTAAATTGGACATATGAAGCCAAATCTATAATGGTTTTAAGTTGGGATGTGGTTGCCATATCCAAAAGGTAGTTACAATTTTGGAGCATTTTGGGTCAAATTAGACCCTATCGTCATGTCAAGGAGGCCAAAAAACCTAAGTATAGACTATGAATTCATCAAAATCAAACACTTTTTCCTTAAGCCCTTAGAGGTTTTTTTCTACCCTCATCATATGGATCATACAGTCGTTTGTATTGTCATATGGTAAAAATCACTTGCACAAGCACTGGTCAATGTAGTTATGGGGTGAATTATTATTTTTTAAAATATATTTTTCAAAATAAAAAATAATTGTAGTCATGCCCTATGTAGTCCAAAAGGTACTTTCACAGTAGAAGACAAGGTATGTGGGCCTAACACGATGCAATGTGGCATGCCCAACACTTGCAACCCAATGATAACATCCCTTGCCTGTCAAAACACTAGTGACAAAACACTCTAACCCCCAAGTGGTAAGAAACACACACCACTATATTGTTGTAAATGACCTACATGTTTGAAAACCACTTTTTGCACTTGTGTAGTGGTTTCTTGATCCTAAACAAGCAGTTTTAGCCCCCTATGAGCATTTTTTAGAAAACTATTGGTGGTTTTTTTAGGTATACTCTATCTAGAAGAAGCATGTTTTTTCACTATTTTTTCTAACATCATCATGACGTCAGTAGTCCCTTCCTCCCAACTTGCCCCCCTCTTCAATGCAGTTTTGGTTTTTGCACTCCAACTTGAAAGGCTCCATTCTTAGTCATTGGGGCTCCTTTTGCATGCAATTTTTTATTTGGGAAACATGTTGAGAGCTTTATAGTGGTGTAGATTTTTTTTTATTGTGTTATCTATTTTTTCTATTAATTACTTATTCTCATAGGTGTTGCTAAGAATTTCTCATTTTGGGAACTTCAAGGACTTTTTTTTTTAGACTGCAAGAATCGGTCGGGTATCCGTCCCCTATAAACTGCAGTGCACCTGGTAAAAAAATTTCACGTGACTAGTGGTGCTGGCGTGACACGCCCTTCGGTACCACGGTTTGGGGGGAGACTAGGCCTCGTGACCTCTTGCCTGCAACATGATGCTTTAGCTAATTGAGGTAGGTCCCTTGCCCCAAACTTCAAAGACTTTGTTTGGGTTCATATGATAACATTTTTTGGTGTATTTTTTTTAAAGTACATACTTTTTGTGCACTTTGTAGTGGTGCGATTATATTGGTCACATTATATATAAAAATATACTCCAATTTTATGGAAGAAAACTTCATTTGTAATGACAAATATCAAGACCACTTCATTTTTTTGGCAAGTGAAACATATAATCATACTAATTATAAAGTGTCAAGAACATATATTGCTATGGGGATCCTCAATGAGTGAATTTGGGGGGTAATCTTGTGCTTTTTTTATTAAGTCTCTTGATTGGTCTATTTTGACTAAATTTGAGGAGTTTATCATGGCTATCAAAAAGCATCTTGCTATAATTATATTTGATAGATGTAACTATAAGTCTCTATGAAATAGAATCCTGACATATTATAGGTGGTTGCATATTTTCCCCTATCTATATGGATTAGTTCCTAAACCTACATCAACATATTGGAAGAAACTTGTGTGGGATTTTAAGACTAGACATATCTTAGAAGTAATTGTTTATAGTGTTGATATTAACACCCAAAAATCCATTGCTAGCATTGAGCTCCCTCATGAAATTTGAACCAAACTTTAGGAGATGTATGGAGACTTGAATGAATCTCCATTCCTAGAGGATTGTGTTTTGGATTATCTTTTTCCACTTGATGTGTTACAACCATATGATAATAAAATAGTTGTAGTGCTTGTTGAATGGAAAGAGCTTGAATGTTATGATGACATAGAGACTTGTACAAATTATCATTCTCTTCCTATAGAGACTTCAATTTTCATGACTCCTAATCTAGATTTAGAGGGTCCATCTTCTTCATCTATGATTCAACATCTTAAGGTTAAGGACTATATTAATCCAACATTGGCACATTCATTTGATGTTCACACTCAGGCATATTTTGTAGACATATCATTTAGGGATGAGTAGTGTAGTTGAAGCATGCATTGCGATCTCATCTCGATCTACTATTATTTTTTATGAGAACAATATTGTTACATCCATGGCTTCTAATGATTTAATGTTGTGGGATATTCATTTTCTTCCAAATAAAACTACTTAGGTTGAGTATTTGATAGACATTACAAGTTTTTTTTGTGAGTCCTATCTTGCAGACTTGGAGGACACTATTGAGGATATTCATCTCCTCTTTGATGTTAGCTCTTATTGAGTCACATCATCTAAACTTCAAATGTTGTGGGGGAATATTTGGACTCTATTGATCCTTTTCTACATCATCACTAGTCATAATTTGGTATTGGTGTGGAGACCCTTGAGTAGAATTTATAGGAGACATCTTTATCTTTGGATTGTGTTCTACATGTGTTTCCACAAGGTTTTGAATTGTCATTTTCATCAATGTGGCCTTGAAAACCTAACTTAATTGCAACATCTTTCAACATCAACATGGGTACACTTGAGAAAAATTAGAGAAGCCACACATCTTGATCTTTCTTCCCTCAAACTCCTTTCAAGAATGGGATGACATCCTACACACATTCTTGGTTTTGTTTCTTCCTAAGGGGAGGCATGTTTGATGAGATTGGAACATTTCAACATTAATTGCAAGGAATCTACCATCATTTTAGGAGATTCTACTATAAGGGGAGGGGTTTCATTCACTCTTCTTCTCTCTTATGGGTAAAATTTCTCCTCACATGGGTTTTTTTTCTCATTATTAATGAGCTCGCATTTTGTATTTTTCTCTCTTTTGGGGAGGAGTTTTGTTGCACTGAATTTTCTCCTTTTCCCCATTTGTGAGAAATTATTTTGTAAATGGGTATCTAACATGACCTCATAGTTGGGAACCATCCAAAAATTATTATATTATTGCATATTGTACATTCTCCCTAAATTGCACTTAATGGGGTGTTGGTGTGAGTGAGGTGTTTTACCTAATTGATTCACCACTTATGTGCAATTTGTTAGCAAAAAAATTGGTCACTATTATTTTATATAAGAAATGACTCTCAATCGCCTTGTTGAATAGTGACACAATGAACTAATAGCTCTTAGAAGATTGCCATTAAGTTAGCGATCTTCCTTTGAATTTTAGAGGCATAGCTCCCTCATATGATTTAATTAGTTTTCTGGTATGCTTTTTACCCGAAAGTAAAAAAGGAAGAAATAAAAATTGTGCATGTAACAATGCCACATATGCGATTCATTAATTAGAAATGAAGAGAATACAAATAAATGAAAAAAAGATCACCTATTCCACACCCACAAATGATAACCAGGGAAAAATGAAAAATAATCCTTCTCAACTAATGGGTTTACTAGAATTCACAGATTCTATAGTAACCCATATACAATTTGATATAACAACAATTACATCAAAGATTGATTGCTAAGAACACACAAGAAATCTACAATAAAATAAACATTTCAAATATGTGTGTTTTTCTATGTTCCTTATGCAATTGCAAGGTTGAGACATATTTTCTGAACAACTTGCATTATGTTTTATTTTTCTCTTGGGAGGCCCAATTGTTAAATAATTCCCTTGAATCTGTGCCGAATGGGCCGATAAGGCCTCTAGATTCCATGATTAGCAAGCAATCATCCTACATAAATCACCAAAATGTTGACATTTCATGCCATCTTATATGATCCATCATTGAGAACCTATCTAAGAGATCCTATATGGGCCATCTTGCATGAATTATTTCTTGAAAAAATCCCAAAATTGGCTGTCCCAAAATTTTGGACTTTCAGGCTTTTGCTTACTTGCCTACCTCCATGTCTTCACCATTGCTCCTGATCTTCCATCTCTTTCGCCTCTTTTTCCCAAATTTTTCCTAAGTGTTTCATGTTTTGGCCATTGGCCTTAACCTTTAAATCCTATCGCTTCCTCCTCATGCCATCCTTTCATCCTTTCGATCACTGAAGTCCCGAATAGGTCTTTCAATGTTTGCCTAAGTCTTGATTTTTGAACTTCGAGGATCAACCTTCTTCCTTACCTCTTGCCATCTTTTCATCTTAGGAAAATATTTTCCTGATCCCCAATCTCTACTTTTAGTTCTCCATGATTGATATTTTCTTCTAACTTTTGTCTTATCTTATGATAAGTCATAAGCCTTCCCTCTAATCACTAAAGTCTTGATGGATCCTTTGAAAGATTCAACTAAGTTTCAATTTTTTGGCCTTTGGGTATCGAATTTCTCTCTTGCTTCTTACTTTCTTTCGATAAAGAACAAGCCTTCCTCTTGACCCCAACCTATAATGACTTACCTTCAGACATTAGGAATTGAGATTACCTCTTACTAATCTTATCTTTATGAAAAAGGCATATGTCTCCTCCTCGATCTTTGATGCCCGACAAGAAACAATCTTTCCGGGTCCACAGTTTTGGCGTATTTCTTCACCCTATGTAGTATGAAGTAGGCCTGATGCTCGATACCAATAAGTGTCAAGTGGTATGCCTGATGCGAGATGTCTAACGAGGATGCTTTATTCGAGGCTTTGGACCATTTAATGCTTAGCTGAGTCTTTCTTTTGAGCTTGAAGGCTCGATAATTTCACAAAATGACATGTTTTCTCACAACAATGCCATTAATGATGAAATGATTTTCTCATCTACTTAATCCATTTTTTGGGGCTTGAAGACAACATTTAATGTACTAACTTCAGCAAGTGGATTTAGTGGCGCCCATACTCATTTATTACTTGTTTTTGTCTCTTTTGACTTGTTCCATGCCCAGATCATTGATTTCACGAGGGATCTTGATGCACGTAAAGGTAACATTTAATGCAAGGGTATGGGTGTTAAGTGTTGGTTTTGATTCCTAGGCACAAATTTTGAGTTATGCTTTATCTATAAAGGCAAGCATTGTATTCATTCTAAGGGTTCTTCCTTTGGATCCTCCAACAATTTTCTATGGCATAAACTATATCTCTACATCCTACTATTGTAATCTTGGATTTATGCCTTTATTTTAATAAAATTGGTCTATCTTAACTCCTCTAGGCTATAATATGATGTGTATACTCTCTTACCTTCATATGCAGAGTTCTTTGTGCTATTCCATTCATGTATGATTGTGTTCCATATGTTGTGATTGTTGTTATATGAATATCTTTACTTTGCAACATTTTATAAACCCTAACCCTCATGTTGTCCCTGAAATATCACAAAGCAAAGATCTATGTATCCCTATTGGCCTCTTTTATTTGCATCTTGTGTTGAATTAAAGCAAGAAGAAACAACTTGTTATCTTGGTGTATCACCTCCTATTTCCCTTTTATGTATTCCTTCTATCCCTTTTCCCTTGTGAGCTATTAAGAGTAGGGTAGTGGTAGGATTTCATGTGATTGGTTGGACCAACACATTTACACTTTGATTAGAAGAGGAAGCTAGCCTTCTCCAAAAATTCAACCTTAACTTGCAAGGTCCTACACCTTGAGGTTGTTTCTATCGTGTCTTTAGAATGCTGAGCTAATGTTTAGGAGGGTGTAGTTTTATGTGACAAC
Source organism: Sequoia sempervirens (assembly GCA_007258455.2). Taxonomy (NCBI): domain Eukaryota; kingdom Viridiplantae; phylum Streptophyta; class Pinopsida; order Cupressales; family Cupressaceae; genus Sequoia; species Sequoia sempervirens. The sequence goes on along the minus strand of VDFB02000015.1, from coordinate 337,256,092 downwards.
ACAAACCCCAAGGCTAAAAGAAAATAATAATACTATATAGGTTGGGTTCTAAGATCTTTGGTAGACCCATAACCTTGGGACTAAGTTTGAAGTGTTGGATGCTATGGATGTGTTGCTGATATGTGGTTGTCATTGATGTCAACACAATTAGCATTTGGTGTATTGAAGGCTATATATGTCGAGGATATTGAGAAAATTGTTAAAAGAAGTGTTCCAGGTTCCTAATGGAACTGTGAAGGTCATGAAGGTGTCTTGTTCTTTACATTGAAGATTAGTTCTTGTGGTTTAAAGGGTTTTCTGCTGAGTGTATCTAGTTCATCCACCAGAAGTTTCAGAGGTCCACGTGAAGATTTGATCATGTTGTGAACATATGTGTTCTGACAGTATTTCTGTGGGTTCTGTCAGTATTCCTGATTGAAGTTTATGTGTTTCTGTTGTTGCAAATGTTTCTTTGTTAGTTCTTATTGATGTTGGATGCTTCTAGATTGTGCTCTATCTTTGTGGTACATCCACATTGATTGGTGTGCTTGTGGTCGAAGATTTTTCTCTGTATGTTCCATTTTTCATGTTCCTAGCCGACATGTTGATGGTAGCGTGTTGTGGATCTTTGAGGTGAAATTAATTGAAGTCTTTTTGCATTGGAATTGTTAATTTGGGTCTCCACTATGTTGTGGCCAACCTTGGTAGATTTGCATTGCAAATTTATTTGTAAATTTGGGCCGACATTGAAAATATGTTTTATATCCTTGGCCAACTAAGTTGGTGTAATCTCATGTCGTGGATATATAAGAGTGATTGTTTAATTGGTGTAATGTATGCTCAAAGTGCTCAGTGTGCTCCTATGTGTGTATATGTGAATATCATTTGCAGAACATAGTGCGAAGAAGATTGAGTGAAGTGTGAAGAAGTTGAGTGAAGAGTGAAGAATGTTTTTTTTAGCTTAACTGGAACTATAATCAGGCCTATGTAGAAGCTATTTTCTCAGTTCACATTTTGGATGGTCTTAATCCAAACTCCTTTTGGACATTGAGTCCTCTTTTGTATTTGAGTAATGAGCTCTAGGCAATGTGCCTGAATGCATGTGCATTCCCCTTATTTTTCATTATACTTTTAATAGGGTATAATATTGTGGACTAACATCCACTGTGGTTTTTCCCCTAATAGGGTTTCCACGTAAAAAAATCTTGGCGTTCTCTGTCTCTTTGATGTGCTAATTGTTTATGGTTTATTAATCTTTCATCAAATCTGAGATTAAGTTAAGTTAAAAGAAGTTTAAATATTTTGAGACAATTGATCACCCCCCCTCTTAGTTGTCTGTCCTTTTTTTGCCAACAATTGGTATCAGAGTAGGTTCCTCTGAAGAAGTTTAAAAGCTTGAGGTGATCCGAGATGGCATCATACAAGAAGGACAATCCTAGATTTGATGGAACAAACTACTCATTGTGGAAAGCTAGGATGGAGTGTCATTTGAAGTGTATTGGTGAACCTTTCTAGAAAATTACAAAGAACATATATATTCCTGCAAGTGGTCCTTCCACTCCTAATGAAGTCAAAGAGGCTAAGACTAATGTTCGGGCCATGGAAGCTTTGTTGAGTGCTCTGACAGATTCATAAATGAAAAATGTGTTAGGTCTAAAGACAACTCATGAGATGTGGACAAAGCTAGAAACTTTGTATGAAGGAGATGTACATGTGAAGATGGCTAAGCTACAGAGTTTGAAAGGTAAATATGAAAATCTGAAAATGGGTGAAGATGAAAATATTTCTTCTTTTATGCAAAGAGTAAATGAACTAGTGATGGGATTTAGATGTGCCGGTGGTATCCTGGATGAGGAAGAAATTGTGGCTCAGGTGTGCAGATCATTGCCTCCATCCTACAAAGCAAAGGCTCATGCTATTGAAGAAACCAGATCATTGACGAATGTGACAAGGGATACACTGATTGGAAAACTTGCTGCCTTTGAGTTGAACAAATTTGGTGATTCTGTTCCTAAGATTGAAACTGCATTTAAGGCTACTGTATTCGGAAGAAACAAGCAAAGATATGATTTGGGAGAGATTTCTAGAAAAACATTCAAGTATGAGGAAGAAATGAAACAACTTGAATAGGAAGAAAGAGAACTGGAAGAATTGGAAGCACTGATTGTGAAGAAAGAAGGTAGAGGACAAGGTAAGTACAAAGGAAAGATGACTATCAAATGTTTTTCTTGCAGTAAAATAGGTCATTTTGCATCAAGGTGTCCTAAAAGAGTTCCTTGATCTAAGCCATACAAATCTAGATTCCAAAAGAAATGTTATTTTGCTGAAGAAGGAGTGACTGATGATGAGTCTGATAAAGATAATGGAAATGAAGATGATTGGGTTTTCATTGCTATTAAGGAAAATAGTCATGTTGCTACTAAATTTGCTACAGTTAAGAAAGCTCTTGTAGCCCAAATTGAAGAAAAGGATGAGTGGGTCATTGACAACAGATGCTCACATCATATGACTAGTGACAAAATAATATTTGTAAGTCTAGAGAAGTATGACGGTGGGATTGTAAGATTTGGAGATAACAATGCTTGTGTGATTCGTGGTAGAGGATCTATTTGTCTTTGAGTTAAGCATAACATTGATGATGTTCTTTATGTTGAAGTTTTAAAGTACAACCTATTAAGTGTTGGATAGATGGTGGACAAGGGTTATGCTCTTCAGTTCAAAGATGGAAGATTCAGGATATTTGGAAGCTCTGGAAATATAATTGCTTTAGGTAAATAGACAAAAGGTAACATTTTTCACCTGAATGCTGCTAGTGAAAGTTGTTTAATTGCTCAAGTAGATGAAATCTAGTTATGGCATAGAAGGCTGTGTCATGTGAATTTTGATAACATAGTCAAAATAAGTTCCACTCAAGTAGTAAGAGATCTACCTAAGTTAGTGAAGCCTGCTAGCACAATTTGCAAGGAGTGTTAGATGGGAAAACATACAAGAGTTTCTTTTCAGAGTAAACAACATCATTCAAATGGATTACTGGAGCTTGTGCATATTGATCTATGTGGTCCCTCTAGAGTCAAAAGTCTCCATGGTGAAAGGTACTTTATGTTGATTATTGATGATTACTCTAGAATGATATGGGTTTCTTTCTTAAGAGAAAAATGTGAAGCACTAGAAAAGTTCAAAAGTTTCAAAGCTATGGCAGAAAATGAGAAAGGTTTGAAAATCAAATGCTTAAGGTTAGACAGAGGTGGTGAGTTCACCTCCAGGGAGTTTAATTCCTTTTGTGAAGAGCATGGAATCAGAAGACAGTTATCTGCTCCCCGAACCCCTCAATAGAATGGAGTTGCAGAGAGGAAGAACAAAACAATATTGGATGCTGCTAGAACAATGATGATTGAAGGAAATGTGCCTCACATCTATTGGAGTGAAGTTGTAAGCACTGCTGTGTATACTTTGAACTGGTTAAATGTTAATGGTAATTCTGGTAAGACTCCTTTTGAACAATGGTTTGGTTATAAGCCTACTGTTAGATATTTCAAGATCTTTGGAAGCAAATGCTACATCAAGAGAGATGATGATATAGGCAAGTTTGATGCAAGAAGTGATGAAGGAATGTTTCTAGGTTACTCCACTAGAAGCAAGGCCTACCAGTGCTACAACATAAGACTGAGAAAAATGGTTGAGAATGCAAATGTCAGAGTTGATGAGGATTTTGCTAAATCATCCAAATATTGTGGATATGATTCAGATGAGAACAATACAAACAAAGGGAAGAATGTTCAGACAAAAAATCAACTTCAAATTGTGCCATATGTTCCTTTTGTTCTGGTAAGTCAGGATAGTCAGGAAGCAAAGACAAGTGCAAGTGGAGAAGAAAGAATAGAAGAATCAAAAGTTCAAGAGAATCCTAAAACTCCAAGGTATGTAAAGCTAAATCATTCTAAAAATCAAATTATAGGGGAAAAGAATAAAGGTGTGCAAACTAGAAGAAAGATTGTGGAAGAGTATTGCCTGATATCCAAGATTGAACCTAAAGATGTCAATGAAGCTTGTAATGATGAACACTGGATGGAAGCTATGCAGGAAGAATTAATGCAGATTGAAAATAATAATACATGGGTACTTGTTGCTAGACCTAAAGATAAAAATGTGATTGGTACTAAATGGGTCTTTTGAAATAAGCTGAATGAACAAGGTGAAGTAGTTAGAAACAAAGCAAGACTGGTATGTAAAGGGTATTCACAAATGGAAGGTATTGACTTTGAAGAAACTTTTTCCCCTGTTGCCAGAATTGAAGCTATAAGATTATTTCTTGCTTATGTTGCATATAAGAACTATAAAGTCTATCAAATGGATGTGAAGTCTGATTTTCTAAATGGCAAGCTAGAAGAAGAAGTATACATTGAACAACCAAATGGATTTCAACTAACTAATGAGGAAAACATGGTTTGTTGACTGAAGAAAGATCTCTATGGACTCAAGCAAGCCCCCAGAGCCTGGTATGCTAGACTAGACAAATACTTACTAAAGCTTGGATTCAATAAAGGTACTGTTGACAACAACTTGTCTTTCAAATTGGATCATGATAAAGAGTTGATTATTGAGGGGTTTGTTGATGACATTATTTTTAGAGGAGATGATAATCTATGTATGAAGTTTGTTGATGAAATGAAGAATGAATTTGAAATGAGTATGATTAGAGAGATGGAGTTCATTTTGGGATTGCAAGTTACTCAGTTAGACAAGGGGATATTCATATCCCAATCCAAATATGTGAGAGAGCTACTGAAGAAGTTTGACATGGACGATTCAAAGCCTGTTGGTACTCCCATGGTAACCAGATGCAAGTTAACGCAGAATGATGATTATCCTAAGGAAAATCAAACAAGGTACAACTATATGATTGGTGGATTGCTCTACTTAACAAAAACTAGACTAGACATTATGAATGCTATGTGTATGGTTGCTAGATTTTAGGCTGATCCAAAAGAGTCTCATGTGACTGCTATAAAGAGAATATTCAGATATTTGAAAGGAACAATTGATTTTGGACTTTGGTATCCTAAGGATGATGATCTTACTTTGAATGCTTATACTGATGCAGATTGGGTAGGAGATGTAGATGACAGGAAGAGTACTAGTGGCAGTGCCTTCTTCCTAGGGAAGAAGCTGGTATCTTGGTTGAGCAAAAAGCAAAATTCCATTTCTCTATCTACTACTGAAGCATAATATATTGTTGCTTCCAATAACTGTACACAAGTGATGTGGATGAAACAAATGTTGAAAGATATTAGAGTAGTATATGATGAACCTATTGCCATATACTGTGATAACTCAAGTGCTATTAACATTTCTAAGAATCTGGTGCTACACACTAAGACCAAGCATATATCAATCAAGTTTCAATTTCTAAGGGAGAAAGTAAGTGAGAAAGAAATCAGATTGGAGTATGTGCCTACCAAAGAGCAGATTGCAGATGTTTTCACTAAGCCATTGCCAAAGGATACTTTTGAGTATCTCAGAGGGATGCTAGGGGTGATTACCCATCTTGATATGAACTAAGGATGCATTAATTTGCAACAATCCATGCTTTTCATGATCATATTATAATCCAGATTGATGTTTTCCATGGCTGCTACTAAAGGGGAGTAGTCAGATGTGCAAATATGTGGTTCAGAGCTTGTATGTGGAAAGATAATGCTTATCTTTTCCATTGATGTCAAAGAGGGAGAAGAGTAATGTGAAAAAATGCTTCTTATCTGGAGTAAAGAATCTTGTGGGGAGAAGATCTTGCAGAAGAAGTAAAGGAAGAAGAGTTAGAATCTAAGGAGGAGTAAATGTTGATTGAGAGTTGGGTTGATGGTGTTTTTCACATCATGTGTTGCCATCAATGCCAAAGGGGGAGATTGTTGGATGATGTGGACGAGTTGCTGATATGTGGTTGTCATTGATGTCAACACTATTAGCATTTGGTGTATTGAAGGCTGTATATGTTGAGGATATGGAGAAAATTGTTAAAAGAAGTGTTCCAGGTTCCCAGTGGAACTGTGAAGGTCATGAAGGTGTCTTGTTCTATACATTGAATATCATTTCTTGTGGTTTAAAGGGTTTTCTGCTGAGTGTATCTAGTTCATCCACCAGAAGTTTCAGAGGTTCGCGTAAAGATTTGATCATGTTGTGAACATATGTGTTCTGACATTATTTATGTGGGTTTTGTCAGTATTCCTGATTGAAGTTTATGTGTTTTTGTTGCTATGGATGTTTCTCTGTTAGTTCTTATTGATGTTGGATGCTTCTAGATCATGCTCTATCTTTGTGGTACATCCACATTGATCGGTGTGCTCGTGGTCGAAGATTTTTCTTTGTATGTTATGGTTTTCATGTTCCTAGCTGACATGTTGATGGTAGCGTATTGTGGATCTTCAAGGTGAAATTAATTGAAGTGTTTTTGTGTTGGAATTGTTAATATGGGTCTCCACTATGTTGTGGCTGACCTTGGTGGATTTGCATTGCAAATTTATTTGTAAATTTGGGCCGACATTGAAAATATGTTTTATATCCCTAGCCGACTAAGTTGTTGGTGTAATCTCATGTCGTGGATATATAAGAGAGATTGTTTAATCAGTGTAATGTATGCTCAAAGTGCTTGGTGTGCTCCTATGTGTGTATGTGCGAATATCATTTGCAGAGCAAAGTGTGAAGAAGATTGAGTGAAGTGTGAAGAAGATTGAGCGAAGTGTGAAGAAGTTGAGCGAAGAGTGAAGAAGGTTTTTTTGTGCTTAACTGGAACTATAATTAAGCTGTGTAGAAGCTATTTTCTCATTTCACATTTTGGATTGTCTTAATCCAAACTCCTTTTGGACAGTGAGTCATGTTTTGTATTTGAACAGTGAGCTCTAGGTAGTGTGCTTGAATGCATGTGTATTCCCCTTATTTCTCATTATACTTTTAATAGGGTATAATATTGTGGACTAACATCCATCATGGTTTTTCCCCTAACCTAGTTTCCACGTAAAAAATCTTGGTGTTCTTTGTCTCTCTGATGTGCTAATTGTTTATGGTTTATTAATCTTTCATTAGATCTAAGATTAAGTTAAGTAAAGTTAGAAGAAGTTTAAATATTTTGAGACAACTGATTCACCCCCCTCTCAGTTGTCTGTCCTTGTTTTTCCAACATGAAGGTTCAATGTATGTCTGAGGTTACATGACCTAGGGAAGGTATATAAATTAGGGGGTTTTGAGGTTTCAAAGAGTTGTATAACTTTTAGACAATAAACTAGGAGGATTAGGCCCTCACAAGGACTTGGGATCTCAAGATTGAGTCCTTTAGTATCCACAAGTCTAGGCTTGATAAGACCAAGGAAGGCTATGAGGGGTGGGAGTCAAGCTTCAGGGGAAATTAAAACCCTAAGACCTAATGTATAGGTCTTGATTCCATATGAAAGCCCATAACCCATAAAAATTAGGACTATAGGCATAAAAAAATACTTAATAAAATTTCAAGAATGCTTGACAACCATAACACATAAGGGTCCCACATAGAATTTATTAGATCCAATATTAATGTTGAGAAAATAGGGCAAGGGAAAAATAGCATGCAAGGACTTAGGACCTAGGGAAAAGTAGGTAGAAATTCTCTCCACTACACTATAGAAAATGCTCAAGCACATGTGAGATACAACATATAGGATATGACATATAAGAGAATAGTTCAAAGTCGATACTTTTCCTTTCATCTTGAATATCACTAAATACTAGAGTTGTTGGTTCGTTTCATGTATATTTGCTCAAAGTTGTGGAGGGATATGAGGACATTAGTGGGAAAAGAAAAATAACATGAACAATACATGTGAGAGAGATGTGAGTAATATACCTAAAATCCATTTTTATAAGTGTGTTCATGAAGAGGCACAACCTTGCACTTCATAAAGATATATATTATTATACATATCATTTAATTCACATATAGAACCTAAACCCTCCATATTATTCATATGCCACAATTCTCATTGTATTTTTTAATAATTGTATTATATGTGTGTGTTTTTGGTATAATATACATACTAAATTTTAAACTTCTTTGGTACATAGATTTTATAAACATTGCATTATCATTAAGGATGGTTCTAGTGAAAATTTTATAATATTAAACATATTTTTTCTTAACTATACATTTGTTAATTATCATATTGTTTTGTTGAAAAGGGATCCTAGAGGTCTAATGAATAAAACACTAACATCAATCCTCTTTTAAGAGAACATTGGGATGCAAATCAACAAGGTGATTAGATTGAATTTCAACCATGAAGGTGATTCAATCAGACCTAGATCTGATTAGGTTTAGATCCTTGGAATTGATTAGAAATGAATTTCCTTAATCAACCTACTTAAACTATGTTCCTTTGATTGAAAATGCAAGATTTTGACAACAGACAAACTGTAACAACAAATTCTGACAACAAATCTGAGTAAGGCAGGGTTCTATGCACCTGTCCTACAAGTTTGAGCCTAAAAATAAAGGACATAGGTGCCTAGGGTGCCACTATCCCTATAGGTGTAATTCAAATATATTTTCGTAGTCCTTTGGTGTCAAATATGAGCTTCCATTTCCTACTTGTCACACTATCAGATAATTCTGTATGTGAGTTTTCATGAGTTGTCAAGATGTAGGGTTTTGATTGCAACAATGGATAATTTAGATCTTCAAACTTCCTTCAATCCTCTTTAGACCTGAAACCTACACTTTCAAAGAGAGAAGAAAGGTTTTTCCATTTAGGGGCTTGCCTTGGTCAAACCTTGTGTTAGTGTTTGCACTTCCACAATGATAATGTCAATGACAAATGGATAAATGATAGGAAGGAATGATGACTCCACAAAATGTTACAACTAGCCACCCTTTAATGGCTTCCTTGAAGGACTGAATTCATACACATCTCCTCAAGGGTTGGATCTTTCTTGCTTGAATTGCTTGGAGACCTACAAGGATTAGTCTTCACTCTATAAAAACATAAAAATGAAAAAACTCACATACACTTTGACATGATGCTTGGATCTTGAATTGTTGCAATAAATCCTCTAATAGCTACTCTTGACTTGCTTGATAATGCTCTTATCAAAAATTTCTTCAATAATTTCCAATTCTTTTCCTTAGTTTTCAAATGATGCAATAGCTATGTATTTATAAGCATTTAATCTAATTTATTGAAAACTACATATCGATGGCTGAATTTAGACATTTAAAGTTCAAATAATAAAATGTTGTCTTTGGCATATTTAGGTTTGGAGCCAAAATAGGAGGACATAGGTGCTTAGGGCCCCACTGTCCTAGGCCTATTTTGCAAGATACACAATTTCGGGAGCAAAATATTAAGTGAAATGCCACCTCTGACCTTTGTAAATTTGGGGCCAGATTAAGAGGACAAGGGCACCCTTGTCCATACCCACTTTTTTAGGATCTAAAAAGCTAGGGGAAAAATATTAGATAAATGCTTAGGTTTTCCACTTGCAATTTGTTGGTAAATGTTAAAATATGCCACATAATGCATAATTTAGAAAATTAGGTATTCAATTAGGTCCAATAACTTTTAAAGGGGAGCAAAACATAGTGTAAAATTGTCAAGGGTGGCAATTTACAATGCTACACATATTATTCATTGAGTAGTTAACATGGTACTATCTTGAATATGCAATTTTGAATCTTAACTAGGCTCTAATACCAAAATGTCATTCTACTTTCCTCAAGTATAAAATTGGATAGTTTAATATATTAAAGTTAATTTTATATGGTAACAAATTTATTAGTGTTATTATTTAAGTTTAAATATTATAAGATATATAATGAAAATTAATTTATCAATAATAACTAACTTAAGACTTAAGCACATTAATATTAACAACTTTAATATATACACTAGCATACAACAATATAATTATGATAAAAATATAAACAAATAATATCTTAAAATAATTTAATTGATTCAAATTCATCTCATTTATAATTGAAATATCTTTTAACAAGTTCATTACTTATTTGAAATAAATCATATGGAAATGTCACACTCACCCTAGGAAGATTTCAATGGTCTTGGCCCTCATAACTATTGCACACTCTAGAGAACCTATGTAAATACATAGATTGTGCCTACAAACCATGCAAATGCATCAAAACCCTAGCCAAGAAAATCTTGAGTGTACTCTACACCTTAAGTTGGACACACTCTGTGTGCCCCCTTCTCTAGTGCCATAACTAGCCAAACCACCTTCTTCTTCCTTGAGTGATCTCCATGCCCCTTCCAAGTTTCACATAAAAGTTGTATATAAGCCTTAAGGGTTGGTTTTTAAACCATTACACCCTTTCACAAACGATGCCTAGGTTATTATTTAATAAATATAATTATTCCTCTCTTTTAAAAGGGTTTTTCATAAAGGAGAAGAAGAATTAGTGCTAGTGTTGTTTGGTCTACCCCTTTCCTTCCCATATATGGGACCCTTTCTCCATCCAATTTTTATTGTTGTTGATAAACATGTATACAAAATGTGGAAGTACAAGCAAGATACAGCCACATCTAAATGCAGCCACCTACATGAATACACACCTTACATACAACAAACAACTAAAAAAAAACCTTTAAGAAAGAAATTTAATATTTACCTTGTCCTCTTTTCCATTGAGGAACATTTTTTAAAATATTTTTACTAAATAGCTTTGTTAACTAAGAAAAAAACTCACCATCCAACCATAAATTGAATCTTTTATCTTTTTTCCATGCATGCAAACTTTTTAAATTTTTTTATTTAATAAAAATTCTACCAAATAAACAAATGTGACACGGTGAAAACATAAGAATCATTGATATTGCTATCAGGATTCGACTGATATTGCTATCAGGATTCGACTGTGTAGTTTTCGAGTAAAATTCCTTGACCCATGTTTCATGAGTAGTGGTTCACAAGAACCCGTCTCTCATGATAATGAATGGTCCACTTAGCACTCATTACATCTAGGTGATGCTCACAAGGGTGAAGCACTGGACTTTCCAGGAGGTCACCCATCCCAATACTACTCCAGCTCAAGCGCGCTTAACCACAGAGTTTTCCCAAGGTTAAGCCCACTTAACTTGCAATCCCATTTGTAAAACCTTCAGCAAGTATTGTGCTTTATAAATCATTCATTATAGAACCCCTTTAACTCATCAATTGATTAACTAAAAAAGATTAAGGGATCATAATAACACATATTGAAAAAACAAATTGACGTCATGTGAAAATATAAACTTCACTTAACACGAAAATATTATCTATCTCCATTGTTGATGAGCTTGAACTTTACGATTGTCTTTCTCTGTACTGGTAAATGTTTTCCTGTTCTATTTCTTCTGTTTGACCAGATTCCTTTGCTAATTTTTTTAAGTCACTTGGAGACTCTTCTTGGCTAGTTAATCTTTGTATTGACAGCTTGTGTATGTTAGAAAATTGTTTATGGACTGTTTATTGGACGATATGCATGTATGCCATTACTTTTTTAACTGCTTTACCGCTGTTCTGCAGCAGTGTTTGTATACCAATCTATGTCCAGGAATGATTGTATGTCTTGAAAGATTCTGGTGAGATAAAGAATGGCGTGGATTTAAAATCCGTACATTGGGCCGAATGTGGATACGCATTTATTTCAAACAAATTTCTTACAAACTGATTGACAAAACTATAATATTCGTTGCAATCTACAACAGTTGGAAGTCATTTGATATTGCTTGCACGTCACCAATTCACATTCCACGTTTTCTCTGTGTTGGCTTTATGACTTATCAGTGGGCATTTCATGTTTGGCTTCTAGCTCACCTCTATCCATTCCATTATTAGCAATAATTGCACCCTTTGAACACAAATTTCAGTGTCACTTAAAACTCATTAGTACATTAAAATAGGACAAATAATGGTAGGGAAGCAAAGGGTGATTTAATAAATGTTTTATTGAAGGGACAACTATTGTAGAAAAAAAAAGGGGTTGCAAGCTAAGTGGGCTTAACCTCGCAGAAAATTCTTGTGGTTAAGCTAAGTGGACCATTCATTCTTATGAGAGATGGGTTCTTGTGAACCACTACTCATGAAACATGGGTCAATGAGTTTGACTCGAGGGTTGAAAGAGACAACATAGTAATTTTATTATTAGTTGAAACATTCTTTTACATTGGTCAAATTTGTTATTATTTTAAAATTACATAACTCGCTCTTTGATTTGCTAATGCTGATCTATGGCCTTTACATTTTTTTTGGATAAGTCCTGGAACTACAAGAAAAGAGAGGCAACTTGAAGAAAGATGTCAGAGTAAAGCCTTAGAGTAATAGTTGCTTGATCATAATTGCTAGAGAACACATCAGTGCATCTAGTTTTCCAAATATGTTTTAAAATGACTTGTCTAATAAAATCAACAATCACATTATTATACAAACCCAAACCAAACATAACTTCTTTACAATTCAACTCATGATAAAAAAAATAGTAGAAAAATTTATAAAAATAATTGTCCATTGCTTCTTATGAAATTTGTAGTCTCAAAAAATATGCTTTATGGTTTTAACACATGGACAAAAAATACATCTCACTAGCTGAAGCATAATACATTTCAATATATCCTTATTTCATCTTAGCTTACATTGATATCTTTAATGAATGGACATATGTTGAATGTTGATATCTTTAATGAATGAAATTATAATGCCTAAACATTTTGAAACATCAGTTTACTATAATATATGGTATAAAAATGTGTCATATTGGTAATATATTTAACAAAATATCATATAAATATAGTATGTATAGTTTATCAGGCTAAATATAATTTGAAGGGAGGGAGTTTATTTTTAGTTAAAAATAAATAAAATACTTATTTTCAATAATTTAAGCTAATTAATTAGTTAAAACAACTACATTCAACCAATTTTTTTTATAAATAACTGAATTTTAAAAATATGTGAATATGTAGATAAACAAATGTATAACTAAGAAAGAGGGATAAGTGTATTTAGTTTTCAACATGACAAGAAAATGTTATGTTATAGATTATGCTTTATGATTGGTCACCAAGTATACATTAATCATGCTTTAATATATTGTTGAATTACATTTTCCTATTTTGATTAAATCTTGTACATATGATCTTGATCCCCAAATTTATAGTTCGGACCCTTTCATATGATTTTGAACTTAGAAGATGTAGCCTTGAACCTATTGTCTAATTTCCTCATAAATGTTCATGTTGCTAATAAAGAGCACTAGAAAATTTTACTATGCTAGAATTGGGAAGTTGACTAACTTCTCTATAAATAAATAGTGACAAGAAAGAGAAAAAGGCCCAAACCTAAAAATTCTTCATTCATTGACAACACAAAAATAATTACATTCTATGTTTTATCAAACCATTCAACTTACTAACTACCCAAACCACTAACTACCAACTAACCCATAACTAATAACTAACTAAAACTAACATATAGTAAATTAACATTAACATGTTAATTTGTTATCTATTACATTATTCTATGTCATGCACTATAATTCCTAACACCCCCCTTTAGTGTTGACATAGGGACTTTATTTTGGTGTTGTGGTATCAACAATTGGCCTTGTAAGATTTTGCTATGGAGATCGCCACTGAAGATCTAAAGGCCTATGGAAAGCACAAAGTACTTAGAAGATCAAGATGGAAAAAATAAATTGTATTCCTATCAATGAATGCAAAAAAATTGATATGTATAATGTGAGAGAGACCCTTGGTTATATAGCCAAGGTGAGGCATAAGATGTCATAAGATTATGACAAATGTTTTAATCTTATGATATGAGACAACTTATCATAACTACCTAGGAAATTATAAAGTCTAGACATGACAACTAAGTCTTCTAGAAAGAATCTTAGGACCTAAGTAAACTTAACATGTGAATATGTCCTCTAAGTCCTTAGTAAGTGAATTAACTAGGTATACAACATTTATTCACACCAACACCCCCCTTAAGTGCAACTTAGGGGGAAGATTATTATGCAAGTGACTCAAAGATGGGTCTTGGCGAGGCCATGTTAGGTACCCATGTACAAGTGCAATGAAATCCCTCACAAATGGGGAAAAGGAGAAAACTCAGTGGGAAAAAAACTCCTCCTCAAAAGAAAAACAAGAAACTACTCTCATTTGAAAAGATGAGAAGGAAAAAACCTCGAGTGAGGAAAAAGTCCTCCCCATAAGAGATAATGAAGAAGGTCAAGTGACCCCCCCTGTAGAAACATCTTGCACCACCAAGAGAGCTTGAAAATGGTGATATGTACTCTTAGTGAAGGGTTTGGTGAAGATATCGACAACCTGCTCTGCTGTAGGACAATACTGGAAATCAATGACCTGCTCCTGTATCAACTCCCTGATGTAGTGCATATGGATCCTGATGTGTTTGGTTCATTGATGTTGAACCAAGTTGTTCGAGATCTGGATGGCACTTTGATTGTCACAATTGAGGACTGTGGGTTGTGAAGTGGTGAAGCCAAACTCAGTCAAAATATTTTGAAGCCAAATAGCCTTAGTAGCGACATTAACAACTCTTCGATACTTAGTCTCAATCAAAGAGAGAGAAATAGCATGCTGCTTCTTACTCTGCCAAAAAATCGGGTCAAACCAAGATGAAAGCTATAGCCAAAAGTGGACTTATGATCATCAAGATCACCGACCCAATCATAATCTATACATCCAACCAAGTTGAGTCTTGTATCTGCTGCATAATGAATCCCATAATGTGGAGTACCATGTATATAATGAAAGATGCATTTGGCGGCTTTCCAATGAAGCTCATGTGGTTCCTACATGAAACATGAAACCATGCCAACCGAAAAGGAAATATCAAGGCGTGTGTGAGTCAAGTAGATGAGGCTCCCAACAAGCTAACAATACAAAGTGGCATCAACTAGTGGAGTAGAACACTTGGACTCAAGTTTGAATCTTGATAGAAAGGGAGTAGGTGCAACCTTACAATCAGACATATGGAACCAAGCTAGAAGGTCAAAAGCATACTTGGGCTGAGCAAGAGATATATTGGAAGAGGACTGTGTGATCTCAATCATGAGAAATTAGTGCAAGGGGCCTAAGTTAGTCATAAAAAAATCTATCCTGCAGAGAAGATTTGACCCTACCAATGATGGATGATGGACTCCCTATAATGATCAAGTCATCAACATAGAGAAAAAGAAGCAAGTGAGAGTCATCTTGTTGCAAAATATAAAAATTTGAATTCGAGTGGCATCGAGAGAATCCTGTCGAGAGAAGAAAGGAGTCCATCTTGGCATTCCAAGCCCGATGGGCCTGTTTGAGGCCATAGAGAGACTTCCAAAATATGCAAACCAAAAAAGAATCCTGAACAAATCCTTGTGGTTGCTCCATGTAAATCTCCTCTACAAGATCTCTGTGAAGAAATGCACTCTTCACATCAATCTAATGGAAAACTCATCAATGAGCTACTGTAATAGCAAGATTCAAGTGAATGGAGTTCATCTTAGCAACATGGGAAAAGGTTTCCCTGTAATCAATTCCAGGAACCTGTGAGTCTAAACCTTTAGCCACAAGTCATGCTTTAAACTTATCCACCGTTCCATCCGCTACATATTTGGTCTAATAGATCCACTTACATCAAACCATTTTTCTCCCCTTAGGAAGAGGTACTAAGTCCCATGCATGGTTCCTCATCAAGGAACTATACTCTTCCTCCATTGATGAATCCCACTTAGGAATGCCTGATGCCTCCTTGAAGGATTGTGGATCTGAAGGAGTAGCAATGTAGACATGTGGAAGATGTTGATGTTGTGACCAAGTCCTTACGAGTGTCTGTAGGATCCCCAAAATTATTTCTTGTTGACTCAAGAGTCTGTTGAGCCCAACAAGGTCATGAAGATGATGGAGATGAAGGACGAGAATCCCGAACCTTAAAATGAGAACCCTATGAAGGTGCAACCCTATGAGTAGGAGGCACGAGGTAGAATCATTTGAGTCACTATCATTCGAGTCCACTATGGAGGAAGAATGAGGAGGATCAGATGTCAAGCTAGGAGAGCTTTCCTCAAAGTGAACACTCCTCTCAATGAAGAGCTCATGTGTCTTTGGATCCAAGAGTCTATACCCTTTGACACCATTTGGATATCCAATAAAGACGCAAGGCCCGCTTTGAGGTTCCAAAGCCTTGTTCTTCTCTGGAGGAATGTGTTCCCAAGCTAGACAGCAAAAAACTCAAAAAATTTATATAATTTATTTCCTACCCCACCAAGCCTCAAAAGGAGTCATGCCTTTCAATACCTTGTGGGGAACCTAATTTTGAATGTGTGTAGTACAATTAATGTCTTCATCCCAAAATTCTAGACCAAGAGAATGAGCATGAATCATGTAGCTAGCCATTTCCTTGAGGGTCCTATTTTTCCTTTCAACAACACCATTATGTTGTGGTGTGTATGCAATTGATGCTAAAGATCAATCCCTTTGAAAGAGTATAGAATTGTACAAGATTGTGGTTCACATATTCTCGACCATTTTCAGTATGAAGAATCCTGATATACTTTCCATAATGCTTCTTAAGATGAGCCTTGAAAGTTTGAAACTTTTCAAAGAATTCATTATTTTGGTGAAGAAAGTAGAACCAAGTGAATCTAAAGTAGTCATAAAAGAAGCTGAATGCATAGCAAGCCTTGTTGAAGGAAAAAACTGGAAATGAGCCTACTAGATCATTATGGACCAATTGAAGAACTTATAAAGCCCTCTAAGACTTCCCTTTATCAAAATTATCTTTTGGATGCTCACCCATAGCACAACCTGGACATACATCATCTGAAAAGCTAATGTGAGGGAGACCTGTGACCATATCTTGTGAGCTAAGCTACTAAAGATAGCAGTAGTTAAGATGTCCAAACCACTCATGCCATAAATTACTCATTGAATTTGAATGAGTGAGCAATGCTATAGAAGGTGAACATGGCACAAAGTGAGAAAATTGATATAGCCGAGATTCACAATCGGGCTTTCCCACTACAACCAAGGCATTATCCTCAAGATATTTGACCACAATAATGTCTAGATAATTTACTCAACTTTCTTTCCATTCCCAAGATGAGTGATTTGGTAGACTGAAAGAAGGTTGACACACAAGTTAGGAACACAAAGAACATTCTCAAATGATCCATCATCCATGTCGACCAAACCTTTTCCAACAACTTCCACCTAAGTATCATCACCTGTAAGAATGTGTGGTACTATACAAGGCTCCAATTAAGAAAAATGTTCTCTATCAGAACCCATGCAATGTGTAGCACTTGAGTCAAGTATCCATTGCTGTGATGATCCTGTGGTTGCAATGAGTTCTTGTCCTTTTCCTTTCTTTGATTGTGAAGAAGTAGAAGGAGATGCTTCCTTTTTGTAGGAAGACAATCTAAATCTAGGATGAAAGAGGACCCCAAAATAAAAAAATGCAAAGATCAAACTCAGGTTCACTAAAATGAAATGAAGAAAAAGAAGGATGGTGGAAATGAAAAGCTATGATGCACCTACTTCTCCAATTTCATTCAAAATATGTGCTATAGAAGACAAATCTTAGGAAAAATAACAAAATTAACTATCAAAATGTAGATCTGGAAAGGGTAAAATTTTGTGTACCTATCACCAAAGATGCTTTTTCAAGGCTCATTGAGGACTCATTCGCCCTATGGCAAATGGCTCCTGGCTAGGGCTCTTGAAAATCAGTTTTTGGGTTATGTTCTATGTATGCACTCCCCTATTCCAGTTGGTCACTATCAGAAAGCCAAAAATAAATCTTGTAGATCAGTTTTTGTGATTTGACAACTTTTCTGTAACTTTGTCAACTTTGCAACTTTCTTCAATTTTGCTTTCCAATTGATCTTCAACCTAAAATCTGCAATCACACATCAAAGAGAGAAAAATGTTGTTTTGTTAGGGAATGGGGGTTTTCCTTGGTCAAACCCTGTTTTGGTAATTAAACCTTGAAATGAATAAAAGCACAAAGGAATGATGAATGGACAACAATATGTAACAACTCACCAAACCTCAATTGAAACCTTGGATAACAAATCTGCAAACTAGCATGAAGTGGCCTCATTAAATGTAGATCTTGATCATGAAAATTGATTAGAGATAATTCCTTTGATATGCTTGATTGATCTTGAACACTACATCAACATATTAGCTCAAACAACATGCATGATGCATTACATATTTGATATGACAATGGAATCTTGATTGCTGGAATAATCTTCCTCAAATATACCCTTGAATGCCTTAGAAATTGCTCTTGAATTCTCTTGATCATAAGTTTGCTATTATGCTTGAAGACTTGAAAATGCTAGGGGTGAACTTAGTGAAATGACCTCTTATTTATACATATCTTAAGGTTAAAATTCTCGAAATTCAAATATCACAAGCCAACATTGAATTATAGATTTGAAATAATTAAAATATTGCCAAAAACATATTTCAAAGAGGGGTCCTAGGTGTAAGTGAGGACCCATTCACCATAGGGAAAATGGGTCCTAGGACACTTACCTAGGACACACATCAGAAAAGGTGAAATGTTATGTAAAATCAGGGTCCTAGGACTAAGTGAGGACCCATTCATCCTATGGAAAATGGGTCCTAGGTCACATACCTAGGACACACATCTTCCAAAGTTAAGTGTTGTGTAATGGCATTTATGAATGTCGAGATTTATCCCTTAGAATTTGCAATTAATTAGGCTTGGATTTGAATTAAAGGGGCCAATTAATGCAAATTAAGCTCAATCAATTAATAAAGCCCTAAATCATTGTGAAAGTGTAAAGGTACACCTTACAACATAAAAAACAAGGCACAGTTAAGTCCATTTTATTAAAAAAGGGCCCGAAACTTAATGTGAATATGAAAAACATATTACAACACTAAATTAAGGTATAACTAATTTTATTATTTAATTATCTCCAAATTAATGTGAAAACGGGATACTTTTTCCTACACTGCAGTTACAAAGATTTATATTCCTATGGAGAAGGTTGAGGTCCCATTTTGTACTAGTACTAGGCCATATAATATGAGTTGTAAAATTCTAAAGAGTTTTCTACTTGACTGTCTCCAACAAATCACTTGAGACATAATAGTTGCAATAAGCATTAGGAAAAATCAAATAAAATATTGAAAAATATCTTCATTTGATTTTAGTATACTTTGATGTAAGGGCTTGCAAAAACCAAACATGTATTAAAAATTTAGTTTAGTCATGCACTTTGATGCACAAGTTGTTAAAACCAAATAGATCAACAAATTAGTTAAGTCTTGTACTCCAAATTTTAGAGTAGGTAGCCACATACATCTTGTGAATTTTTTTCTTCTAATTTTGTGATCCAAAATGTTTGTACAAAGAAAACTAAATTATTCAATCTTTGTTATTGAATACTTCAAAAACTATTTTATTTATTCTATAAGAGATCAAACTTAAGAAATTATTTTATAGATGTTCAAAATGCAAGAAACAAACATTACATTATATAATTTGTAAATAATAGTTTTAAATATTTCATGTATAGGGTACCAAAAAATTATTCATTTTGTTGACAAGTGATTTTTTAATTTATTTATTGTGAAATTTATCAGATCTATGGACTCAAAGCACCCATAACTTATTTTAGAACTCCTTGCTTGACTAAATGGTATAACCATTCACACATAAAACATCAAAATGATTTTGAATAACTATACTTATCTAAATATACATCTTGCTAGATATCAAATGTAATTAATTACCATTATTTTCTTCTTTCTCCTTGGTATATTAGTATATTTTGACCAAATTTGACAAAAAATCCCGATTAGGTTGAGAGTTAATTATATTCAAATAAAATGAACTCTATGCACAATTTTTAAAAATGAAATTATATATGAATGCAAATTTATGAACCCAAAAACATGTTTTAACATGGAAGATTTATAGTTCCTTATTATTCATCCACTTAAGGACCAACATTGGACCTTTCTCTGTAGTATATTGAATCATTTTTCTAGCTAAAATATAATTAAATAATAACATTATTCCCCTAATCAAGAAACACAAAATAATAACCTATAAATGATCAAATTGTATCAAAAGGCTTATCGCATTGGTCCCCAAATTGTATTCTATTGCATTCACAAAATAGTAATGGATATAAGGAGTCCATAGATTTGTACAACTAATATACTCAATTTTAGTGCCCGTTTGTAAGATATGGAAGGGAAAAAATGAGAAAATTGTGAATTTGCATTTTTGAATTTCAAAACCAGAACAACATAAACCAAGGTTTTCATAATAAAATCATTAATAGTTTGGTGAAAAACTCGTAAGTTTGAATCAATGAAGAGGTGGGACATGTGCATCCGATAACTTTATACACATTCTAACGTGTAGGATTATAAATGCAAAATATTTGCATGTAGCCTAAGGCACAGGTACAAATTAGGGGAGGGCTAAGTTATGTACACCCCAATTCATGATGTAGGTACATTCTAGTGCACAAGGTCTCATATGTAACATGTTTTGATGTAGTCTAAGGCACATGTCCAAATAAGGGGGAATGTAGACTTTGTGCGCTCCATACTTTAGAGGCATTTAGGTGTAAAATGTCTCCTATGCAAAATTCTACCCTACAATTTAAGTAAATTTAAGCATGTCAAAATACAATATATTGTGGTAAACCTTAAGAGAAACCCTCCTTTGCTTAAAATTATAAGACAACATAAGTCAGAAATAGATTGGAAATAAACAAATAAAATTGATGGAGGGAGAAAGGGAGAAAGCTTCACTTTACCATAGTAGAGGGAGATTGGGGATTTCATCTAGTAGAGATCCACGATAAGAAGAGTTATAATGGAAAGGAAAATAATTTTCATAGTCATCATCATTAGGTTGTAAAGAAGTAATGACTTTAGTAAGGCATTGCATAGTGTTCTTGGTAGCATAATTTTGTGAGCACTTTAGTGTTGGACATTTTCTCCTTATGCTCTCTACTTCATCCCGATGATGGATCACAAAGTGTGATTCAAAACATTGAGGCAAAAACTACAGACACAATCAAATCAAAAAACAATTCAGCAATAATCTCTATAGATTGTGGAAATATGTTATTATTAAGTAAGCCACCCCTTATCGAGGATCCAAAATGCACATGGTGAGAATGATGTGCTAACAACATGAAAGGAGAAGAAGAAAAATTAGTGCTAGTGTTGTTTGCTCTACCCCTTTCCTTCCCATATATGAGGCCCTTTATCCACCCATTTTTTATGCTTTTTGATAAGCATGTATACAAAATGTAGAAGTACAAGCAAGAAACATGAACTATTTTACAGATTGCCACATCTAAATGCAACCATCTACATGAATTCATGCCTTGCATACAACAAACAATAACAAAAACTTAAAAAAAAATAAAAAATCACCTTACCCTCTTTTCCATTGACGAGCTTTTTTAAAAATATTTTTACAAATAACTTTGATAACTAAGAAAAAAAGCCACCATCCAATCATGAATTGAATCTTTATCTTCTTTCAAAGATTTAAAAATAAAATAAAAATTCTACCATAGAACAACTGAAATAAACAAATATGACATGGTGAAAACATAAAGACAACAACTAAAAGGATTAAGGGATCATAATAACACTTATTGAGAAACCAATTTTTTTTTCTTTTTTTTCGATAAAAGGCATGAAGGTCTATTGAGAAAGCAAATTGATGACGTCACGTGAAGATATAAACTTCACTTAGCACGAAAACATTATCTATCTCTGTTGGTTTTTTTATATTGAATCAAAGCAGATTACAAAGAATAAGAGCTACCTACATGTAGCCGGAAGATTATCTATCTCCGTTGTTGATGAGCTTGAACTTTACGATTGTCTTTCTCTGTACTGGTAAATGTCCTCTTTCTGTTCTATTTCTTCTGTTTGACCAGATTCCTATGCCAATTTTTTTGTCATTTGGAGACTATTCTTGGCTGGTTAATCTTTGTGTTGGCAGCTTGTGATGTTAGACAGCCCGTTTATGGACTGTTTATTGGACGATATGTATGTAGCCATTACTTTTTTAACTGCTTTATTGGATTATGTTTATTGATTGAAAGCAGAGACATAATACTGCTTTAATGCTGTTCTACAGCAGTGTTGTATATTAATTTAGGTAAATTTATCATTAACAATTTACCTTCAATAATTCATTGTCAACAAGTCAATTATTCATCGTCACAACAAATTTATCTCTAGGAAAATTCACTACCAGTGATTCATCGCTGGGGAAAATTCACCACCACCAATTTCCTAATTGTTTATGCCATGAATTATCCAGGGCAATGAATTGCTGGTGGTGAATTTTCTACGATGATGAATTGCTGGTAGTGAATTTTCCACCGCGATGAATTGTTGGAGGTGAATTGTTGACGATGGATTGTTGATAGCGAATTTTCCTAGAACCATATCCACCTATAATTGTATGTTTTGACTGTTAATCTGTATTCTACTGGTCATACCAGTTTTCTATAATCCTTTCAATTCGATAAAAAATATTATATTTATTCATTTTTTGAAATTGCTTGCCTCATGGTGTTTTATCTTATAAATTTATTTTGTCAATACTAGTAATCATGTTGTGAAAGATTCTGGTGAGATAAAGAATGGCGTGGATTTGAAGTCCTTACGTTGGGCCCAAGGGTAGGTACACATTCATTTCAAAACTATTGAAACAATTTTTTTACAAGTTGATTGACAAAACTTTAATAATCGTTAGGATCTAAGAAAGTTGGAATTCATTTGATATTGCTTGCACGTCACCATTCACATTCCATGGTAGCTCTGTGTTGGCTTTACAACGTATCAATGTGCATTTCATGTTTGGCTTCTAGCTCACTTCTATCCATTCCATTATTAGCAATAATTGCGCCCTTTGAACACAAATCTCAGTGTCACTTAAAACTCATTAATACAAAATAGGACAAAGAATGGTAGGGAAGTAAACGGTGATTTAATAAATGTTTTATTAAAGGGACAAATATTGCAGAAAAGAAAATTATATATATATATATATATATATATATATATATATATATATATTTTATATTGAGTAAAGTAAATTATAAAGAATAACCGTTATCAAAAGTAGTTGGAAGAGAAACTTAAACAATATTATGAAGAAATACAAAGCAGCCATTAGAGGGTTGAAAAGGACAACACAATAATTTCATCGGTTGAAGCATTCCTTTACATTAGTCAAACTTGTTATTATTGTAAAATTCCATAATTTGCTCTTTGAACTGGTAATGTTGATATGTGTCTTTACATTCTTTTTGGATAAGCCTTGAAGCTGCAAGAAAAGAGAGGCAACCTAAAAAAAGATGTAGAGTAAAACCTTAAGAGTAATAGTTGCTTGATCACAATTGTTAGAGAACAAATTGGTACATATAGTTTTCCACATATGTTTTAAAATGACTTGTCTAATAGAATCAACAATCACATCATTATGTAGATCAAAACTAAACATAACTTCCTTCCAACTCAACTCATGATAAAATATAGTAGGGAAATTTCTAAAAACAATAGTCCATTTCTTGTTAAGAAATGCATAGTCCTAGAAGATAAGATTTATACTTTTAGCACATGCACAAAAATGACATCTCACTAGCTGAACTAATTTATTTCAATATACCCTTATTTTATCTTACCTTACATTGATATCTTTAATGAATTGACATATGTTGAAAGCTGATATGTTTAATGAATGGACATATGTTGAATGCTATATCTTTAATGAATGGACATATGTTGAATGTTGATATCTTTAATGAATGAAATTATAATGCATCAACATTTTGAAACATAAGGTTAATGTCATCTATGGTATAAAATTGTGTCATATTATCATCTTGATAATATATTTCATAAAATATTATATAAATATAATATATATAGTTTATTAGGATAACTATAATTTGAAGGAAGGGAGTTTATTTTTAGTTTAAAATACTTTAAAAAGAGGGTAAAAACTTTATTAAATCAATAAAGCAGTACAAAGCTAGTAGAAACAAGCCACCCACCGGAGGCCAAAAGCAAAAACATCAAGCAACACCCAGAACACATCTCATATCCTCTGCAACCAAGTCCTAAAGATCCTTGGAAAGACCATTCGAAAGAACACTCCAATCATCCACTTTCCAAGTTCCCCTCTACTCCAAAGCCCATTTAGCCAAGCCATCTGCCACCTTATTCCACTCTTGAGGGATATAGCAAAAGGTGATAGAGTCCAAGGACTCCCCAAGGGAGATGATTTGTCTAACCACACTCGCTAGCTACCAGTTAACATCCTCTAGATGCCTCCTTTCTAGTAAGTCAATTACAATATGAGAATCAGACTCACAAATGATCTCTCTCCAACCAAGGGCACAAGCCCTCTTCAAAGCTGAGAGAATAGCCAAGGCCTACATGAAATTATTAGAATGCAGGCCACAATACTAAAAAGAGAAGAACACAACAACTCCAAAGCAGTCCCTACCAACGCCTCCAATCCCAACATGGCCAGGATTACCTCTAGAGGACCCATTTGTATTTATCTTCATCACCCCCAAAGGTGGGGGCATCCAGTGGCCATCTCTTTGAACCTTCTCTCTAACACTTCGACCAAATCGAGGCCTCCTCTCATCCTTGGTGCAACAAGAGAGCCCAAAATTTTGAACAATCCTCATATCTCCAGGGTCCACATGGGCAGAGAGGTCACATCTAGCCGCAAAAGTCTCTTGCAGAGCTCCCAATATCCTCGTCCAGACTTGCATCACTTGAAGCTTCTTATCCAAGAAAATCTTTTGATTATGCTCCAACTAGATCTTCCAGATGATGAAGCTAGGACCAATTAACTATGCAGTGTGGAGAAATGAAGTCTTAGCTGTAGAACTCCCCATTCTACTACATAAATCCTCAAGAGATGAAGCATGCCAACATGGTTGACTCCAGAGACCCCACCATAAATGCTAGAGCACCCTAACAAAAGGGCATTGTAAGAAGAGATGGGAAGTATTCTCCTCACTGTTAGCGCATAAAACACACATCGAGGGGCCTTGAAAGCCCCGCTTCCAAAGATTCTCCTAGGTTAGGCATCTATTATAAATCACTAATCAGGAAAACAAATTACACTTGGGCCAAGAGAACTTGTTCTAGATTTGCTTCCACCAGGTAACCTTGTGTGCATCCAAACAACTGTTCATCAATAACCCTGCACCAAGAGGCCATAGTGAATTTTCCTTTCTAGTCTCCACCCCAAGCCATAACATCCCTCTCCTGAAGGGAGCTATAGACCCTACCAACCAAGATGCAAGAAAGCTCCCTACGATCCTCCTCCATACCTCTAGACAACCACTCATGCATGTCTTTCCACTTGCACATCAAAGCCTGATCTAGAACCTGAGGAGACTTGAAATCAGCTACATGAGACCATCCTACATCCACAAAATATCTACTCAGGTCCTACAAACGAGGATGAGTAGACATAATAGGAGGATTTCCATCCTAGGAATCAAACCAGAAGAGATCCTTTGAACCCCTGTTACAAATCCAGAACAAGCCTTGCTTAATCAACTCGTCTCCCCTCTTGAGAGTGCTCCAAACCATAGATCCTTTACATGTGAGAGAGTACTTGGGAACATCAGCTCCATCCACAACCCCAAGGTATTTTGAGGTGAGGATCTTATTTTTAGTTTAAAATAAATAAAATATTTATTTTTAATAATTTAGGCTAATTAATTAGTTAAAATAACTACATTCAATCAATTTTTTATTATAAATAATTGATTTTCAAATTATATATGAATATGTATAATTAATAAAGAGGGATAAGTGTATTAGTTTTCAATGTGATAAGAAAATGTTATGTTATATATTATTCTTTATGATTAGTCATCGAGTCTACATTAATAATGCTTTAATATACTGTTGAATTATATTTTTCTATTTTCGTTAAATCTTGCAATAAATGGATGGGCATGAAAAAAGGTAATGGGGTTGTGGAGGTCCATGGTATCCACTAACCCATTTCCTTAATCAACTTTTCAAAAAAAACATGAGTGGGTAAAAATCAAAGAGGCCTCTTTTGAAACATGTTCTAATACCATATTGAAATGGTGGCAAGAGAGAGCCAAATAAACTTGTAAATTCTTCATTCATCAATAACATACAAATGATTACATTATATGGATTTATAACATCATTCAACTAATTAACTATATAAACCACTAACTACCAACTAACTCATAACTAGTAACTAACATATAATAAATTAATATTAACATGCTAATTTATTATTTATTACATTATTCTACATTATGCACTATAATTCCCAACATTCTCATCATATACCTTAGTAAGCTACCTTAGATTGATTCAATACTTTTAACAAGTTTTGTAAACAAAACAAGTAACATGCATGCATATACTTTTTCTTATGAATGTGGATATTGATACTTCACTATTCTAAGTACTCTTGTAATTATGATGAAATGTGTCTTGATAATTCCAAGATGGTCAAATTAACTATAGATTTGTTCTTTTATACAACAACCAGGTGTGCAAATTTAAATACTTTATGGGATTGAATTATCTTAGATATAGGATTAAACTTGATTTTGGAACAAGTTTGAAATCAAAGCTACACATATTATTCTCAAATAGGTTAGGAGCATAAAAGTAAATTTGATGCAAGATAGTGAATAGGAAAGATTGAAGATTGCATATGTATCCTTGGAGAATGGAGAGTCAAGTTTAGTCAAAGCTTATAGAAATTGCCAAACTTATATCTAGAAATACACTATTTTCACACTAGACTATTGCATTAGGGACAAAGGGTTATAGTGAATAAAAGAAAAAATGGAAAAAAATACTAAGGATGCACTTTATGTCCTTACAATTTATCCTACTTTGAGTTACATGTGAGCTACTATAAATAATACATGTGAAAACAAACAAGTACCCAACATGAAAGTAAATGACAAACACACATAAAAATGTTATGTATGCAATGATCTATTTATTTTTAAATATGATAACTCCATCTACAAACAAGGTATATATGAAATTCTATATTTATACTAGCATCTAATAAAAATTCAAAATTAGCATAAACAACTACCTAACCATGACAATAAACAATGTGTAAATGTAAAAAGGTGCATGCATCTAGTATCATGGCCATATGACTCTAAACCAAAAATATCAATGTGTTGGTTATGAAGGAACCACTATAAGAGAACGAGATGTGTAGGGTTATAGATAAGCGATAATAATTGTGGGGTCATTAAGGAGCTATTATAACTCAAAGTGTTCAATGGGCTACAAAGGAGCCATCATAACCAAACTAATGTGACATAGAGCTACAAATGATCCTACATGCTGCAATCATAGATGTGAGAGATAATTAGTAAAATTATAGATCCAATCTTATTAATTGCATGCGAATGATATACAAGAAATTAAAAGAGAGGATAATAAAAAATATATAGAAAAATATTATTATGTAAGTACAATATCATTAACAATACCATGGATAAAATCATATTAATGATGAATTATCATATATGAAGCATCAAAAGGTGCCCTCAATGTTACCAAAATTCTACATAACAAATGCATTCAGATATGAGTCACCTAAGATTTAAGCAAAGATATGAGAGTATATTTCATGGGATGTAATTATGAAAGGACACAATATATGTATGATGATCACCCGAGGCCAATGTATGTACATGAGAAATAAGTATCATATAGGAAACGTGAACATGACAAAGGGGTTTGTAAGAAATGGTAAAACTAAAGACCCACTAAATCTCACATATCCCAAAAATTTAAACTATTTCAATCTAAAACATTGAAAATGAATATCACATAACTTTGGAACCCTCTAAACTTAATGCCCTTTAAATTTGAGACCTTTGAAACCGAATATATCTCAAGTCTGTACAATGGACCCAAAAGTAGCCACGCATTCATTTCAATCAAGTTGATGAACTGGAAACGAATGAAACAAATTTCTTTAGCAATAAAGAATACACGTTCTTTTTTAATTGGATAAAGCAAATCAAGGACTACAGATAATCGGATAAACTGTAACAGCAAAAAGATAATAGAACTCTTTGACAACAGTCAAAAGCTACAACTTGATTGACAAAACCTCAACATTCATACCTAACAATCTATGCACGTCACCATTCACATTCCATGTTAGGTCTGTGTTGGCTTTATGACTTATCCATGTCTGGCTTTTAGCTCGCCTTTATCCGTTCTATTATTAGCAATAATTGCATCCTTTCGAACACAAAAATCAATGTCACTTGAAACTCATTAGTAATAATTTGATCATAAAATTTGTAAAATTGATTTATGAGTCACAACTAGCAGCATGAATATGCATGAAACTAGTGGATCAAATCAAACCATGATAAGTATTATTAATTATAACTTCCAAGAGAAAAAGGGATGACCTAAAAAAGATCACCAACAATAGTGTTAAATGCATCACGAAGATGTGAATATCTTACATAGGAAGTGTTGTCAATCACCAAGGAAGGCAATAGTGCTAGATCAACAACTCTGTTAGTATCTCCCCTCAAAAACACCCCACAAGACTAAACACGACTATTTTGCAAGGACATCAATGTCTAGTTTGTAGTAACATTATTCAAAAGTGTAGTCTTGTTGAGCTTCTTTATCCCACACCCAAAAATCATCATTCTTTTACAATGGAGTTGAATTTATTCATAAGAAACCACAATATTATCAATCATGTCCTCAAGATGAGGAACATATTTATCCATATACATGTTGTGGTAACGGAAAATGTGTCCCTCTACATTTTCACACTTGTTTGGACCCTCCCTATTAAATTGAACTTAATGTTGCCTTAATTTAGTGTTGAAATGTGTTTAACACATTCACATTAGGTCTCGGGCCCTCGTAAACTAAAATGAACTTTTAATTATGCCTTATTTAGGGTGTTGTAAAGTGTACCTTTATGCTTTCATGCTTATCTAGGGTTTCATTAATTAATTGGGCTTCTTTATGCTTTAATTGGCCTTATTTTGCATCCACAAGCCTTAATTAATACATCTTTCCAAGGAAAACCCCGACACATATGCAATGACCAATCAAAAATTAATGTTTTTGGATTATATGGCCCAGATTTAGTGATCTAGGACTTATATACCACCTTGGGTGTATGAGTCCCACCTAAGTTTTGGGGGCCCAATTTGGATTTCACATGGATCTAAGCATTTATTGAAAAATGTGTCCCAAGCTTAGCCTAATAGGACTCATACACCACTTCTGGATGAGTCTCGCTTAGCTTAGACCTAAATTAAATTCAAATTCTTGGTGGTATTTTATTCTCCTAGATCTGATGCCGGCTTGTAGTGTTGTAATTTCAAGGAATTAGGCATAAACAAGTATAAATACGAGGTTCTTTCACTCATTTTTTCTCCTAGCAAGTTGAACAAGCATCCTTATAGCAAAATCAAGTTCACAAGAGGATTCAAGAGATGATTATCGAGTGTTTTGGAGCATTATTCAAGTATCAAACATCATGCATCATATTTTTTTTTGAGCTAACATTTGTGATGTAGGGATTCATGATTCAAGCAAGCATTCAATTCATTCAAGAAAGAGTCAAGATCCACATTCAAGTTAGCCATCTCATACATGTTTGCAAAACTTTATTCCCAGGGTTTAGTGAGTTGCAACATATCAAATTTGTTCATTCATCTTTCCTCCTTTCCATTTCATTTCATTTCAAGGTTTGACTATCAAAATCGGGTTTGACCAAGGCAAACCCATTTCTACTAACAAAACAACATTTTTCCCTCTCTTTAGTGTGTGATTTGTAGACCTAGGTTAAAGAAATATTGAAGAGAAAGATTGGAAAGAAGTTGTCAAGTGTGCAAAGTTGTCCAAGTTGTCACCTTGTTTACAAGATCACTAAAAGGAATCTACAAAGCAGAATTTGACATTTCAAATCTAGAAATTAGGTTGAGAAGATACAACAGAGATTGAAGAGCAGATTTAGATCTTGATTCTCTGCAAAAGCCAAGTAGGATTGAAACACCACTCCTAGTGTATGAGTTCCAATATAGCCAATTTTCTAGATTTTTGAAGATCCAAACTTGTCATCAGTAGATTCCTATTCCAGCCTAGAAACCCTAATCTGGGATTGATATGCCCAACTTGGCATATGACTCCCAGTGTGCATTAAATTTAGTATTTCTAGTATTTGAAGTCTTGTTCCAAGCTACTATAGATTTCCATCTCTAATTTACCAGTTTGTTGTTCTGTATTTCATTCATTTCTAGGCCATTTATCATTATCTTACATATCATTGAGTTTCATAATTAGATCTTGCATGTTACTAGTCTTTCCAAGCCCTAGCTTGGTGGTGAACCCTTCTTTAGTCATCAATCATACCCTAAGACATCCATAATTCATATATCCTTTCATTCTATCCTTGGATTGAGATCTCTAGGGTTCCTTGAATGAAACTAGGTGAAATAGGACCTTTACCCTGTGCTCTAGATCTCCTAAAAAGTAGAGCCTCCCTATTCCCGTTGTTTCATTTTGGTGAACCTGCATTTATAACATCTTAATTATGATTTGGAGTGCATCATAATCCTAGATCTAGCTTGCATTAACATTGCATTAGTTAATTGGCATCCTAGGGTTTCTAAAATCTTGCATTAAAGTGAAATTGCATATAGGTTGCATTTTTTGCTCTTGCAACATTGAATTTCATCTGAAATTTGTATTTACACTTAGTCTAGACATCATCCAAACTAGAAAACATAACATTTACATAGAATTTGCTAAAAATAGTGCGAAAACTCTAATGTAGGACTCATACACCCCTCGAGCGATTTAGTCCTAGTATATGAGATTTTGCCTGATATTTGGGTATTCTGTGCTGACTGTTATTCAACATTCAGATCCCTAAAAAACCTTGATTGGGACTCCTATGCCTCTTTGGGCGATTTAGTACCATTTCAGATTTTAGACCACATTTTCTAGCATTAAATTCTCTGTTTTTGTGTTTCTGTTTGTTGCTATTATTTATCTATTTCAGTTTGCATAATTTCTATTACATTCATTTCATTGCATCTAGCTTAATTTCATTTGAATCAGAATTAGAGCATAGCATTTATCTTGTGTTCATTTCACCTTGCATTTCCTTGATTGTTCCTTGTATGAGCTTTTCTACTTGGCGTCCTATTGATAATACTATAGTGAGATGAAGTTTGAGACTCATGTCATCATGCAATAGCACAATTGTCATGGATCTTGGGTTGTCTAACTCTTTCACTACTAGTGTTTAAACTAGTTCACTAGGTATGGACCATACCCTTAACAACTCTTTGCCTTCAAGTAGTGTGACAAGTGTTGAGACAATTGTTGCTAGTATTCTGGAAGAAAACATAATCCAAATTCATGAAGACTTAGCAAACCTACAAATTCAAATAAGTACTGAAAATATTCCAACTATCACTATCCCTACAATAGATAACATACATCACATGATTGAAAGTGAAGACAAAGTTTATCTTGTGCGTAACATCATTCATATTTTTGGAAAACATCTTACCTCAACCACTAGTTGTGCTTTACCTTCAAACAATGTACCAAGCTAAGGAGGAATTCAAATTCCTCCTCCCACAACAATTTCCTCTATCCCTACCTATACCAACCCTCAAGTTACAACAATAATGCAACCTACTAGTAATGTGATTCCTTCCTTGGGTAATTCTGCTAGCATGGATCCCTAGTACCTTTGTGGAATTGCATGTCATATCTCTTACCACTTTACCTCCCATAAGCATCCCATTCACTTGTCCCTCGAACATATCCACACCTCCACCTTATTCACCTCCATCTCAAAACAAAAAAATGATCCTCTCATAAATCAACTCTTGCAAACTGTTTCATCTCTACAAAAACAAGTTTCCACCATAAACCAAAATAAAAATGGCCAACCTACATATTATGTCAAAAGAAATCCCTTATCCTTGGAGATATTGAGAACATCGATGCCACAAGGTATAAAGGTTCCTAGATTCGAGAAATATGGGGGGAAAGGAGATCCTTCTAACCATGTTTCCACTTATACCACCCTATGTAGTGACTTTATTCTTGAGGATAAGCTCTTGGCTAATCTTTTCCCTAGATCCTTGAAGGATACTGCCTTAGAATGGTTTTCCTTCTTATTGAACAACTTAATTTTTTCATTCAATGAACTTGTTAAGGCATTTATAAACCATTTCCAAGTGCATATGACCCCAAAGATGACCCTAACTGATTTGATGAGATGTAAGCAAAAAGATGATAAAAAGGTTACTAACTTTATCTCACACTACCAATCGCTTTATTTCCAAATCGATGTAAATATTCCCAAACCTCACCTTCAAAGGATGTTCATTGAGAACTTGCAAACTAAGATACAAGATAAGCTTACCATGATGAAGTTCCTCTCCTTCGTGTACTTGTGTACTACTCGTTGTGATTATCAAAATTTAGGTAGTAGTCGTGAAGCAAAACCCACCTCTAGCTGACTTGAAAATTTTGAATCCACAAACCAAAAAAATTATCAACCTCTTAGAAAATAGAATAAAGTCATCCTTCAACTTAATCCCCCTCCACAAATGACTCAACATGTTGATACCCAAGTGGCCACTATAAGGAAGACAACTCCTTTCGCATTTGGGGATCTGACTAGGCAATTCACTCCCTTACCCGATACCCTCCATAAGACAATGCCACAACTTCTAGAATAGAAAATGATCACCTTGCCTCCCGTTAAAACCCCTGATCCCAATAAACCTTTACCTCTGAATTTTAGATCCAATTCCTATTTCCATTATCGTCAACAAAATGGACACGACATAGAACATTGCAAGCGTCTTAAACATCTTGTACAAGACCTCATTGATCCTAGTCGACTCTTAGTTGGAGGTGTTAATGATCAAGGAAATAAGTTTGTTTCCCCTCCTAACCAAAACTTGAAAATCTTTACCAACCCCATACCAAATCACAATATTTCATTTTTCAAAGCTAGTGAAACTACAAAAAATTATGTGATGAAAGTTGACATGGATGATGACAACATGGATACTAATAAACAAGATCCTATAGAACAAACTCCTATCGATGGTTTGGTTGCATTGGTTGAAACTAAACATCATAAGGGCCGAACTAAAAACCTCTTGACATTACTTTCTCCTCACAAGATATAATTAAGTATGCACCTGATGGTCCTCTTTACATAGTTGGACGAATCAATGACAAGCCCACTAATGGGATATTAATTGATCTCGTTTGTGGAGAGAATGTCACTTAGGAATTCTTACTTGTGCATGAAATCTATCAAGAAATATATGATAAACTAAAATCTTGGATAAAGAAACATAATGGTTTCGCTCAAGCCCTATGATGGGATTGATCACCCTACCTTTACAAATAGGACCGAAAACATTATATGTCTCATTCTCCATCATCTCGATGTTGGATCAATTTTGTGTGAAGCTTGGTTACCCATGGCTACACTCCATGGAAGCCGTCCCATTGTTTTTGAATAAATGCTTAAAGTTTCCCTTTGATAATGAAATCTTTACTGTGCATCATAAGTGGCTTTAATCCTTTGTCTTCCTAAGGAAATTTTTTATTAGATTTATTTTCCATCCCGAGCCTATGGAACCTTTTAAACCTCGTGAGGACTTCTTTTTCAAATACTATCAAAAGTTTAAGGAAAAATGCATAGAAAAACTATCCCTTACAAACATGCCTCAGCCTACGATTGAGCCTACCATCCTTGAAAAAATGATGATTGAACCTAAAGACATTCCAAATAACCAAGATCAACCTAAGATAGATTCTTTGCCTATCTCCTATAAAAGACCAAGAGACAACAAAAACAATACCATCATGCCTCCTAAGATAAAACATGTTTACAAATCTAAAGAGAAAGTGGTTGAACAACCTCCTATGGCTCATTCTGTTCCTCCCCTTAGGGAAGAAAAGAAACCTATGGTTGAAAAACCCACTCCTACACAAACACAACTTGAAAACCAAACTAAAAGAAACAAAAATGCTAGAGAGCATAGGCGTAGACGTCGTGCTCTTGCTCGAAGGATAAAGGAAGAAACAAACAAGGAGAATCAAAATCCAAACGTGATTGAAGCAATACATGACGAGTCTCCCTCTTCACCGTAATAAAAAGATCATATATCACAACCACAACAGAAGCTAAACCATTCTTTGGACTTATCATTCGATATCCTATTGTGATTAACTTAGACGACGATGATGAGGTTGCTAAAATTGATGAAGAAGTGCATAGTGAATTGAATACATTTTTTTCCTCTTCTATGATCTTAAATGACAATTCTCCTAGGAAGAGTGTTGAACTTGGTAATGACCCTAGTTTGGCACTTGCTATTGTCCCTTTGGTTAGTTGTCCACCTTTCAAATACAGTGAACATGATTGGGATGTGGATGACTTGCTAATAGGTTGACTCACATGTGCCTTACTTCCATTTGCATTTTTTCTTTTTCTTTTATGAGCTTGTGCACATGCGTACTGTGATCCCTCGTATTGTTCTATTTGGTGTATCTCTCTCTCTCTCTCTCTCTCTTTGTGAAATTCCTCTATATGTACCTACATTCTTCTCTATGTCATAAGCATTTTTAATTTGGAAGTGTGTTTTCATTTTGGGAATGACGCAAGGCGTTGAGACATTTATGTCTCTTCCATGTTGACCCAAAATCTTTATCTTTATCTTTTTCATTTGTCTTGTTTTTTCCTTTTGGGGATGACATAAGGTGTCGAGACATTTACATCTCTTCCATGTTGACCCAAAAGATTTTCCTTTATCTTTTTCATTTGTCTTGTGTTTTCCTTTTGGGGATGACATAAAGTGTTGAGATATTTAGGTCTCTTCCATGTTGACAAAAAAGTTTTTTTCTCTTTGTGTCATTCTTCCTATTTCATGAGTATTTGGGGAATGATGACAGTTTTGAGCTCTCTAATAAAATTGTAGCAAAGACATACTGACCTCGAATCCATGGATCCCTTATATGCTTTTGGGATTTTGTTTTGGGGGTAACCCCTTTTTCATGAAGAAACTTCATTTGGAAACATATGACTTGGCATAGAGCTTTCCAAATAATATCTCATGTCTTCTTCTTCTTGTTAGAATTTATCATTTTCTACTTTAAAGTAATTGATCATAGCATGGTGTTTTTCTATCAATCTCTTTTAAAGTGGGGCATACATTGGCATTATTCTTTTGAAATTCGTGTTTCATTGTGTAGTCTTCTTACTTAATGCAACACGTCTTTCGCTTTGTGGTTGACATTGGGTGTGATGTCCTTCAGAAGCGTGGTCTCTCTTAGCATATTATATTCATCTTAGTGGTTTGATGTGACATACTACATCCCCTAAGTTATGAATCTTCTATTCTTTGATTGGTCATCTCTTGAAGGCATTAGGCATGATGTTCCCTAAGTTAATACCTTACATGAACTAAGAAAAACTCCTTTAAACGTACCTTACACTCTTGCATTTTCGGTTATATGGCCATCTTGCATAACACACTTTGCTTGCTTGTGGTGCCATCTTGTTTGTTCATGATTTTCAAGCATAC
>VDFB02000015.1:336880604-337220282 GCA_007258455.2 Sequoia sempervirens | reverse complement strand
ATTATTCTCAAATAGGTTAGGAGCATAAAAGTAAATTTGATGCAAGATAGTGAATAGGAAAGATTGAAGATTGCATATGTATCCTTGGAGAATGGAGAGTCAAGTTTAGTCAAAGCTTATAGAAATTGCCAAACTTATATCTAGAAATACACTATTTTCACACTAGACTATTGCATTAGGGACAAAGGGTTATAGTGAATAAAAGAAAAAATGGAAAAAAATACTAAGGATGCACTTTATGTCCTTACAATTTATCCTACTTTGAGTTACATGTGAGCTACTATAAATAATACATGTGAAAACAAACAAGTACCCAACATGAAAGTAAATGACAAACACACATAAAAATGTTATGTATGCAATGATCTATTTATTTTTAAATATGATAACTCCATCTACAAACAAGGTATATATGAAATTCTATATTTATACTAGCATCTAATAAAAATTCAAAATTAGCATAAACAACTACCTAACCATGACAATAAACAATGTGTAAATGTAAAAAGGTGCATGCATCTAGTATCATGGCCATATGACTCTAAACCAAAAATATCAATGTGTTGGTTATGAAGGAACCACTATAAGAGAACGAGATGTGTAGGGTTATAGATAAGCGATAATAATTGTGGGGTCATTAAGGAGCTATTATAACTCAAAGTGTTCAATGGGCTACAAAGGAGCCATCATAACCAAACTAATGTGACATAGAGCTACAAATGATCCTACATGCTGCAATCATAGATGTGAGAGATAATTAGTAAAATTATAGATCCAATCTTATTAATTGCATGCGAATGATATACAAGAAATTAAAAGAGAGGATAATAAAAAATATATAGAAAAATATTATTATGTAAGTACAATATCATTAACAATACCATGGATAAAATCATATTAATGATGAATTATCATATATGAAGCATCAAAAGGTGCCCTCAATGTTACCAAAATTCTACATAACAAATGCATTCAGATATGAGTCACCTAAGATTTAAGCAAAGATATGAGAGTATATTTCATGGGATGTAATTATGAAAGGACACAATATATGTATGATGATCACCCGAGGCCAATGTATGTACATGAGAAACAAGTATCATATAGGAAACGTGAACATGACAAAGGGGTTTGTAAGAAATGGTAAAACTAAAGACCCACTAAATCTCACATATCCCAAAAATTTAAACTATTTCAATCTAAAACATTGAAAATGAATATCATATAACTTTGGAACCCTCTAAACTTAATGCCCTTTAAATTTGAGACCTTTGAAACCGAATATATCTCAAGTCTGTACAATGGACCCAAAAGTAGCCACGCATTCATTTCAATCAAGTTGATGAACTGGAAACGAATGAAACAAATTTCTTTAGCAATAAAGAATACACGTTCTTTTTTAATTGGATAAAGCAAATCAAGGACTACAGATAATCGGATAAACTGTAACAGCAAAAAGATAATAGAACTCTTTGACAACAGTCAAAAGCTACAACTTGATTGACAAAACCTCAACATTCATACCTAACAATCTATGCACGTCACCATTCACATTCCATGTTAGGTCTGTGTTGGCTTTATGACTTATCCATGTCTGGCTTTTAGCTCGCCTTTATCCGTTCTATTATTAGCAATAATTGCATCCTTTCGAACACAAAAATCAATGTCACTTGAAACTCATTAGTAATAATTTGATCATAAAATTTGTAAAATTGATTTATGAGTCACAACTAGCAGCATGAATATGCATGAAACTAGTGGATCAAATCAAACCATGATAAGTATTATTAATTATAACTTCCAAGAGAAAAAGGGATGACCTAAAAAAGATCACCAACAATAGTGTTAAATGCATCACGAAGATGTGAATATCTTACATAGGAAGTGTTGTCAATCACCAAGGAAGGCAATAGTGCTAGATCAACAACTCTGTTAGTATCTCCCCTCAAAAACACCCCACAAGACTAAACACGACTATTTTGCAAGGACATCAATGTCTAGTTTGTAGTAACATTATTCAAAAGTGTAGTCTTGTTGAGCTTCTTTATCCCACACCCAAAAATCATCATTCTTTTACAATGGAGTTGAATTTATTCATAAGAAACCACAATATTATCAATCATGTCCTCAAGATGAGGAACATATTTATCCATATACATGTTGTGGTAACGGAAAATGTGTCCCTCTACATTTTCACACTTGTTTGGACCCTCCCTATTAAATTGAACTTAATGTTGCCTTAATTTAGTGTTGAAATGTGTTTAACACATTCACATTAGGTCTCGGGCCCTCGTAAACTAAAATGAACTTTTAATTATGCCTTATTTAGGGTGTTGTAAAGTGTACCTTTATGCTTTCATGCTTATCTAGGGTTTCATTAATTAATTGGGCTTCTTTATGCTTTAATTGGCCTTATTTTGCATCCACAAGCCTTAATTAATACATCTTTCCAAGGAAAACCCCGACACATATGCAATGACCAATCAAAAATTAATGTTTTTGGATTATATGGCCCAGATTTAGTGATCTAGGACTTATATACCACCTTGGGTGTATGAGTCCCACCTAAGTTTTGGGGGCCCAATTTGGATTTCACATGGATCTAAGCATTTATTGAAAAATGTGTCCCAAGCTTAGCCTAATAGGACTCATACACCACTTCTGGATGAGTCTCGCTTAGCTTAGACCTAAATTAAATTCAAATTCTTGGTGGTATTTTATTCTCCTAGATCTGATGCCGGCTTGTAGTGTTGTAATTTCAAGGAATTAGGCATAAACAAGTATAAATACGAGGTTCTTTCACTCATTTTTTCTCCTAGCAAGTTGAACAAGCATCCTTATAGCAAAATCAAGTTCACAAGAGGATTCAAGAGATGATTATCGAGTGTTTTGGAGCATTATTCAAGTATCAAACATCATGCATCATATTTTTTTTTGAGCTAACATTTGTGATGTAGGGATTCATGATTCAAGCAAGCATTCAATTCATTCAAGAAAGAGTCAAGATCCACATTCAAGTTAGCCATCTCATACATGTTTGCAAAACTTTATTCCCAGGGTTTAGTGAGTTGCAACATATCAAATTTGTTCATTCATCTTTCCTCCTTTCCATTTCATTTCATTTCAAGGTTTGACTATCAAAATCGGGTTTGACCAAGGCAAACCCATTTCTACTAACAAAACAACATTTTTCCCTCTCTTTAGTGTGTGATTTGTAGACCTAGGTTAAAGAAATATTGAAGAGAAAGATTGGAAAGAAGTTGTCAAGTGTGCAAAGTTGTCCAAGTTGTCACCTTGTTTACAAGATCACTAAAAGGAATCTACAAAGCAGAATTTGACATTTCAAATCTAGAAATTAGGTTGAGAAGATACAACAGAGATTGAAGAGCAGATTTAGATCTTGATTCTCTGCAAAAGCCAAGTAGGATTGAAACACCACTCCTAGTGTATGAGTTCCAATATAGCCAATTTTCTAGATTTTTGAAGATCCAAACTTGTCATCAGTAGATTCCTATTCCAGCCTAGAAACCCTAATCTGGGATTGATATGCCCAACTTGGCATATGACTCCCAGTGTGCATTAAATTTAGTATTTCTAGTATTTGAAGTCTTGTTCCAAGCTACTATAGATTTCCATCTCTAATTTACCAGTTTGTTGTTCTGTATTTCATTCATTTCTAGGCCATTTATCATTATCTTACATATCATTGAGTTTCATAATTAGATCTTGCATGTTACTAGTCTTTCCAAGCCCTAGCTTGGTGGTGAACCCTTCTTTAGTCATCAATCATACCCTAAGACATCCATAATTCATATATCCTTTCATTCTATCCTTGGATTGAGATCTCTAGGGTTCCTTGAATGAAACTAGGTGAAATAGGACCTTTACCCTGTGCTCTAGATCTCCTAAAAAGTAGAGCCTCCCTATTCCCGTTGTTTCATTTTGGTGAACCTGCATTTATAACATCTTAATTATGATTTGGAGTGCATCATAATCCTAGATCTAGCTTGCATTAACATTGCATTAGTTAATTGGCATCCTAGGGTTTCTAAAATCTTGCATTAAAGTGAAATTGCATATAGGTTGCATTTTTTGCTCTTGCAACATTGAATTTCATCTGAAATTTGTATTTACACTTAGTCTAGACATCATCCAAACTAGAAAACATAACATTTACATAGAATTTGCTAAAAATAGTGCGAAAACTCTAATGTAGGACTCATACACCCCTCGAGCGATTTAGTCCTAGTATATGAGATTTTGCCTGATATTTGGGTATTCTGTGCTGACTGTTATTCAACATTCAGATCCCTAAAAAACCTTGATTGGGACTCCTATGCCTCTTTGGGCGATTTAGTACCATTTCAGATTTTAGACCACATTTTCTAGCATTAAATTCTCTGTTTTTGTGTTTCTGTTTGTTGCTATTATTTATCTATTTCAGTTTGCATAATTTCTATTACATTCATTTCATTGCATCTAGCTTAATTTCATTTGAATCAGAATTAGAGCATAGCATTTATCTTGTGTTCATTTCACCTTGCATTTCCTTGATTGTTCCTTGTATGAGCTTTTCTACTTGGCGTCCTATTGATAATACTATAGTGAGATGAAGTTTGAGACTCATGTCATCATGCAATAGCACAATTGTCATGGATCTTGGGTTGTCTAACTCTTTCACTACTAGTGTTTAAACTAGTTCAC
Source organism: Sequoia sempervirens (assembly GCA_007258455.2). NCBI lineage: Eukaryota > Viridiplantae > Streptophyta > Pinopsida > Cupressales > Cupressaceae > Sequoia > Sequoia sempervirens. The sequence continues at coordinate 337,215,578 of VDFB02000015.1, read as the reverse complement.
TAGGTATGGACCATACCCTTAACAACTCTTTGCCTTCAAGTAGTGTGACAAGTGTTGAGACAATTGTTGCTAGTATTCTGGAAGAAAACATAATCCAAATTCATGAAGACTTAGCAAACCTACAAATTCAAATAAGTACTGAAAATATTCCAACTATCACTATCCCTACAATAGATAACATACATCACATGATTGAAAGTGAAGACAAAGTTTATCTTGTGCGTAACATCATTCATATTTTTGGAAAACATCTTACCTCAACCACTAGTTGTGCTTTACCTTCAAACAATGTACCAAGCTAAGGAGGAATTCAAATTCCTCCTCCCACAACAATTTCCTCTATCCCTACCTATACCAACCCTCAAGTTACAACAATAATGCAACCTACTAGTAATGTGATTCCTTCCTTGGGTAATTCTGCTAGCATGGATCCCTAGTACCTTTGTGGAATTGCATGTCATATCTCTTACCACTTTACCTCCCATAAGCATCCCATTCACTTGTCCCTCGAACATATCCACACCTCCACCTTATTCACCTCCATCTCAAAACAAAAAAATGATCCTCTCATAAATCAACTCTTGCAAACTGTTTCATCTCTACAAAAACAAGTTTCCACCATAAACCAAAATAAAAATGGCCAACCTACATATTATGTCAAAAGAAATCCCTTATCCTTGGAGATATTGAGAACATCAATGCCACAAGGTATAAAGGTTCCTAGATTCGAGAAATATGGGGGGAAAGGAGATCCTTCTAACCATGTTTCCACTTGTACCACCCTATGTAGTGACTTTATTCTTGAGGAGAAGCTCTTGGCTAATCTTTTCCCTAGATCCTTGAAGGATACTGCCTTAGAATGGTTTTCCTTCTTATTGAACAACTTAATTTTTTCATTCAATGAACTTGTTAAGGCATTTATAAACCATTTCCAAGTGCATATGACCCCAAAGATGACCCTAACTGATTTGATGAGATGTAAGCAAAAAGATGATAAAAAGGTTACTAACTTTATCTCACACTACCAATCGCTTTATTTCCAAATCGATGTAAATATTCCCAAACCTCACCTTCAAAGGATGTTCATTGAGAACTTGCAAACTAAGATACAAGATAAGCTTACCATGATGAAGTTCCTCTCCTTCGTGTACTTGTGTACTACTCGTTGTGATTATCAAAATTTAGGTAGTAGTCGTGAAGCAAAACCCACCTCTAGCTGACTTGAAAATTTTGAATCCACAAACCAAAAAAATTATCAACCTCTTAGAAAATAGAATAAAGTCATCCTTCAACTTAATCCCCCTCCACAAATGACTCAACATGTTGATACCCAAGTGGCCACTATAAGGAAGACAACTCCTTTCGCATTTGGGGATCTGACTAGGCAATTCACTCCCTTACCCGATACCCTCCATAAGACAATGCCACAACTTCTAGAATAGAAAATGATCACCTTGCCTCCCGTTAAAACCCCTGATCCCAATAAACCTTTACCTCTGAATTTTAGATCCAATTCCTATTTCCATTATCGTCAACAAAATGGACACGACATAGAACATTGCAAGCGTCTTAAACATCTTGTACAAGACCTCATTGATCCTAGTCGACTCTTAGTTGGAGGTGTTAATGATCAAGGAAATAAGTTTGTTTCCCCTCCTAACCAAAACTTGAAAATCTTTACCAACCCCATACCAAATCACAATATTTCATTTTTCAAAGCTAGTGAAACTACAAAAAATTATGTGATGAAAGTTGACATGGATGATGACAACATGGATACTAATAAACAAGATCCTATAGAACAAACTCCTATCGATGGTTTGGTTGCATTGGTTGAAACTAAACATCATAAGGGCCGAACTAAAAACCTCTTGACATTACTTTCTCCTCACAAGATATAATTAAGTATGCACCTGATGGTCCTCTTTACATAGTTGGACGAATCAATGACAAGCCCACTAATGGGATATTAATTGATCTCGTTTGTGGAGAGAATGTCACTTAGGAATTCTTACTTGTGCATGAAATCTATCAAGAAATATATGATAAACTAAAATCTTGGATAAAGAAACATAATGGTTTCGCTCAAGCCTTATGATGGGATTGATCACCCTACCTTTACAAATAGGGCCGAAAACATTATATGTCTCATTCTCCATCATCTCGATGTTGGATCAATTCTGTGTGAAGCTTGGTTACCCATGGCTACAGTCCATGGAAGCTGTCCCGTTGTTTTTGAATAAATGCTTAAAGTTTCCCTTTGATAATGAAATCTTTACTGTGCATCATAAGTGGCTTTAATCCTTTGTCTTCCTAAGGAAAATCTTCATTAGATTTATTTTCCGTCCCGAGCCTATGGAACCTTTTAAACCTCGTGAGGACTTCTTTTTCAAATACTATCAAAAGTTTAAGGAAAAATGCATAGAAAAAATATCCCTTACAAACATGCCTCAGCCTACGATTGAGCCTACCATCCTTGAAAAAATGATGATTGAACCTAAAGACATTCCAAATAACCAAGACCAACCTAAGATAGATTCTTTTCCTATCTCCTATAAAAGACCAAGAGACAATGAAAACAATACCATCATGCCTCCTAAGATAAAACATGTTTACAAATCTAAAGAGAAAGTGGTTGAACAACCTCCTATGGCTCATTCCATTCCTCCCCTTAGGGAAGAAAAGAAACCTATGGTTGAAAAACCCACTCCTACATAAACACAACTTGAAAACCAAACTAAAAGAAACAAAAATGCTAGAGAGCATAGGCATAGACGTCATGCTCTTGCTTGAAGGATAAAGGAAGAAACAAACAAGGAGAATCAAAATCCAAACGTGATTGAAGCAATACATGACGAGTTTCCCTCTTCACCGTAATAAAAAGATCCTATATCACAACCACAACAGAAGCTAAGCCATTCTTTGGACTTATCATTCGATATCCCATTGCGATTAACTTAGATGATGATGATGAGGTTGCTAAAATTGATGAAGAAGTGCATAGTGAATTGAATACATTTTTTTCCTCTTCTATGATCTTAAATGACAATTCTCCTAGGAAGAGTGTTGAACTTGGTAATGACCCTAGTTTGGCACTTGCTATTGTCCCTTTGGTTAGTTGTCCGCCTTTCGAATACAGTGAACATGATTGGGATGTGGATGACTTGCTAATAGGTTGACTCACATGTTCCTTACTTCCATTTGCATTTTTTCTTTTTCTTTTATGAGCTTGTGCACGTGTGTACTGTGATTCCCCGTATTGTTCTATTTGGTGTATCTCTCTCTTTGTGGAATTCCTCTATATGTACCTACATTCTTCTCTATGTCATAAGCATTTTTAATTTGGAAGTGTGTTTTCATTTTGGGAATGACGCAAGGCATTGAGACATTTATGTCTCTTCCATGTTGACCCAAAATCTTTTTCTTTATCTTTTTCATTTGTCTTGTGTTTTCCTTTTGGGGATGACATAAGGTGTCGAGACATTTACGTCTCTTCCATGTTGACCCAAAAGATTTTCCTTTATCGTTTTCATTTGTCTTGTGTTTTCCTTTTGGGGATGACATAAAGTGTTGAGACATTTAGGTCTCTTCCATGTTGAATTTTTTTTTTTTTTCTCTTTGTGTCATTCTTCCTATTCCATGAGTATTTGGGGAATGATGACAGTTTTGAGCTCTCTAATAAAATTGTAGCAAAGACATACTGACCTCGAATCCATGGATCCCTTATGTGCTTTTGGGATTTCGTTTTGGGGGTAACCCCTTTTTCATGAAGAAACTTCATTTGGAAACATATGACTTGGCATAGAGCTTTCCAAATAATATCTCATGTCTTCTTTCTTGTTAGAATTTATCATTTTCTACTTTAAAGTAATTGATCATAGCATGGTGTTTATCAATTTCTTTAAAGTGGGGGCATACATTGGCATTATTCTTTTGAAATTCATGTTTCATCGTGTAGTCTTCTTACTTCATGCAACACATCTTTCGCTTTGTGGTTGACATTGGGTGTGATGTCCTTCAAGAGCGTGATCTCTCTTAGCATATTATATTCATCTTAGTGGTTTGATGTGACATACTGCATCCCCTAAGTTATGAATCTTCTATTCTTTGATTGGTCATCTCTTGAAGGCATTAGGCATGATGTTCCCTAAGTTAATACCTTACATGAACTAAGAAAAACTCCTTTAAACGTACCTTACACTCTTGCATTTTCGGTTATATGGCCATCTTGCATAACACAATCTCTTTTCGCTTATGGTGTTATCTTTGTTTGTTCCAGCTCGCCACGTGTTTATTTGCCCCATGAAGTCTCGGGGTTCATCGTTGTGTGACACCTTTATCAAAGCATAGGCAGGCGACTGGCCTTGGCTGAACAGGCCGAACTTTTAATTCTCCCATGGACACCTGCTTGCCGCGCAGGTACCATACCAACCACATGCATATGTTCACCCTTTTGGAAACTCACCCAACAAGATAGCCCCAAGTCTCCTCAGTCAGCCTTTGCTGTGCTTAGTACGTATTTATGTGGACAACAATATATATCCATCCACAAATACAATGGCCTAAGCTTGATCCATACCCTTTTATTTTGTTTTTTTCTTTATCTTTGAGTTCTTGGAAAATGCTTGTGTTGTTGCTGCTCCTTATAATTTTTTGATGGTAGTGTTATTGAAAATTCATGTCAGTTCACATAGATGATCCCAGTTTGACCATCCCCTGACTGTTGTCCCACCACTCACATTGGTGCCACTTAACCACCTGACTTTTGTGCCTTCACTCAGTAGTTTGAAGCAGTTCTCCCAACAAAGGAACAATGGCACCAAAACGTCCCCATATTTTTGCACTTGTTTGGGCCCTCCCTATTAAATTGAACTTAATGTTGCTTTGATTTAGTGTTGAAATATGTTTAACACATTCACATTAGGTTTTGGGCCCTCATAAACTAAAATTAAATTAATTATGCCTTATTTAGGGTTTTGTAAAGTGTACCTTTATGCTTTCACACTTATCTAGGGTTTCATTAATTAATTGGGCTTCTTTATGCGTTAATTAGCCTTATTTCAAACCAAAGTGCCTTTAATTGCCTATCTTCCAAGGATAATCTCGACACATATGTAATGACCAATCAAAAATTAATGTTTTTTGATTGTATGGCCTAGATCTAATGATTCGAGACTCATACACCACCTTGGGCATATGAGTCCCACCTAAGTTTTAGGGCCCCGATTTGGATTTCACATGGATATAAGAATTTCTTAAAAAATGTGTCCCAAGCTTAGCCTAATGGGACTCATATGCCACTTTTGGTGTATGATTCCCTCTTAGCTTAGACCTAAATTAAATTCAAATTCTTGGTGGGATTTTATTCTCCTAGATCTGATGTTGGATTGTAGTGTTGTAATTTTGAGGAATTAGGCATAAACAAGTATAAATACAAGGTTATTTCACTCATTTTTTCTCCTAGCAAGTTGAAAAAGCATCCTTATAGAAAAATTAAGTTCACAAGAGCATTCAAGAGATGATTATCAGGTGTTTTGGAGCATTATTCAAGTATCAAACATCATGTAAAAGTCATCATGCATCATGTTTGTTTTTGAGCTAATATTTGTGATGTAGGGTTTCATGATTCAAGCAAGAATTCAATTCAAGATCTACAACACTCAAGAGAGAGTCAAGATCCACATTCAAGTTAGCAATCTCATATATTTTTGCAACACTTTATTCCTAGGGTTTGGTGAGTTGCAACATATCATTTTGTTCATTCATCATTTCTCCATTCCATTTCATTTCATTTCAAGGTTTGATTACCAAAACGGGGCTTGACCAAGGCAAGCCCCTTTCTACTAACAAAACAACATTTTTCCCTCTCTTTAGTGTGTGATTTGTAGACCTAGGTTAAACACATATTAAAGATCAATATTGGAAAGAAGTTTTCAAGTGTGTAAAGTTATTCAAGTTGTCACCTTGTTTACAAGATCACTAAAAGGCATCTACAAAGCAAAATTTGACATTTTAGATCCAAAAATCAGGTTGAGAAGATTGAGCAGAGATTGAAAATAAAATTCAAATCTTGATTCTCTAAGAAATCCAAGAAGGAATGATATGCCACTTTTGGCATATGATTCCTAGGATAGCTACTTTTCTAGATTTTTGAAGATGCAAACTTTTCATCACCATATTACTGTTCCAACCCAAAAACCCTAATTTGGGACTAATACGCCCAACTTGGCATATGCGTCCCAGTGTGCATTAAATTCACTATTTCCAACATTTCAGGTCTTGTTCCAAGCTACTACAGGTTTCCAAGTGCACCTCTTTGACTTCCTAGTTTGTTGTTCTATATTTCATTTATTTCTAGGTCATTTATAATTATCTTACATATCATTGAGTTTCATAATTAGATCTTGCATGTTACTAGTATTTCCAAGCCCTAGCTTGGTGGTGAACCCTTCTTTAGTCATTAATAATACCCTAGGATATCCATATTACGTATCTCCTTCTTTCATTCTATCATTGGATTGAGATTTCTAGGGTTTCCTTGAGTGAAACTAGGTGAAATTGGAGGACCTTTACCCTTGTGCTCCATCTCCTAAAAAGTAGAACCTCCCTATTCCCGTTGTTTCACATGTGCACATAATCCTCTGGATGGTCAATCCTAGATGAAATATTTAATAGCATGCATAACATGTCCATCACAATAATATCTCATTGGATTCCTATAAATTGTATTCAAACTTCTTAATGTAAACTTGAATATTGTGCAATTTTCTAGTAAGATTAAGATTTAATTGAGGAACATTATGCAAAATATTAATGTAAAGGGACAATTTTGAGTAGAAAATCTAGGTTTCAACTTGTAGGGAATGGAAGGAATGAGAGAAAACAACTAGAAATCAAAAAATCTAGATGGATTTAATAATTACTTATCTTAATTTTTTTTGATGATATTGTGGAAAAGGAAAATCCCAAGAAGTGCAATATTCTAGGATCAAGCCTGGAGGAAAAGACCTGGGAGAGTGGAGAAGAGGGAGAACCATAGTTGGTGGATTTTGGAGCAAAACCAAAATAAATGTTTGATAGAAAAAATTTCATACATATCAGAGAAATGAGGGACATGAAGATGGAGAGACAATCATGATTTGACAAATTGATGTGGAGCATTTTCTAGGCTATTAATTGGGAATGAGTATCACATTTTTATTTCTAGATTTGGAAGCATATCTTGTTCCATCATGCCTTATTGAGATTGCACTTCCATTTGGAATTGATTTGGGGAACCAATGAGACTATCAAAATGAGTTGTCTATAGATTATTTTAAGAGGAAAAAATGAATACTTCACATGTTGGGCTAGTTCCATACCTTTAGGAAGTCATCATGGCATGGGATGGTCAATAAATAAGAAATTTCAAGGGTCACTAGCTATTATATTCTCAAAAGAGGATACCTGTCAAAAGAGGACAATTTAAATTAGGATTTGAGTTATTGCTAGGACATCCAATTAAAATTAATAGGGTCCGACAAATCTCAAAAAACTTGAATTACTTTTTCAATTCTTTTTCCTTTCAAGACATTTGATAATACGAGTAGACATGCCATATTGTTGGATTAAGAAGTACCACTAAATGGAATAGGTAGCAAAGCTTAGGCCATGATTAAACCATGATAGCCTACTAGAGTTTATATTCCAAGCTAACCCAATATAATTAAAAGGATTGGTCCTGTAAGCTTTATAAGAAGGTGCAAGAAGAAATTTATCTTTCTAATTGACTAAAGCCCAAGATCACCCAATAGTAATATATTGGCTATGGTGTCAAACCAATCATTTTCAAGGGGCCTCTCCATCCAAAGCTCTAACAATCCACTTTATAGTAAGACATATCCTTAGGTAAATGTGTCAATAATTAACAAACCCCCTCTTTTTGTGGTTGGATGTAGTGAGTCCAAGAGGTCATTTTAAAGCCTTCCTTACTACCCCACTTAGCCCAAAGGAAACTCCTTATCAATTGGGTCAATTGATTGTAACACATTTTAGAGGGAGGCCAACAAGAAAAGATGTAAACATGGCTGGATAGGAGATCTTTTTCCCACTTGTATTTGTCTAGCCATGGATAAGAATCATTTGGTCCAATTCATGAGTTTTTTCTTAATTTTACTCATAAACCATTTCCACATATCTTTGAGAGAGACTCCAATGCTAAAGGACATCCCCAATTATCTAGTGATAAACTCATGCTTCACTTCATGCCTATCACTAGGAATCCAAGGAGGTTGAGGGCCATGGTGGGTCATGATAAATTCAATTTTATGCATGGTTAGCTTAGAAATAGAGATAGTACAATAGAGATCCAACTTATCTAATGTGTGTGTCACTTCCTCAAGAGAATTTTAGATGAAAAACATGCTATCATCAAGAAAGTATAAATTGAGGGCTTTAGTAATGCTTGGTAGCAAGATACCATGGATAATTTTAGTGGAAAATCCATGCTAAAAATATATGCAAGAGCATTAACAACAAGGATAAACAAAGATGGAGCAAGAGGACAACCTTGACAAATGGATTTTTGCATTTAGGAAATTGGGGAGAGATGATTTGATTCACAACTTTGGAACTAGCATAAAAAAAATATATTAATCCACTCATAGAACTTGGGGTAAAAGCCAACCATGGTAAAAGCCAACCATTTTAAGTATGAATGGCCAAAAAATACAATCACAAGCTTTATCAAAATCAATTTTAATAATTAGTGCATTTTGGATAGTTTGTTGTGCTCATTCAAAAGTTTCCCAAGTAAGAACCAAATTGTAAAGGTTGAATTTCTCTCCTAGGAAGTTAGTCTTCCCAGGTTGAGTAATATATTGAGTTATTTGTTTGATTTAATATGCAAGTGCTTCAACAATAACTTTTGTAACAAGTATTGAAAAGGGTAATATTACACCATCCATTAATATTATCTTCGTCCTTTATTTAGGAATGAGTTTAATCAATCCTTGATTAATAATATGACCCAATAATATAGTTTCAATACCTTCAAGATGCACATTCTAAAAGTCTTCTTGAATATGTGGCTAGAGATCTCTATAAAAATCCACCAGTAGACTATCACTTCTAGGACTTTTTTCCACTACCATTCACTGAAGGTCTTTGTTAATCTCTTCTATGAAAAGAAGATGGCCAGGGAATTTACTATATTCTAGGTCTATTTTTTGGGGGATGTATCCAACCACACAATCCTCAAGGATGGGGAGAGGATAATCACTATTAGAATCATGTAGAAAAACATTTTTAAAGTGCTCATAAAAGGCTTATAAAATTGCATCATGACAATGTAACATTGTAAATTATACTCCCTCTAAAGTGAATGTACAATTTCATGCTCTATTTGGAACTTTCTTTAGTATCCTCTCCAATAATGCATTTTAGACATTCCCTATCCTTGATCTTTGATATCAACACACGATAACATATGAGTGCTACCCTAAAAAGTACTTTTGTTGATCTTATGTCACCAAATTGACCCTGAAAAGTTCTTGGTTTTTAGATAAGTCCTCATTAATAAAGTTCCCTAAACTTCAAAATCAGATTTGAATGTGTGTAGAAGGGCTGAATAGGGGTGCTCTAGTGCCCTAGTCTAGGTGTTTTTATAGAAAAAATTTCTTTCTCATTTTTTTTAGTCTCAAATTTCAAATATGTGAATTCAAACTCAAAACTTGGTTGTAAATTAATCCCCAAAATTAAATTTAAAGAGTTGTCCTATACTTTAATTTATTCCTAGATGTGTAAGGGGGAATTATGGATCAGGATTAGTATCAATGAAATCAATCAAATGAAATCAAAGCAAGAGGATAAAATCCAGCCTACTTATGAAATACAATTTTCATAGCTATGAATTCAACAAACTAGGTTAGCACAATTGAATGGAAACAAAAATGAATTCAAACTACACAGTCTTACCACCCCTTGCCGAGGTGTATTTGTGTTGATCTTGATATGTTGGATTTCCTTTCAACACAAAGCTTCCAGGTTTGCAAAAGCTTGATAATGACGATGATGACCTAGAATGAAAAAATATTTGCTCAATTTGTTCAAGAATCACATTGACATGACCTTTCCACAAATTCTCTAGATTAATTATGAGAGGGATAAGGGTTGTTTTATCTAGATTTGCTTATTTTAGATGAATGATCTGGATGCAAAGATGAAAGATCAGGATCAACGGTCGAGGTTCGTTGAGAGGAAATAGATTGAGGAGTTAAATGACCTAATTAATCCAATCAAGGGAATTGATTGGATAATCAATGGGATTGGATTGAATAATTAGTGGGATTGGAGTAATTGGTGGAATAGGAAAATTAGATTGAGTAATTAGTGGACATGATTTGTTCAATCAAAATTTGTGAGGATAATTAATTAATTAATCTTGAGAGGAACATGAAAGATGTGTTTGATTTAATAAATAAAAAAATATTTATTAATAGACTATGTTGAGTGAATTTGGGAAATTAAATAATTAATTTAATTATTTAATTTGGAAGAGGGAAAGTAGATTAATTCAATAATTAACAATAAATATTTCATTTAATTAGAAGAATAAATAATGTTAGAGAAATAATTAAATAATTAATGTTTATTTAATTAATCAAGAGGAATAATGTAAAATTAGTGATGACATAGTGAAATTAATTAAACAATTCAAGATTATTTAATTAATAGGGGAAAATAGGGTTAATGATGCAAATGATGAAAAATGCAATAATGATAATGAAAGTGATGTTGTTAATAGAAAAATGTAGTTTTAGGATGTGTGATATGTGTTAAGCCATTTTTACATGTCTACATTTTCCCCCTCTTCGACACAATGTACTTGATGCATTGTTTCAAAGAATTCGATGTTTAGATCAAGAAATAATTTTTTTTAATGATGTCTTGCTATGCCCTAATAGTCAACACAAGTACGATAATATTTTGGGATGCCCCCTCAAGAGGTTCACGAGAAGAATTAATTTCTTAGGTCAAGCTCACGACAAGGTTCATGAGTAGTTCTGTTGTGTAGAGGACAAAAAATTAAGCCATAGGAGTCAGTTTTAAGGTTCTAGATGATCCAGGTTGCTAAAAAATTTAACCTAGGAGGGTTCCCAAGGGTAAAAATTAGGATTTGGGGGGTTAAAATAGGAAATTAGGGTTCATTTACCCCTCATTTGCACTTTCAGCCTTACAAAATTCTAGCTTTTTGGTGGTCTTTTGCTATGATTGTCAGTTCACAATGGCTCACATTCTAGGTTCCCCACACAGAGTAGATGTAGTTCATCAATTCCAACGACTAGTCGGTGCGGTGATTGTGGTACGTATACTTTCCATTTTCACTTTCACCTTTTTATGTTTTCATGTTCAATGTTCAATGTTTTGTAGGATGATAGCAGTAATTTTATAGTAGTAATTTTTAAGTTTTGTCACTATTGATGTGATAATACCATTCTAGTACTAGGTTAGATGAATGCTTTCATTGAAACTCCATGTTATCGTGGAAACAAGTTGCTATAGTAAAATGTAATCATTATTGTTTGACTGTAGTCATTGAAAATGATCGCATGGTTGAACAACTTAGAAAAATGACTGCTATTGTTAAAATCAACTACTATTGTAGTTAAATAGGTTCGCTAAATTTAACTGCTATCATCCTAAAATAGGGCCGCTACTATAAAATAGGGCTGCTAACGTACTAGAAAAATTTGATATTGTTAAAAATGAATGTTTTAGCTAGTTTGTTTGTAGTTTTAAGTTCTCAATTTGATTTTCTAGAAAAAAATTTGACATTATGGGTTGAATGTTTGCAAGTAGTTCTCAAACCACTATATTCCAGAGAGTGATGACCGTGACACTTATTGGATTTCATTTCTAGATTTCAAGAGCTAGAGAGGGAATTTTTGGATGCAGTTGGTCTTCAATACATTTTTTATATGTCAAAGATCCCAGCTCATAGGCATATGATGACCACCCTAGTTGAGAGATGGAGGTCTGAGACCTCTTCCTTCCACTTTCCTACTAAAGAGTGTACCATCACTCTCGAGGATGTATGGAGGATCCTATTGATCCTGACTTATGGGGAGTTGGTTACCTATGATGCCCAACAAGGGACTCAGGCCATACATAGACTTCTCAGGGTTCAATAACTAGAGGTTGTAGTCTCAATGATTGACTTGAATCTATTTGTTGATGATTCTAATCCTATCATAATGGTATTGGTAAGACTGATCATTGGGACCTTGATGCCTAATTGCAAGGTGAGAGGATTTCCAATTGGCAAGGGTATTTGTATAAAGTAGATGATGGAGCATGGTATTGTATACACTTGGAGCCCATGTGTGCTAGCTCACATGTATAGAGATATGCATGAGGCTGTCTACCATGGTAGTAGTTCTATTTTGGTTGGGATGAGTCTCCTCCATGTACGAGCATGGGAGCATATTGCAGTGAATTGACTTGATGGCTTGGTTTGATGGGATCCTAAGGACCCCTATGTATATAGATATTCTAGTTATTTGCACTATACACACAACCAAGTAGGTTATCATACTAGCAAGGCATTTTTTATGATATTACCAATTTTATTTGGAGACCCTATATGGCATGCGAGGCTTGAGCTGATGACCATGATTAGTTGACATATTGTAGGAAAACTTGATGGTTGATAGGCCGAGTTAATATTATATTAGAGAGATATCTCCCAAAGAGGGTTTTGAGATAGTTTGGCGAGAGAAAAACTTGCTTGGAAGATGGATACCATGCCCATTTTGGATGCACAGCTCAAGAGCCTAATGCATGGGGGCCTAGAGCATATTCAAGGGAAAATATTATAAAGTTTCAAGCATTGGATCCTACTGGCTAGGGTTGGGTAGTTGGTCCCCTAGATTTGAGGACTACCAGAGATTACACAAAGTGGTGGGCTTGACATTGACCATTGAGATTTACAACTCCCGCTAGTGCTGGTCCAATTATTGACCAAGTTAGGAGGATGGAAGGGATTCTAGGGAGGATATGGGACAATAGAGGCTCCATATAGCACACAAATAATTACAAAGAGCTCAAGATGAGCAGGGTGATGGTGATTAGGCACAACATGACCAACAAGATCAACAAATGGATCAATAAAAAGGTTTAGGTCATGCTCCCCAGGCACCTCCCCCACAAGGAGACATGGTTGCATAGATTGCTCAGCTTATAGGTGACAAAGATGCAAGATCTAGGGAGAGAGATGCTGAGATTTCTCAATGACAGGTTGCAGATGCCCAAGTTTTCATTATTATAGTAGAGCGAGATACTATTAGAGCTGAGTGAGATGATCTTTAGTAGGAGAGGGATTCATTGAGACAGGAGCTAGTGACTAAGAGGCAACAATGAACCACACTAGAGATTTCACATGCTTCTTGCATATCTTGAGTTTAGTGGTAGAGGGAGAGAGAGGCCATGATAGAGGAGAGGATCTACTATTGAACCCTCTATGAGACTCAAGTCTTGAGACCATAGAGACACCCTAGATTTGGAGTTCCTAGCTTAGTGATAGGTGTAGAGTCATTAGGGGGATAATCAGTGGATAGACCTTTGAGATAGCCATCTTAGTTGATCTTGTAGCCTCACCCATCTCCCACACACAACCACATAGATTAGCATGATGAGGAGCAACATAGATCCCCGCCCTGAGATAGGCAGTAGGGTTGATCTGATATTCAAGATGTTTATGTTATATTTCCACATACTTGATATAGACATGTTTTGTATATACATTCATCAGTCCATCTAAGGCTTCATATATACTTTGTATATTTTGGATGTTATATGACATTGATGATGTACCTGACATTATCAATTTTTGATGATATATGAGATACCACTTTTTGGTGTGGCTTATGATGTGTATGGATGTTTATGAGATGCTTATATGTGTTTATGATCATGCTAATGAATGCATGATGATTTATGCTTATGTTTTTGGTATTTTTTGTTGCTTTTATATGATATACATGTATGGATGATATGGATGATGCCATGATTTTTTATTTCTTATATATGATGAACATGATATGAATTCATGAGTTTGAGATGCATGATACATGTGGTACTAATGACTTTGTGATGCAATATGCATATGTTAGTTAGAAGACATGTTAGGATAGAAGTGTTAGATGATTGATCTAATTTCTGAAAATCTATGGATTATGATTAATATGATGATATGCATTTATGAGATGATTGATACTAATGTATGATAATGATTCAATGATTTTGATTTTTCTTTCATGGAGGACTAAGTAGTTTTTAGCAATCCTTATTGATGTAGCAAATAGACACAATACACCAGGGTATTAATAACCGAGGTGGCTTTTCATCTATTGTGTGGACTTTGACTCTACAAACAAGGAGTATTCTTGTTCATACCAAACATACGAAAAACCTTGTTAGAGTGTATGGGTGAGAATTTTTTAATTTTTTTTGGAGTAGTTACATAGAGAGGTATGGAGTACCTAACATGCAACTGCTACAAAAATTTCCCCAAAACAACTTCCACACACAGAACAAAGCAAGTATTCACTATGGTAGTATTATAAGAACATCCAACAAATAGAGCAGACAAAAAATCAATGATCAATGCCCCATACCTTCCTCTCTAAATCCATATAGAAATACTCTAGAGATCATGGGAATATGACAATAAGGTAAATAAAAAAGATAATATCATAAAAGAGAAACAACACTGTTGCATCACTTGCCATAGATGTTTTGATAATTCATGATGTTACCCATCAATGAAACCTATTGTAGGAACAATTTATCCATTAAGACACATTAGGATGTTGATGATGATTTTCAAAAGAGAGGTTAGTTAATACTTAGGCATTTCCTTAGTCTGATGATGATCCTTTGTTTCGTTCCTTTGCTTGGAAGTTTTGGATTTTTATGTTTGCTTTGCTTGCTGATTGCATTGTCAAAGGTTGAAGGTGATGATTTTTTATTATGGATGGAGATTTTATTGTGGATAGGTGATAACAAAGATAGAATTTTTGAGGTTTTCCGAATGTTTATGTGCTTTTGAGGTTATTTGATGTTGTTTTGATGTTTTTGAAAGATTTAGAGACCAAGATGGGGACCTAAGGGGACTGACCTAATACCTCAAGGGCTCATCAATGATGGCCTTTCCTATGTATGTGCAAAGATGATGTATTTTGACTGACCATGATTGACACTATTTTTGGAGTATATCTAGATGTTTTATGAATGTTTTTGGATTTTTGATAAGATATTTGAATGTTTTTGGATTTTCAACCAAGTTTAAAGACCAAGAGGGAAATCCAAAGTGACTGACCTAGTGCCTCAAGGGATCACCTATTATGACCTTGCCTACGTTCTACATGCAAAGACAAATTAGTTTGATTATTTTAACTCAATGTGGCTCTTTCAAAGATGACCTACTTTGTTTATGGGATTTTGATGTTTTACAACTTTGCTTTGTATTTTGATGGTTTTTTGGACATTTTTGATTGTTTTGATATTTATCTACAAGTGATGGGATGAACAAGGACCCAATCTATTACCAATTTTAAGAGTTTTCTCATAGTTCAAAGTATGATTACGTTTATTAGGGATAAATGGATAAAAAAGATGGTGGATAGAGATGGTGCAACAAAGTTCAACACTTGATTAGTTATCAAGCCATGGTTGGGAATACATTTCATTATGTGATGGATGGAGTGGATGAGATAGTAAATGGATAGTTCCAATAGATGAGGATACATGACTTATTCAAATGTAGCACCTGTTTACCATGTTTTCACTACAATACCGATCCTAGATGTGCCACAAGGTGGTTTTCACTAATGATATGATAGTGTAGAATGATTTATGTGAATATGTGTGAATTGTAATTGGATATATATTTCTAGTCATGGTTTTTAGTATTGTGTACATGCCTTGTGAACTAACCCCTTATAGTCAGAGGAGCCATTGTAGCTTGCAACAACTATAGGACATAGTCCACAATTGAAGGAGTTCCTGGACAATGAAATAGAGGATGTCTCAGAATAAACTGAGCATAATGAATATGACATGGAGGAATTTAATGAAGGACGTAGTGAATCATTATGACGTTCAATAAAGACACTAAAGAAAGAAGAACCCTCTTATAATTGGGATTCTAACATAACTAATTTTGAGCGATCCACATTCTAGTTTTGTTACAACAGAGTCACAATCCAACTTGGACTCTTCTTTTCTAGTTGTAGTTTAGATTTAACTAAATCTTTGTCACACTCTATAATCTAGGGAGTGGTAATTAATGGTTTTAGTTTAGAGTCCTATTTTGAATAAGCTCCCCCATGCCTATATATACATATCGATTGTTGAGTCTTAAATTAGCTAGTTAGTCAATTTTTAGCCAGTTAGTTAGTTTATCATTTGATAGTGAATATAATTATTAGATAATTTCAATTTTTAGTTGTTATGCAAACCATGCTTATTGTGCAATTATGATTTCATGAATAAGATCTTTTAGCAAAATTTTACGTGATATTCTAGATTTGTGCAATGAATGAATTTGAGTTATTATGATTGTGTTGGATCTAAGGAGTTAGATTTGGTTTTAAATTAGTAAAGAAAACAACTTGAGCAAGGGCCACTCAAGGTTATTGTCCTTCACTCCTTTATTTTCAATTATTTAATTTCTATTTAGTAGTTACCTCATAATTGCATGATTGTTAGATATATTCTTCATGTTACAGTTATTAATAATTCCCGCTTCATAACATTGTAATCAATTGAGTTTGTTATAATTTGGAGTGTAGTACATTTTTAAATAACAATTCAGCTAATCTCTAACATTCATTTCTGAACAGTAATTAGCTAAAGTATTATACTATAGGTACCCATAGCCATAGACAGAGCTTTACTTTCTTTACTATTTTTCAATCTTATGATTTTATAGCAAGTGTAACGACTTTACCAAAATGATTTAGGTAGTTCCAAGTCTTTGAAAGAACATATAATTTCAATGTCATCACAAGCCTACTAGCTCTAGTCAATAATTTAATGAAGGACTTTCCAATGTTAAGTGGACTATTTAGTTAGGTTTTCCCTTTGAATTGTGTGATTACCAACAAGATTACTAGACACTAGTAGGGAGTCTACATTCTTTGCACTATTTTTCAGGGATGGTGCTACATCCAAAGATTATTATTTTTCTTTTCCAAGCTTTCCTAGTTTATAATTTTCTTTTAGTATAAATATACCTATACAAAGTCATATCTATTGTATGTGGAGGCATAAAGACTCTTTGGGAAGATTTCTCCCCTCTAACCAACTAGCTAGAGCAAATATTGGTGACTACATTGATTAGAGTGAGGGTAATACTAAAGAATAATCTTCCATTTTACTAATATCTATCAAAAACATTGAGGGGACCTTCCAAACAATGGATGATGCAGTCATGGATGATCCACCAGAACATGTGAAGTTTTTGAATTTCCAATTACCAACCAAGATAGGGCTACTGTGTTGAAGAATATCCCTCCTTCAACATTATCAGTCTTCTATGGTTTGGTAACTAAATATCCATACACATTCTTGTTTGAATTTGATGTCCTATGTAGGATCTATGACTATAAAACTAAAGCTCATAAGTTCAAGCTATTTCTCACCACTTTGAAGGATGCTACCTTGATATGGTTTATGAGACTAGGTAGAGATGTTCCAGATTAGGACACCATGAAAAAAAATATTTGGAGAAATACCAAGATTATTACAAAGGAGTTGATAGGAGAATCTAGATGATATTTTTAGAATAACTCAGATAGAGGATGAACCATTTCTAGGATTATGTGGAAAGGTTCTAATTTTTCTTGAAGAAAAACCCACATAATAGGATCTCAGAAGAATCCTTGAAGCTTGTGTTCTTAAGAGGAGTCAATGATGATTGCATGGATGACCTCAATCTTATTGGGCAAGGGGATGTATCTCAATTATCCTTTGAAGATATCTGCAAGGTCTATAGAAACTATTCTAGGACCTTTACCAAAAGATCAAGGGGAGAAAGAACATCCACCATTGGAAATACATCTAATGGGGCTTCAAGAGTTAAGTAACCTATTGTCCAACATGAAGGAGGATATCATAATTCATCTAGCTACTTAGTTGGAAACTCTACATATAAAGAAGAAACAAGAAGAGTGAACCAGGTGGATACTTTTTTTCAAAATTTGAAGTCTTCCATATGCTCTAGAAATTGTCACCATGTCAAAGTGCTAAGAGAAATGAAACCAATGCAACTTGAAAGGGGTCAAAAGGAGCTCAAATGCTCAAGATATGCTCAACCAAAGTTGGGTCAAATAGGGTACCTAATGCTGGTTAGAAGGAAAAAAATGATCATTCTAGAATTGGATGAAAATGACATTAAAGCGAAGAGCTCATTTCCATGATCCCAACGCCAATCATTTTTCCGCAATTAGAGCTCGTACGTCGAAGATATGACTGGTCAAAATTTAGGGTTGGATTTATTGACTGGATTGTACTTATACTGATATCAACATGCTGACAAAGTAGGTTGTACTCTATGGATGATGATGTGGACCAATCATGGCTTGACATGTGCCAATCCGTACATGTTTTCATGGATGCTAATGAGGTAGTAGCAAGTAAAGGTGGCAGTTGCGTGTCTAGTCTGGCGAATCATCAAATGCCATGTGGCCCAATCATAGGGCAACATGTGGCAGGTCTTTAGCTCATGGATTCAATAATTTTATTTACTAAAAATGTTGCATGGGACTCAAACCCATGACAACTCGATCTCCACTCCCTTCACATACCAATGCGTTAAAACTTTTTGCCTCACATGCACTGGGTGCTGCTTTATTTTGTTAATTTAAAGTTTTAAATTTCCTTTTAAAAATTGAAAGGGGTAGGGGTTGACCTAGCAACCTCCCCACCCCTAAAAATCCTCTCTACCACTGCACCATTGTATGGTGCTAAGTATAATCCAGGTTTGACTAGTTTTAATAAAGATCTTTAAATCTAATACCCCTATTTCCAAATATTTTAC
This sequence comes from Sequoia sempervirens, assembly GCA_007258455.2. Taxonomy (NCBI): domain Eukaryota; kingdom Viridiplantae; phylum Streptophyta; class Pinopsida; order Cupressales; family Cupressaceae; genus Sequoia; species Sequoia sempervirens. The sequence goes on along the minus strand of VDFB02000015.1, from coordinate 337,196,497 downwards.
CCTCTAAAATCACAAACAAGTTAATCCTTGATAAATATATGAACTGATTAAAGCTCGAACTTAAAGAATTATGAGGGGATTGTATAAAATTTTAAAATATGAAAAGATTATTTAAAAGGGTATTAAGGGGTTTTGAAGATTATTAAAGGGGATTAGTTATTTTTACTTGTAAATAGGGGGGATTTTTAAAGATTTTTACTTGTAAAGGGGAGATGTGGTAGATTTTGTAAATCATATGGTTATTCACCATATTGAGTAAATTTAATGTATAAAATGGAAGGTATAGGATTGTGAGGGGAAGTTAAGTGGTGATTATTGAGAGAATTGTACTTGGAGAATTGAGTCTTCATATTTGTGCAATGAAGGAGCATCATGCCGTTGCACTTAAAGGAGATGAGCTTGTAACTCACATGAGACTCCAATTGATGCCTTGTACCTAGTTTTGCAGCATAATCAAGGATCATTCACTCTATTCGAGAGGGATTAAGAGATGTATCCATATTGGAAAACTCCATTATTAACTTGTGTTTTGTCTTCTCTCTTCTATCTCTCTTTTATTCTATTCATCACTTTATTATTGCTATGTTCATTTAAATATTTCAGTTATGTTATTACATTTTAAGGCCTTCAAATTAAGCATTGTAAATGTTAAGAAAACACATGCAATTATCATAGATCCTAACATAGATCAAAGAGGATGAATCAATGCTTACTAAATATTGCCCCAATTGCAGACAAAGAAAAGCAACTGCAATTGCAAAAGGGTAGCTAGTATCACAAAAGATAAATCAAAGAAACTATACTTTTAACCATTAGAAGGAGAGGATGGATAGCTATTTTACATTGCTCAAAGAAGGCTATGACAACCAAGACAATGTATACCAAAAGACCATCTAAATTTCAATACATATTTTCCTATTGGTAATCATAATCTCTCTTGTTGGAATTCTCAACCTTGGCCAAATAACCAAAACCAATGGAAAAACCATCAACAGTGGAAAAACCCTTAGAAAAATTGGAACCAACAACAACCAAATGCATGGTCACAACAAAATTTTCAAGGTGCTAATTATAACCCTTAATGGCCATTACACCAAAATTAATGGTAGCCAAAATTGAAAAAAGGCCAATAATGGCAACACCAAAATGTGAATTACTAATAGCCTTTGCTGCCTTCTCAGCCACAACAAAAGACTATTATGCCTAATCCACCAAACACAATGTCTCAGCCATTAAGAGCACCAAAATTTCCTACCTAGCCCGCACCTAACCCTAACAACAAGCTTGTCCAATAGGCTTATACTAATGAGGCTATACAATACCCCATGTATGGGGTAGAGGTGAGTGATGTCCATTTGAGGTCAAGGAAAACACTAGCTAAACCTTTATCCCCTAAAATTATTGAGATGGAGGATGAGGAACCCACAATCGAATATTTAGATAATTCACCTCTAGAGCCTAAGTCAAATTAGGTAAACTATACCACATCAAGTCCAGAGCCTCCTTTCACTAAGCGTTCATCCATTCAAAAGCATCATACCCAAGTTGAGATAAATCTATTGGGTAAGCTTAAGGATTTTAGTATCAAAATACCCCTCATCCAAGCTATCAAGGATATCCCAATCTATACCAAGAATGTAAGAGACCTATGTCTTAAGAAACTAGGGAGGAAGAGGAAGAGCCCTTAGATAGTTCATGTTCTAGGGAACCTTGATAATATTATGCTAGGAAAAATAACTATCCCTAAATAGGTAGACCTTGGAAGTCTAGTAGTGGATGTTATGACTAATGGGACCCTTATCAAGAACACCTTGATTGAATTAGGGGCAACAATTAATGTCATGACTAAGGAGACAATGCAACTACTTTAGTTAGTTAACCTTAGACCTACACCAACTATTTTAAAATTGGCAGATAGGTCAATAGTGAAGCCTGATGGGATCATTAAGGATTTAGTCATTATATTCAATTCATGGGAGTATCCTATAGATTTTATGGTCTTGTAGCCAAAGGTCAACCTTATAGGATATCCACTTATTTTAGGTAGATGATGGTTAGCTACAACTGATGCATTCATAGGTTTTAGGTTTGGGAACATGATAATATCCAATGTGATTGTAACCAAGAAATCAGTTCTCTATCCACTAGCCCAACCTCATGAAAACCTAGAGTAGACTATATGGCCTACCTTTCATGAAGAAGATCACTATTCCCTACAAAATCTCATGACAATTGAATGCAACCCCCTGTTAGGATCCCAAGATGAGCTTGACTTAATTGATCATATCATACAAACCAATTGTAGTAGGGACCTGCAACAACAAGACTGCCTTAAATGTTTGTAGGATCCACTACATAACATTTTACCCTTGCAAATTCATCATAAGAAGCATCCCAACTGTTCCTTTTTTTCCACAACAATTTTTTCCCAACATTAGTGGCCTTGATCTCTCATCTATGTAATCAGAATTCAAAACTTGAGAAATCATGCCAGGTAAAACCTTGAACATCAAAAATGGATTAACTGAAGAATGACAAAATTCCCTAAACACTATGTTGTAGGAACACACAACAACCTTTATATGGGACTACCATGATATTAAAGAGATTGATCTAGAACTTTTCATACATAGGATCTATAAAAATTATGGTTTCAAGCCAATTAGACAACCCTAAAGGAGAATGAACCCTGCTTAAGAGAAACAAGACTAATTTGAAAAAGATACTTCATGCAGGCTTTATTTATCCCATTTCTGATAGCCAATGTGTGTCACCATTAGTCATTGTTCCTAAGAAAGGAGGAACATGGAGGGTACGTGTGGACTATATGGAGTTGTACACAAAAAATAGAAATGATCACTTCCCTCTACCTTTCATTGACCAAGTGCTTGATTACTTAGTAGGGAAAAAGTAACTCTTTTTCTTGGATGGGTTTAGGCTCTAGAGGACTAGGATAAGACACCATTTACATACCCTTGGGGTATGTATTCCTATTCTATTCTTCCCTTTGGAATTTGTAATTCCCCAACAAGTTTTCAAAGGGTAGTGCTAAGTATCTTTTCAAACTATGCTCATGATTCCATGGAAATCTACATAGATGGATTCACTACCTATGGAGACACCTATAAAGATACACTCAATAATCTAGAAAAAGGTTTAGAAAAGGTGTAAAGAACATAATATATCATTGGATTATGAGAAATATTTCATGATGATGAACCAAGGGATTATTCTAGGCCACTTTATCTCAAGTGAAGGAATTTAGGTGGATCCAAACAAGATCAAGATCATTTCTACACTTCCTGTGCCACAAACGCAAAAAGATGTCAAGATATTTTTAGGACATGTAAGCTACTATAGGTGATTCATCTAATATTTTAGTAAAATTGCAACACCCTTATTTTTCTTACTCACCAAAGACAAAATTTGAATGGTCCGTAGGATGTGAACATTCCTTTAAAGCACTTAAGAAAACTTTGACACAAGCACCTGCCTTAAGAGGGCCAAATTGGACATTGCATTTCCATATACACATTAATGCTTCAAATTTTCCCATAGGAGCAGTCTTGGGACACAAATAAGGTCACAAGGAATATGAATTCTGCTATATAAGAAAAAAATTGCAAGGAGTTGAACTTAACTACATTCTCACAAAGAAAGAGATGTTGGAAGTTTTTTATGCTATCAAAAACTTTAGGAATTGTATAATTGGATATCAAGTTTTTATCCACACATATCATACAACTATAAGATACCTAATGAACAAACTTTTAGTTTGGGGGAGACTAGTCAAATGGCTCCTCTTACTATAAGAGTTTGATATAACAATAGGGGATAAGCCGAGGAAATCCAATGTGGTGGTAGATTTTCTATCTAGATTGCCTACACAAATAGAAGAATGTGTTGTGGATGAATGTTTACCAGATGAGCATTTTATTTCTATTATTGTACACACACCATGGTTTGTTGATATTGTAAATTACTTAGTGGCAAGGAAGATACCATCACATTTCTCTCCTAGAGAAAAGATGTAGTTGGTGCATAAAAACTTTCCATATTCTTGGGTAGCTGGTTACTTATTTTACACTGGTCCAGATAATATCATGAGAAGATGTATAAGAGAAGATGAGGTCTTTGAAATTTTAAAATCTTGCCATGATGAGCCCTTTGGGGGTCACTTTGTAGCCAAAAGGACAACATTTAAGATCTTGACAATAGGTTACTATTGGAAAACTCTCCACAAAGATTCAATGAAGTATACTGAGACCTATGAAAAATGTCAAAGAATGGGAAAACCAACAAGGACAGATGAAATTCCTTTGCAGCCATAGATAGCACTAGCACCATTTGAAAAACATGGGCTTGATTTCATTGGCCTAATTTCACTAGCCTTTAATAATAAAGAGTATAGTTTGGTTTGTATAGAGTATATGAAAAAATGGATTGATGTCAAGACATTATAGTTTGCAAGAGATGGAAATTTAGCTAACTTCTTGTATGAAGACATCTTTACTAGGTATGGAGTACCTAGAGAAATTGTCACTGATCAATATCCTCAATTTAATTTTTACCTTATTTAAATCAATTGGTTAACGAATATTTAATAAGATATAGAAAATCCACACCTTATCATCCCCAAGCCAATGTGCAGGTAGAGGTTTATAAACAGAGAGATTGAGAATATTCTAACCAAAATAGTGTAAATTCACAGAAAGGATTGGGAATCTAGATTACTTGAAGTAGTGTGAGCCTATAGAAAAACATGGAAAACAACTACAAGTTTCACATATTATGAACTATTCTATGGGAGAACAATAGTTTTTCTAATAGAGTTTGAGTACAAGACACTTAGGAGAATAGTGGATTTAGGAATGGATTTGGTAGAAGCATAGAAAGAAAGGTTACATAGTCTAAATGGATTGGCTGAAATTAGAATGGAGGCCATGCATCATACAAAGATCATTTAAAAATAGAGAACTAGATGACATAATTATTTTATAAAGGTCAAAGAGTTCACTATAGGTGATTGGGATTTATTATATGATTCCAGATACAAAGGTTGTTGAACACCCATAATACTAAAGTGGGGGGGTGAATTAGTATTCTATTAAACCATTTAGTCATAATCCAACCAATTATCAAAATATATTCAAATACAACGGTGAATGAGTACATGAAGAAAGTCACAACACAACATAAAACATGAACACCAAGATTTTTATGTGGAAAAACTGAGGGAAAAACCATAGTGAGGATTAAATCACAATATATTATAACTAGTTATAAGATATTATAGGGCTCATTGCTAGGACTCACTATCCTTAAAAGGATCACAACCTAAAAATAGATACAAGACAAAAAAATGGCTACACAACCAAGGTGTGAAATGATACAAAATGCACCTTCCTTGTACAAAATTTAGTTCCAATGAAGTTCTGAATACAGGATACTGCTTTGCATAGTAGTCACTCAACATACACATTCATTCTGCCCTTATTCTTATTTTACACATATAAATTCACAAGTTCACACAATCTCCAATTTCACACACCCCATACATCACTTACTTCCACTTTTTGTAACACAAGATTGTTCCATATATATACCCTATTGCATCCGCATACATCAATTAGGTCAACCTAATTAGATGTAGTCCCATTTCAATTCAAAAACACTTTGTTAGCTTCATACATGGAGACAAACTTCTTTGCGCTAAAACAAATGAGCAAAAATTTGAATTAAGGTCAACATAGATCTAAAATAGATCCCTTTAACATCAACAATACATATTAATCTTCATAGCACAACTTCAATCATTAGGTCAGCTAGGGATTAGACTCAACCAAAAAATAAGCCAATCCATCTGACCTCAATCATCTTTCTAATCATATAAGAAATCACTGTCTAGAATACGTGTAGTGCTTACACCTATAAATAATTTCCCAAATTGTAGAGTCTGAAACCAAAAACTAGAGGAATGCAGACCAGATAACTCTTATTAACTTGTACTATATAAACTAGAATACAATTTCCAATCTTCTATCACTTGTAACTTTCATCTAGATTAACCAAAATTGCTGAAATCTTGAACATACCGTAACTGCATAAGCTAACCTTAAAGCATGAGAAAATCTGAAACAAATTACTAGATCAGGATGACACAAAAACTATTTTACCATATCAGTCAACACTATCAAAAAACATTGTTGGAATCAACAAAAAACACTTCAAATGGTTTCTTCTTCATTCTTTCAATAATCTCCCCCCTTGTCATTGATGGCAACATGTGCCAAAAATGAATTTCAAAAAATTCAATCTTCACGTAAAAGCTTCTCAAAACTTCTCCCCCAAACATAGTATCTAAACTTCTTCAATTTCTCAAAACTTGTTCAACTTCTCAAGAATTTTCCAAATTCTCAAGACTTCCCCCCCTTTGAAATCAAGGAAAAAGGATGTATCAACAAACAACTGAAATGAAATGACTAGCTCCCCCTTAGAGAATTATCCCCAACATATACAAGGTGAAATATGTTCACTTGGAGGAGGAATCACCTTCAACTTCCTTGAGAATGGCTTCCCATGTAGATTTCCCTCCATCCCACTTTTTCTTATTTGTAACCAGTGCCTTATGCATTAATTCCAATTTTGCAAAACTCTCCTCCCCTTCTTTAGGAGTAGTTGAATAATGATTTATATTTTCAAGTTTTTCAGCTCCAGTGAGAGCACAAGTGCTATTAGTTTATGCTTGCACTTTACCAGGTCTCCAAGTTGACAGAATCACCTTATAACATCCTCTTTCTGTCTTTGCAGGGTGAAAATTTTTTTTGCTAGTCTGAAATTGCAATCCAAGAGGCATAGTTTCTATCTTTTTGTAAGATCATAAGTTTCAAAGGCATTGATCAATTGTGACTCTATTGAGTCCATTAAGTCCTTAATTCCTTGAGTAGCATCTGGCCATCTCATGCAATGCGAGAATAGTGTCTAAGCCTCATCTTAACATTCTTTCACTTCTTCCAAACATTTCATAACCTTGCTATGTGTAGTTGCACATCTGTCCTGAATTTCAAGCAATCTTCTCTTTGTAGTCCTTGACTCAACTTCTTTTGCAGGCTACTCCTTTAGGCTAGAAGTATATTCCCTGAATGAATCAATTAGGAATTTCAAATTCTCAATAGGTGTTAAATAATCATCATCAATGGTACCAGGGGTTACATCTTGTAAGAATTTGATGGCGTCATTGATTAGCTAAGTCCCCTTGTGATGAACTTCTATGATTTCTTTTCTCTCAAAGGTGAGAAAAGTGCCTCCAATATCCATTATTTTAATAGGTGGGATTTTATTCAAATCAACATAGCCTTGTTGTGATGGGAGTTGAACCAATTATGGAGGAATGATTGGTTGAATCCTTATTCTCTTTGTCAGATGATCTTGTGAGTGTTGCTGAAGGATTCTCCAAGTGACTTTGTTGGCTTTGTGCTCTTTTGAGATTCTTCTTCATTTCTTTCAGTTGCAAATTCTTCTTTGTTATCTTCTTTCTCTTCTTCTTCTTTTTCAAAGGTGTTTTCCTTTTTCCTATCTTTCTTTTCATCCTAATCTTTATCATCATTATTATTGTCATCTTTAATTTTTTCTTCTTCTCCATCTTTATTTTCATTTCCTTCATTTCCGATATCCTCATTCTATTTGTCCTATTGATCTTCAGTATTATCATTGACATCGTTTCTATTTTGATCTTCACTATTTTCTATGGTAATGTTTTTCAGTGTCATCTGAAGGAGAAAACATCTCCAGAGGGGCTTGTGTATCATCAACCGTATTCCCTAAAACATCCAAATGTGGAGTCTCTTTTGCAAAATAAGCATTTACCTCTTCTGCTACTACATTTTGAAAAATAGGTAAATTAGATATGAGGGGAATATTTTCCTCTTCAATTGTAGCATTATCTTTACCAAGTTCCTTGAATTGAGTTGTATCTGATGTAGGACCAACAATCATCCCATATTGTAGTGCCATGTTTCTTACTGTGTCAACATTTTCTTGTTTCAAATTTTTTGTGCTATCCTTCTCTCCGGTCATAAGAATAGTAACTCTCCTCTTTACCCTAAATTTTTGTGAATATGATTTTAATAGGGTGGCATTATCATCTTTAGAAAAAGAGGATCAAATCTTGTTCAAAGCATTAGTTTTGATATTTTTTTTGTTTTGACAACTTTATGTCTTCTTTTCACCAGGGCTTTCCATACAACATTAGTTACCTTCTCCTTCATGTTGTCCACACTTTCATCCATAATGATCATATACTGAAAAAAAAATCTAAGATAGTTTTCTAATCTTTTTCATCAACTTCATCATATAATTTGGAAGTGGCTCCTAATAAGCCATCACATTCTAACATATTGTTAACCAAGGATTCCAACTTTAGAGGTGGATGAGCTCTTATTGGAGGAGTCTTAGACTTCTTCTTTTCAGGCTTTGATGTGCCTTCATCCATTTTATTTTTTTCTTTCTTCTTGTGCATATGAATTATGAAAGCTTCTTTCTTCTTTTCCATCTCTTCTTCTTCAGATGAATCCACAATATTGACTTTGGCCCTCTTCGATTTAGTACTAGCCTCTTGTGAGGAACCTTCACCGTTGGTGGAAACACTGGTTTTTCTTCTTCTTTTCAATTGTCTTTCTTCCTCTAAGTCGAGCTCAATTTCTTCTTCCACAACATCACTTAAGTTCTTATCTCTAGATGCTTTCTATTTCTCTCTTCTTTTGGAGGTAGCAGGAGGTGCTACCAAAGGTACATTCTCCCTCTTTGAGGTATGGGTGCTAGGTCTGGAGGGTGCAAGTAAATCAACTATAGTTGGGGCATTAGGTTCCACCTTCTTTCCTTTAACAACAACCATGGAAATAGGTTTTGGCATTGCAAAGGCAAGGTTGGAAGCTGATCTTCCAGATCTACGTGGTTTGGAGGACTCACTAGCAGTCTTAACTGCTTTAGATTTTCTCTTTGTTGTAACTTCCCTCAATTTTTCAACATCTTTTGAGATGCCATGCATTCCGAAGAATTGATCAACCTTTTTGTTTACCCTTTTGGTTCTAGTAGGTGCTGAAGTTTCCAAGTATACTTTAGTATATTTCTCCTCATATGTGCCATGTCTAGGTAGAGAGGGATCCTTAGGGATTTTTAATAATATTTCAATGTATCTCTCAACCACTTTCTCATCAATTTCATATGGGTTCTACCATCTCTATTATGCATTCATCAATGCAGACATACTTCACTAAAATCTTAAGAATTATTTCTCTCTCATACATGTTTCTTTGGAATACAGAGAAAAATGTAGTCAATGCATCAACTTGCACATTGTAATCTCTAATGTTGTGTAGATAGTCAAAAATTTGATGTGCAACTGGTCTGATTCTATCCCATGCAATTTTATTGCTTTTAGGTAGCTCTCTCATAAAGTAGATAAGCAAGCAAATAATCAGTGTTCTATACTTGAAAGCACATTTCTTTGTTTTGGTCTATTGAAAGTTCTCCAAAAGTTACTGCTGAAGCAACTCACACAAATCATAATCCTTCCCATTTACCACCATGTCATGGGCTACATATATTGTAGTTGCAAATACTGAGTTATCTTTGTTTTGGAAATAGATTTTGATACCAATCATGATAGATGCATACTTCACTACAAGATTGATGATTGGTTTAGTTGTTAGTGCTCTCTTGTCAAATGGGGCACTAGTTAGCCACATAACTACATCATTCTTTACAGACTTCAACATAGGCATGGGTCTAGTATCAAACAATCCAGTCACAACATTAATTTCATCCTTTGAAATAAATCTAGGCATATCAATCCACATGAATTTTTCATGTATTCTACTCAGGGCTATCTTTACATACTTTGCATCCAATTTACTGCTGAAGTTAGGAAACTAGTTCCAAATGTCTAGCTTCTTTCCCACTAGGTTTTTTTATTTTGGTTTCACCAAAAAATTGTCTCTAGTTAACTCATTAGACCATAAATCCTTGAGAACTAGATGATCATATTCTTCTAGTTTACAACATATATAGATTCTTGTGTCTTCAGTGGGAAAAACCCTGATTAGGATCTTCAAAAATGCACCATCGAGGTCATTCTAAAACACTTTCCAAGAAAACCTCTTGAACTTCAGTCTAGGTCTTTTAGTAACCTCAACTACGGTTGGTGTAGCCATTACAACCTCAATTATATCTTCAAATGCTTGTAAAATTGCTTCAAATATAAACCCACAAAGAACAAATAACAGTAAATACCTTTTTCGTGCTTCAATAGGAACTAGGGTTTAAACCAATTTGCTTCAGATCTCCTTCAATCATTCCTCAATTCACTCTACTTTATTTCAAATGTACAAAAGTGATTTAAAAATACACTAGGGACTTTTCTTTATACATTATTGATCTACCCTAATTTCTCATTTATTGCCTCAAATTTCTAAAAGCTCATAAGCACTTCTTTGAAACACTATAAACCCTAAAAGGCTCTACAATATCTCATATTTGCATTATTTCTATTGAAATATTTTCCAAAAGCTTAAGCATACCAATCTACATCGTATATCTTTGTGTCACTTCTTGAAACCTCATGATTCCAAGGGGTTGTTAGATTTTTCTATTATTGCCCCCCTAAGCTAGTCATGGGTTTAGTTTTTAGAAGAAATATCTGCACTAGATGTAGGTATAAATGCATTTGATTCATCCTTATTTTCAAGTTCTTCTCTTTTCTTCCAAATCTTCTCCATTTCCTTCTTAGCTTTAGTAGGATCAACTTTCTTCACTGGATTATTCCTATGTTCCGAATTATTTTGTCTTCCATTCTTACTTCTACATAATATTGAAATGTGTCTAGACTTATTGCAATTGTAACACATAACATTTTTCTAATCAAACTAACTTCTATTCATTTTTGATCTACATTGGTTAGCCTTATGTCCAAATACATTGCATGTATAACAATAGCCATTGAAGGATTGAAATATTCTACTAGTATTGAATCTATTCAACATCTGACTTCTACACTTAGTAGCTCTATGTCCAAATTTATTGCATGCAAAACATTGTCCAGAAAAGGATCCAACATTCTTGTTCATTCTACTTCTACATTCTACATCCTTATGTCCAAATTTATTACATGAATAACAAATACCATTCAAATATGGGTACCTTTGAGCATTTGGTTGTTTGATGGGAGGTCTTCTAGTATTGCTTCTTTTATTCTTGAACTATCTACCACTTCCTTGAGTTTTCTTTTGATTGTCAACCTTGTTAGATGTCTGATTTTTATTTGAATTTTTTCCTTCTTCAAGACCCAAGACACTTTTATCCTTAGAAGGTTTTTGAATTACAATAATTCATCAAGCATTATGGTACTTGTTTTGAATTTTTCCTCATGAGCTCTTTCTTTCTCTAGATCAAATCTTAGGGTGACCACCTCTTGTTCAAGATTTGTACATTCATCAGTATTGCTTTGTATTTTAGCATTCATACAATCCTCAATTCTCTTTTTTCTTCCATTTTCACTTTTAGTTTGGTGATGTCTTCATTTTCCTTTTTCAACTATTCATTAACTTCTCTATGTCTTTCTTTGAACTTCTTGATTTGTTCTCTCAACTTTTTGATGCATTCATTTGTTTTCCCTGGGTTTTCCTTCAATATTTTTTTCTCACTTTCAACTTTGTCAAACTATTCAAGAGCATCTTTAAGTTCTTATTAGTTAAACATGTAGTCATCTTCTTCATATTCAATTGTAATTTTTTTTTATGGAGGAATAGGATACCTTTTATCAACTATGTGTTCAAACTCCAAGATCTTCCTCAAGTTGTTAGAATTTTCAAATGGAACGAGGCTTTGATACCAATTGTTGAACACCCAGAATACTGAGAGGGAGGGGGGTGAATCAGTATTATATTAAACCATTTAGTCATAATCCAACTATTTATCAAAACATATTCAACTACAGCTGTGAATGAGTATATGAAGAAAGTCACAACACAACATAAAACATGAACACCAATACTTTTACGTGGAAAAACCAAAGATGGAAAAACCACGGTGAGGATTAACTCACAATATATTATAATCAGTTATAAGATATTACAGGGCTCACTTCCAAGACTCACTGTCCTTAAAAGGCTCATAACCTAAAAATATATATAAGGCAAAAAATGGCTCCACAACCAAGGTGTTAACTAATACAAAATGCACCTTCCTTGTGCAGAATTTAGTTTCAATGAAGTTTTGGATATAGGATATTTCTATGCTCAACAATCACTCAATATACACAGTCATTCTACCCTTATTCTGATTTCACACATATAAATTCACAAGTTCACAAAATCTTGATTTTGCACACACCATACATCACTTGCTTCCACCTTTTGCAACGAAAGACTATTCCATTTATATACCCTATTGCATTCGCATACATCAATTAAGTTAGCCTAATTAGATGTAGCCCCATTTCAATTCAAAAACATTTTGTCGGTTTCATCCATGGAGACAAAATTCTTCGCGCTAATTTTTTTTTGCAAAACTTTGAATTAAGGTCAACAAAGATCTAAAATAGATCCCTTTAACATCCACAATACATATTAATCTTCATAGCACAACTTCAAGCATTAGGTCAAACAAGGATTAGACTTAACCAAAAAATAATCTAATCCATCCAACCTCGGTCATCCATCTAATAATATAAGAAATCATCATCTAGAATATGTGTAGTGCTGACACATGTAAATCATTTCCCAAAATTGTAGAGTTTGAAACCAAACACCGAAGGAATGCGAACCAGATAACTTTTATTAACTTGTATTGTATAAACTAGAATATCGTTGCCGATCTTCTGTCACTTCTAACTTTCAACTAGATTAACCAAAATTTTTAAAATCTTGAACATAGATGCATTGAGTATTCCCAAACAACATACCATAATCACATAAGTTGATCTTAAAGCATGAGAAAATCCTGACCAAATTACCAGATCAAGATGACACAAAAACTATTTTACCATATTATTCAACACTATCAACAAACATTGTTGGCATCAACGATAACACATCAAAGGGTTCCTTCTTCATTATTTCAACAAAAAAAACAAGGGTAAGTTATAGTCTAGATGGTTGGGACCCTATAAAATTCAATAGGGATTTCCAAATAAAGCAGTTAAGTTATAAACTATAGATACAGTTACATTTACACTATTGGTGAATGAACATAGATTGAAGATATATAAGCACCCAACTTCGAAAGATGATTTTATGCTTTCACTAATGCATCTATATGGTCAAGAAAATGGTTTAGATACAACAACTCTATCACAAGATAACAACTCAATGACATATACTACCTATTCTTACAGTGCCTTAGTAGATGACCTACACAATTCATCTCTTAAGGTTACTTACTATTCCACACTTTTAAGCACACACAACACTATTACTATGATTCACAATCTTCTTCCAAGTATGCTTCATATTGGAGTGGGGACCTATAGCTTAATGTATTAAAGCTACCACAATCTAGTTTGGGACCTATTGTAGTAGGGACCTATAGCTTAATACATATGAGCTATCATAGTTTAGTTTGGGACCTATTGTAGAAGGTACCCATAGTGCTATCTGTCAAAATGTTTATGAATTTGTGCCAAATTAATTTTAGTTCATCACCTTTCACTCCACTTTTTCCCACACATGCAACATTTATCATATCATATCAGTACATGCAACATGCTCACTCCATTCCATGTTGCCTATTTCAAATTTCAAGCATTTGAACTATCACTTCACATTACATCATCCGTACATTTCGCTTAATTTAACACACATCTGAAACTATCATTCATTTCACCATACATTGTAATTAACTCTTTTCAAATCAATATCATATTGTGGACACTCTTCAATAAGCCTCTCACACACAGGGTTATGTTAATCACATCTGATAGGTATGCATACTAAACTCCATAATTATCATAGATTTCCAATTCTTTCATTATGCGCTTGCAAAACATTTTGCATGCTTTATATTCATTATTTTTATTTCCATAGTTTACAATCATACCCTTCACCTATTTCACATGAGTTGAAGTGAGGTCACTTCAAAATTTTAAGTTGGGAGGGTAATATATAAGCCAAATTTTTAGTTTTCCACCACCGAAAGCAAAACATAGAAACAAACATACAAAAAAACCCTTTTTAATTTTTTCCTTAAAATAACTTTTGACACTTGCAACCTTTTGTTGTCAATTTTAGTTCTCAATTCAAGTGCATGTGAGTGTAGTAGAATAGAGAGGGTTTGAGGGTGGATAAATTTATTTTGAGTTGGGTTTCTAGAGCTTTGAGTAGATGTAGAATATTTCACCATGGGAGGTGACATTATCTAAAGGGAATTATCATCACACAAAAAAATATTGGAGGATACATTATGTCTACCCATTTTCACAAGGGAAAGATGGTTGGAATACTTCCTAAAATTGATAGAGTTTAATGAAGACATGATGAGGCAATTTGTAGATACAATACAACATGATGAAGCTACTATCAAGGGATTGAAAGTGGATGCTTCAGAGGTTGTAATTGCACAAGTGTCTAGTCTACCAAGGGGTGTAGTTGAATTCCCTATTTGAGAAAATGCATTAGTTTCTAGGGACAAGTTTAGAGAGCTAAGATAAAACTTTGATTCCTCATCACAAGATGCTAAGAGACTGTCACATCCATGGGTATGGGCCTCTTGTGCTTCTTATATCATTAAGTATATTACTTGTGATGGTAGGATATCACTTTTGTACATGTTGAATAGGACAACTAAGAGGGGGGATCGTGAATCATTTGTCACAAATTTTAACCTTTAATTCAATCACTAGAACTAATACTTAAAACTACTTAAATGATTAATCATCAAATTCCAAAGTAGAAAATCAAATACTAGATTTACGTGGAAAACCCAATGAGGGAAAAACCACGGTGAGGATTAACTCACACTATAGAGAATATCAAAACTGATTACAAAAGGGCTCACTACCTAAAATAAGGCTCATTGCCTAAGATAAAGCTCATTGCTTGAAATAAGGCTCAGTACCTGAAATAAGGCTCATTGCCTGAAATAAGGATTCACTGTCTGGACTCATTGTCCATAGGGATACAACCCAAAGATACAAAAGATGGTTCACTGCCAGAATACAAAAGTTAAGGCTTACTTCCAAAAGCATGAAATGATGGATTATGCCTTCAATGTGTAGGGTTCAGTTCCACTGAAGCTTGGAATATGAAGTACTACCATACACAATATTTGCTCAACAAAATTGCACTAATCACAACTAATAAAGAATTTAGACTCTGATCTTCTTTCAACTTTCTTCCACACTCGCACACCCACTTCTCACACTCATTTTTCTATCTCTCTCTTTTCTCTTTAAAACATCTCTTATGTATACACGTATATCTTAATCATCAATTAGGTTGGCACCATATAAGGTTAACAAATTTCTTATGTCGACAAAACATACATAAAGCATAACTAGACCACATAATATTTGCATATGCTAAGTCATCCTAGATCTTCGAATATCAGAACCATAGCTTGTCTCATGGTAGAGACCAGACCTAAAAACTAACACATCAGTCCAACCAACATTTCAAACCACATATAATAGTCATCTTCGATAGGAAATAGCTTATGGGAACTATCTTATTTATTCAGTACTGTGTTGAGATCAATGATAACCTATTGAAATTAATGACAACCATTTGATGCAATCCAATTTCCAACAATCTCCTGCTTTGTCATTGATGGCAACACAAGATGTGAAAAGCCAACAACAACCTTTTAGTTCTTCCCTTTGATAAGATGAAATGATTTTCATTCTTTTCACATGCTTTCTCTCCCCCTTTGACATCAATGGCAAAGAAAATAATCTATCTCCCCTTCAAAAAATATTTTCAAAAAAATGGTTCTTTACTTCAATCCTTCTTCCCTTAAAATATCTCTTTGTATTTTTATTTTAGCTTTGGAAGAAATTTCTTCCAAGAATCCACTACTAACCTAATGTTTAAAAAATATTGTTGTTCTTTGCTATCAAATCAATTTTTTCTAGAAGAGTATCTAGGATAGTAATGTTTTGTTCATTTTCCTTAGCTTCCACCAGAAGACTGAAAAGCTATTCCAATCTTAGCTCAATTATTTCTTTAACTTTCCAAAAAGTCTTCGCAATACCATCCCTTTGTACCAAAATGACCGCAAGTTCATATTATAAGGAATTGATCCTTTTCTTCTGTGCTCCATCCTTGTCATTAAGAATATCATATGTTTTTCCAATAGAATCCAACTCAAAATCAATAGCATCAATTTTTGCTCTGTAGTTTCTAATAGCGATAGGCCACTAGAGACAATACCTATACACTTTTTTTACATTCTTGATGCATGTTTTCAATTCATTTATTCTCTTAGTCAATCTCTTCTATGCATTTCCACATATTTCTTCCATAGCCAATTGAATCTCATCTTTTATTTCTATTTCACTAGGTGACTGTTCCTTTAGTCAGTCTTCAATCTGCTCAATCAATACATTCAGTAAAACACTTGTCGGTTTGCTTAGATCAATATCATTATGAATTATGTAAATAGCCAAAGCATCTGTGATCCCATCTTGTTCATATGATGGTCATGACAACCAAACATCTACAATCTTCTTCAATCCATCAGATTTCCCAACAATCTTCAACACCTTCTCCTTAGTGAAATATTCTTCATCATCATTTGTTGATGCCAGAACAATTTATTTTGTAATATTTTATTCCTTTTCTTCTTTCTTCCCTTCATAATTTAGTTTCTTTGTTTTCAGAGGAGAACTTGAGATGATTCTTCTTAATTTTCTCTTTTCGGAAGAGGAACATGCCTCAGACATTACAACCAAACTGAGAACCATGCTAGAGCACCATACATTTTTTTTTTCAAATTATTTTTTACAAATATTTTCCTTTTCTACTAGACATTCTAGATACCGATAGACTTGCTTCCCAACTAGTACAACTAACTTCCACACAACATTCTCTTTTAATGGTAACGATTTCAGAAAATAGATCATCAAACATATAACCAGAGATCCAAAACAAAAATAATAATTATCATTCTTTTTCATAGTAATGTTCTCCATTAATTGATTCCTCAGTAACTCACACAAGTCAAAATCCTCATTCTTTTCAACCATTTGATGCACAACATAAACAACAACTTCTGAAGTAGAGCCTTCCTTATTTATGAAATAGATCTTTTATGAAATGCCTTATGTCACATACCTTATCATAGGGTCAATTATAGTGTGAATTATAAATGCCCTTAGATCTCCTATTACTCTAGTTAGGGCTTCAACCTCTTTTTTCTTCACTGAATTCTTCATTGGAATGGGTCCATTATTGCATAATCCTATTATTTCTATAATTGCTTCCTTTGTGATCTCATAGGGTTTGTTAAAGATCATCTGATCACCTTGGATTCTGCTTAGGATAAGCCAAATGGTGTCCGCATCTGAAAAGTATGGAAATTTGCTCCAAATGTCTAAACCCTTGTGCCTTAGATTCTCAACCTTTTGCATTTTCTCAACTGAAAGGGAACCCTCAAGATTTTGAATCTTTTCATGGTTAAATTCATCAATTTGTAACTTAATTTATGCAATTTGTTGCTGCGTGGATTAAATACCAACATTTCCTTTGACTCCATTATTTCTGCCTTGTTCTCTATGCTTTCACTTAACACCTTATTTTTGAGCTGCACTTTACTCCTTAGCTCATTCGATTCATAATGTGAAAATTCACACTCAATAATCCTTATTTAACTTGTCACTTTTAGGGTTTCATCATAAAAGGTAGTTTATTGCTTAAGAAATCATCATTTGTACTTCACTTTGTCAGACCTCCTCCACCAATGCTGCCAGATCAATTTTGAAAAACACTATAAGCCAAGAAGGGCTTCACATATTTCTTGATTTTCATCTTTTCTACCAGAATTTTCTTCAATGCCTTCAAACTAGAGATTTACATCACTTATCCTTGTGCCATCATATGAAACCTCATATGTCGGGGGTTTGTTATATTATTTCATGTTTTCTCCCCTTAAGCCATTACTAGGTTCAGTTCTTGAAAGAGGTATCTATACTAGATGCATATATAGGATTATCAGATTCATCCTTGTTCTCAAGTTCTTCCATCTTTCTCAATTTTTTTTCAATTTCTTTCCTCATTTCTTTAGGATCCACTTTGTTCATCAACATGTTTTTCTATTCTAGATTAGGTTTCTTTCCAATTTTGCTCCTATAGAATTTTGAGATATGTCTTGATTTGTTGCAAATGTAGCACTTAGCATATCCAAGATCAAATGAATTTTCTTTTATCGTTATCCTGCATTGAGTAGCCTTGTGTCCAAAGACATTGCATGTGTAATAGTAGCCTTGAAAAGATTGAATCTTTTTGTTCTTACTTCCTCATCTAAGTTAGATCCCTTCACCATTTAATTCAACCTACCAAGATCTCCTTCAAGCTGTTAAACTCATTCCAAAGGACCAAGCTTTGATACCAATTGTTGAATAGGAAAACCAAGAGGGGGGGTGAATCAGTTGTCACAGATTTTAACCTTTAATTCAATCACCAGAACAAATACTTAAAAATTCTTAAATTATTAATCATCAAATGCTAAAGCAATAAATCAAATCCAACACATAAACATAATAACACTAGTTTATGTGGAAAACCCGATGAGGGAAAAACCATAGTGAGGATTAAATCACACTATAGAGAATATCAAAGCCGATTACAAAAATGCTCACTGCTTGAAATAAGGCTTACTGCCTAAGATAAGGCTCACTTCCTAAAATAAGGCTCACTGCTTGAAATAAGAACTCACTGTCCACTGAGCTACAACTCGAAGATACAAAAGATGGCTCACTGCCAAAATACAAAAGTTATGGCTTACTGCCAAAAGCATGAATTGATGGATTACACCTTCAATGTTTAGGGTTCAGTTCTATTAAAGCTCAGAATATGAAGTAATTCCATACACAATAGTCACTCAACAAAAATACATTGAACACAACTGATAAAGCATTTATAATTTGATCTTCTTTCAACTTTCTTCCACACTCGTACACCCACTTCTCACACTCATCTATTTGTCTCTCTTTTCTCTTTAAAATATCTCTTATATATACAAGTATATCTTAATCATCAATTACATTAGTACCATATATGGTTAGCACATTCCTTATGTCGGTAAAGCATCCATAAAGAATAGCTAGTCCACATAATATATTGTCTACATTGAGTCAGACTAGATCTTCGAATATCAAAATCATAGCTTGTCTCATGGTAGAGACTAGACCTAAAAACCAACACACCAAACCAACCAAAATTTTGGACCACATATTATGGTCATCTTCGATAGGAAATAGATTTTAGGAACTATCTTATATATTCAGTGTTGTGTTGACATCAATGACAACCTATTGAAATTAATGAAAACCATTTGATACAATCCAATTTCCAACAGTACACTGTACATTTTAATTTACTAAGCCATCTCCATCATAATAGATTGGTCAATGTACCCAATTACCTTTATAGTTTACTAAAAGGAATGGGGTCTGAATATTAGAGGAAGCAAAATGATTTAGCCTTATCACATTATTGTCTGGTAACCTTGTTAGTGAAAAGGAGCCTTAGGATTCAACATCCATAGGTCTCTTGGGAGAGTTTTGAAACTTGTAAAGACATTAATCACATTCTTGAGGAACCAATAGTTCTAGAAACCCTAGAATGACCTATTGCATATATAAGAGGAGATCCTCCTATTTCACCTACTACTTCACATACCCATAACCAAGATGAACTTGAGGAAAAAATATGCAAGGATTACCACATGCAGCCTCTATTTAGCCTACAAAAAAAGATACCCCATCTTCCTCTAAAGCACCTAAGACTAGGAAGAAGAGAGTTTTTCTACACCTTCCAGGGTGTGGAAGAAGAAGGATACTACCCCACCTAGGTGTTAAGCCACTTAAGAAAGAAAGGTTATGAGGCGAAGTATAGAGAAAATAGAAGAGGAAACAAGTGACAAAGGATAACAATAAGAAGATGTTATGATGGTTAAAACTAATTCAAAAATGAAAGGAAATCCCTCTGAGAATGTACATGTGCCTATAAAGAGAAAATGGTATATATCTACTACTTTTGAGTCATATTCAGAGGATGTTTTGTTGCTAATAAAACAAGAAAGAGAACCCCAGGTAGCTCTGATAAGGAGGTTTATGATTATACAGGGGGTTGTGATGAGTAATTTTTAGAAGATAAGGAATTTTTTTGGAAGATTGAAATGTCAGGAAAGAGTTACAAGAAGCTTTAGAAAGGATTAAACATCTACAGGAATTGGTACAAACTTATAAGAAGGGGGACAAAGGGAAATAAAAATATAGGAGTTGGAGGAAAAAAGCTACAAACATATGGAAATGGGGTAAAATCAGACCTGATGGCACAACCTTCCATTGTCAAAGTAGGGAATAGAGAGCTTCCAGCTGAAAATAAGAGACCCCCTACCAAAAAAACCTCAACTTATCATACAACCATGTCCCTTGGATATCAACTATGGAAGGTTACTCAGGAATTTTCTCAACAAAAGGAAATTTGGAAAAATCAAAAGGAAGAAATAATGATAGAGCATATTAAAGTATTGGAGGGTAAGGACATTGAATTGAAAAAACTAGTAGTTAAAGTGAAAGAGGTAGCAGACAAATCTTCCCAAATTGTTAGATGTATATCACCAACTAGGACTTATGCTTTGTTTATATGGGAATTTTTTTTGAGATTCCAATTAGTAGATTGATAAGTAACCAGCTAGTTTCCATGAGCAAAAAATTTAATTTCCTAATATTTTTGCTAATGCTACACCATATGAACAAGACCAATGCTGTGAATATTATCTGCATAATTGTGTAGTTTCAGAAGACACAAAACAAAACCCCTTAATGTTTGTGGGGAATTTAAAAGTAAGGGTGCTAGCATCCTACTTCAGAAATAAAAAATTCAGGGGTGAACTCATGGAAGAATATGTGGAAAGAGAAAAATTAGTTGATCTCCCAGTAAGAAAATAATACAAGAACCTTGATGCAATCATAGATGAAGGGTTACAACTTCTAGATCTCAAGGGTGCAAGAGGGAAGATAATGAAATTAAAGATATTGGATAACAATAGAATACATACATTGACTACTGGAATAGTTCATCATTGTTACACCTGTTTGTGTAGGAAAGATGGGACAATTTAACTCTAGAATTATAGAGGAAAGAGCCCCACTCAATGTATAATTTTATGGCCATGATTGAAAGATTATATAGGAACATTGATATTGCTATTGACAAAGGACTTGTATGGGTTCCACTTACATTCCAACCACCAATACTCATTTATCCAGTACCACATTGGACATGAGATAAAATGGAGGAATGTGAGTAGGTTGAAAACATTAGAATGAGGATACTTTCATGCTACAGAGGCTTTTACTTGAAGCAAGTCAAAGGAGTGAAAATTGTCATGGATCTCAAAGAAATCACACTATACTACAACCTCTAGTCCTAGTTGATTTTCTTGAGGGCACACAAAAGGGTAGTTGGGGGGAAATGATGAGTCCATATATTAGTTATTTTTTATATATTTATAAATGTTTATAGACATTACCAAGACATTCATCCTATACATGTTCATACATTATGCTGTCTTTTATGCTTATTATGCAAACCATGAACCTAGTTTAAGTATATGGAAATATGGTTATGATATGATGGTGTTGCATGATTTATGTGTGAATATGTATGAATTGTGATTGGATATTTGTTCTTAGTCATGTTTGTTATTATTGTGTAAACATTTTTTGAACTAACCCCTTGTAGTTAGAGGAAGCACTATAGCCTGCAACAACTACAAGACATAGCCAACAACAACTATAGGACATAGCCACAACAATTGTAGGACATAGCCCACAGTCAAATGAGTTCCTGGACATCAAAACATGGGATATCCCAAAATAAATTGAGCATAGTGACTAACACATGGAGGAATTTAATGAAGGATATAGTGCATAATTATGATGTTCAATAAAAACACTAGAGAAGGAAGAACCCTGTTACAATTGGGATTTTAACGTAACTGATTTTGAGTGATCCACATTCTAGTTTTGTTACAACATAGTCACAATCCAACTTGAACTCTTCTTTTTTAGTTGCATTTTAGATTTAACTGAATCTTTTTCACACTCTGCAATTTAGGGAGTGGTAATTAATGGTTTCAGTTTAGAGTCCTATTTTGAATAAGCTCCCCTATGCCTATATGTACAACTCGGTGGTTGAGTCTTAAGTTAGCTAGTTATTCGGTTTGTATCTAGTCAATTAATTTATCATTTGATAGTGAAAACAATTGCTAGCTACTTTTAGTTTTTAGTTGTTATGCAGAACATGTTAATTGTGCAATTATGATTTCACGAGTAAGATCTTTCAACAAAATCTTATGTGATATTCTGGAGTTGTGCAATGAATGAATTTGAGTTATTATGATTGTGTTGGATCTAAGGAGTTAGATATGGTTTTAAATTAGTGAAGATAACTACTTGAGCAAGGGACACTCAAGGTAATTTTCCTTCACTCCTTTCTTTTCAGTTATTTCATTTTTGTTTAGTAGCTACCTCATAATTGCATAATTGTTAGATATATTCTTCATGTTACAATTATCAGTAATTCTTTCTTCATAACATTGTAATCAATTGAGTTTATTGTACTACGAAGTGTAGTATAAGTTTAATTAGCAGTTTAGTTAATCTCCAACATGTAGTTAGCCACAATCTTATATTGTAGGTACCCATAGCCATAAAGACAACTTTACTTTCTTTATTGTTGTTTAGTCTTTTTATTTTCTAGCAAGTGCAACACCTTTACCAAAATGATCTAGGTAGTTCCAAGTCTTTGAAAGCACATACAGTTCCAGTTCCATCATAAGCCTACTAGCCCTGGTCAATAATTCAATGAAGATCTTTCTAAACGTTAAGTGGACTATTTAGTTAGGTTTTCTTGAGCTGAATTGTGTGATTTCCACCAAGTTTACTGGACACTAGTAGGGATTATACACTATGTTGCACTTGGAGTTTGGCATGTATTGATCAGTTATAGGTTCTCATGGATAGTTGGAGACATAGATGAGGCCAAAGTTCTGTTGTGATTAGAGACTTTTTCTTGAGATAGTTACTCTTTGGAGGTTTCATTAGGAAGAACGAGGAGCTTTCACCTAGGTATGGACATGATTTCATGATCAAACAATAGAGGAGATTGTTCTTGGAGTGAGTCATGATGACTTGGTTATCCTAGAGGAGTGTTCCCATTCCCCACTCTTGGTCTACTTGGTAGTTTATTATTTGAGAGGTATTTGCTAATTATTTCTTTTAGATGTGTTATGTTCCATGATTTTATTTCTCATGGGAATGAGTAGAGTCATGGTGATTAATTTTGGAGACTCATTTGAGGATTATTTAGCATGAGTTTATATTGCTTTATCTTTCATGGATATGGATCTTGAGCTATGGATACTTATTTTTGGAGGATTCATTTTGAGAGATGTTTGGCATGGTTATCTCCTTGTGCATTTGAGTTTAAGTTATCATTCATTGATGAGGAGTTTAGGAGGGCTGATTTCTTGATTTGGGAATGGTTACTTTGAGTTTGATCTTCTTTGTTAGAGAGGCTTACATCCATGTTGGAACTGTTACATGATTCATATGTTGTTTGATCTAAGAGATTGAACATTGGTTTGGGTGTTGTTGAGGCTTCTCATTTGGGGCTGTTAGGAGATCATACTTGACACATCATTGCACTTTTGAGGTGTTGGTAGAAGAACATGTTACGGTTTACTTGTTTTCTCTTGTCATGGTTCCTTCTTGGAGGTTCATGTTCATGTGATTTGGGAGGATGGTGGAAACATGTTGTGAGAGATTATGCAACCATTTCGGTTGCATGTGTGGATCATTGCTATTTTTCTTAGTACTTTATTGTTGATCATTTGTCACATCTTTATATAGTGTTGATTGGTAGACTTGATATGCTTTGAAATTACCCATGCAGTGGGAGTTCCTAGATATGTATGTTCTTCATTGAAAAGTTTGATACATGGAGCTTGTGATTGTGGCTTATGGGTTGCATACGTTGTTGGCATGAGTTTACTTATAGTGTTGATACCTAGGATTTATGGATGGTTGGATGTATTATCATGTTTTGTCGATGCTATTTTCAATCATGTGGGTTTTTCATTTGATAAAAACTTGGTTGGAGCCTTTGTTATCACTTGGATTTGATACTTGTGTTCTTGGATTGGTGCATCTTCACATTGGCATGTTACTTTTATTCCATAGGTGGCACATTAGAGGACAAGAGGAATTCTTGCCTGAGATGGTGGTCACTTTGTTCTTATTGCAGGTATCTTGATGGAGCATGAGAGCATGTTGGAGATTCATGTGATTTCATGTATGTCTATGATGATGTATTTCATTCATTGATCCCTTATGCAAAGCATACAAAAAGTGGGAGAATGTTGAGATATTGTGTTGTACACCATTGCATAATTTGATATATTATAATGTTGTAATTACATAATTATTTAGTTGTGATGCACCTAGGTGGTGTGGTTAATCACACTAGGTAATTATTTGGGGATCACTTTATGTTGTATTGTAACATTGTATTATTATTTAATGTGTGGAAGACATGTGATAGTAATTCAATATTGGGAAATATTTAATAAAGTGAAAACTTAGTACTAAATATTAAATAAGGGGTTAGTGGTTTTGTGTTCACATGGTTTTATGGCACATGGTTTTGTCTTACCACTTGGTTATATTTGTGTGATATTGAGTCTATAAAAGCAAGCACATGTTTATTTGTTAAGGTTGGCTGGGTGAGTGGGTTGTCATTGTTGAGTCTTTTTGAGGACTGCTGATGCATGAGCATCGAGTTAATATCTTAATTTTCTTATTTCATTTTATTTTTGTCTTATTTTGGGAAATGAAAATCCTATTGCCACAAGGGTAGGTAGTTAAATACATTAATGTGGTTGCCTACAATAAGAGGCCACACAAGATTAGAGATTAATGTGCAATTAAAAGAACTAGTTATGGATAGTTAGGAAATGATCAACAAAAAAAGAGTTGGTTCGATGAAAGAGGATGGATTGGGTGATGGATAGAGTAGTCAAATAGTTTGGAGAGAAGATGAAGAGGAGACAGTTTATAGAGTGGTTGAAATCTAGTTGTGACCAATGGTAAAGAACGGATAGGGAATTATTTTTAAGAGGCATCACATGGGAGATGTGGGGGTTCAATGAAGGAGTGAAGGAAGGCTGATAAAAGAAGGTCAATATGGAGGAGACTAATTCTCTGAAGCATTGAGAGAGGGTGAAGGCTGCGTAGCATAGGAAGTCGGTGCCTAGTTTGTACATGGAGTGTGGAATGAGAGAAGCATGTTATGGATTGTTAAATGAAATGCACAGTTGTGGAAGGATGAATAGGTATGATGACTAGTTGTAGAGAATAATTTGATCAAAACGTGTTTCAGGCTTGCATTAATTAAATAAAGTGACATTACTGTAATATTTGATATTGAAGGAATGAACCAATGCCTGAATGTTAATGTTATCTATTGATTGTTTATGTGGAAGCTTTCCTGTATTTGTTCTAATGAATTATAATAGTTCCTATTGCCTTGAAGACAAGTTTTATGTTGATAATATTCATGTTGCATGTTGTAGCTGTGAACATTTGAATTCCTGAACTTTCTACCATTATTGTTTTGTATTAACCTTTATAGTTCATGTCACAGTTTTGAAAATAAGTTGTAGAAGTCTATCTGATTGTTAGGAAAAGGTGTTTTACTTAGTTTGATATGAGAATTTATGTGGGAATATGAGGGTGAGAGAGTCAACCTTCATTATTTTTGTATGAGAGTGGATATGTGTGGAATTCAGTCATCAATTTGATATCAAAGTAGGTGATTCTAAGTGTGTGGAAAAAATGTTGATTGTGAGGCAGTCTGCACTAGGACTTGTGGGTAGAGAAGAGTGAAAAGTGGTAGAGAGAAAGTTCATGAGGGTTGTTGCAGGTAAGAGGAGTCTTGAATAGAGAGAGGTTGAAGCCACAAAGAAAAGTGTTTTGATAAATTGTAAGGTATGCGAGAATCATTATAGAAGATTGCAAGAATGAATGAGATGAATTCGAAGAAGACGATTGGATGAAACACAATGAGACTAGTGATAATCCCATTTTGGGAAGAATAATGGAAGGAAGTGGAGAATTGAATTCTCTATGAATTGTTTAAAAAGATTGAGGCAAGAATGGATGCCTAGGAAAAATATTATTTTATAAAGATTTGGTTGTAGGAAAGAACAAAGAGAGTATAGTAGAAGCATGCCATGAAGAAGGCATGGTAGAAAAGAATGAGCAAGAGTAAGGGAGTACAATAGTAGTAGCCGAAGAAGGAAAGGATGAAGAAAATTTGTTGCCAAAGATGTTGCTGATAGAGGATGAGTGTATGAAAAATATTACAGTTGCAGCGAAGTGTGAAGAACAAAAAGTTGCAGTTGATGATGATACTAGAGATGTCACAATGAAGAGTGATGTTGCATCTGAGAAAAATGATAAAGTAAATAATCTTGTATTTTGTGATGAGGAATTGACATTAAATTCATATATCATTGAGGGAAAGAGAGAATATAGTTGTAGTTTAAGGTTTGAATGTAGATGTTGTACATTTGCTGATAGAGATGGTGGAGGATGTTGTAAGTTGTTTTTAGTGGAGGTGGTCGATATGGGATGGGTATGATCCCACAAAGGAGGAGAGAAGAGTGCAAAGTATTTGGTGGAGGAGGTTGGGCTGTGGTGGACATGAGTCCACAAGGAGGGGAAGGAAGAAGAGAGTGCAATATTTTTGGAAAAAGATGGCGAGTGTTCTATAGAAATGTTGGAAATTTAAGAGGAAAAAAATGGAGGGGAAAAGTTACTAATTATTACTTCCATGTGCAAGAGCACATGCTTCTTTTTTCCCCTGGGGAGTTTGATGTAGGAGCATCAGGTTAATCTCTTAATTTTCTTATTTCATTTTATTTGGGGAAATGTAGATCCCATCGCCACAAGGGAAGGTACTTAAATGCATCAATGTGGTTTCCTATGATGAGAGGCCACACAAGATTAGAGATTAATGTGTAGTTAAAAAAACTAGTTACAAATAGTTAGGAAATAGTCAACAGTGGAAGAGTTGGTTCAATGAAAGAGGATGGATTGGGCGATGACTGGAGTAGTCAAGTAGTTTGGAGAGAAGATGAAGAGGAGACATTTTATAGAGTGGTTGAAATCCATTTGTGACCTATGGTAAAGAACAGATATGGAACTATTTTTAAGAGGCATCACATGTGAGATGGGGGGTTCGATGAAGGAGTGAAGGAAGGCCAATCAAAGAAGTCCAATATGGAGGATATTGATTCTTAGAAGCACTGAGAGAGGGTGAAGGCCATGTAGCATAGGAAGTTGGTGCCCAATTTGTAGGCAGAGTGCAAAATGGGAGAAACATGTTATGGGATGTTAAATGAAATGCATAGAGTTATGGAAGGCCGATTAGGAAGGATGACCAGTTGTAGAGAATAATTTGACCAAAACATGTTTCAGGATTGTATTAATTAAATAAAGTGACATCACTATAATCTTTGATATTGAAGGAATGAACGAATGCCTAAATTTTATTATTATTTGTTAATTGTTCATGTGGAATTTGGCCTATATATGTTCTAATGAATTATAATTTAGTTCCTATCGCCTTGAAGAAAAGTTTTATGTTGATACAGATTCCTATTGCATGTTGTAGCTATGAATGAATTCCTAAACTTTCTACCATTATTGTTTTGTGTTAACCTTTATAGTTCCTGTCATAGTTTTGACAGTAAGTTGTAGAAGTCTATCTGATTATTAGGAAAAGGAGGTGTGTTACTCAGTTTGATATGACAATTTATGCAAGTATATGAGGGGGAGAGAGTCAACCTTCATTAGTTTGGTATCATAGTGGATAGGTGTGGAAGTCAGTCATCAAGTGCATATGTGAAGCATGTCATGGGATGTATGGATTTATGCTTAGAAACACGAGGATGCATGGAGAGGGTTGATGCTTTAGAGGTATTCATTGTAACTCTTGTATTGCTTTATTGCTAAATAATATGATGGAGTATGGATGCTTTTGGAGGCTAGGTTTTTCCCTCTTGAGGGTTTTCCTAGGGTATATATTGTGTTATCTTGTGGCTTGTCTATTTGATCTATGTATTATGGCTACTTGTATGCATGTTTATCTCTCATGGGGTTATATAGGAAATAGATTATGATTGTGGGTGTTGATGTAATGTTTCCTAACACAAGGTAGAATGTTTCCTTTGTTTTTGATATATTATTGTTTATAATTTTTTGTTTGAATTTCCAAATTGTTATACCTAGGTAGTCACACCATGCAAACTAAAAGAGAATAATTCAAAGAAAATTTTGTTTTGGTTTTTAAGCAATTCATCAATTGGTGATATGAATCTAGATCTATTAAGGAATACCTATATCAAAGGAGAATGATTCTTGAATGGAGATAAAATAAGAGGAGTTGATGGTTTTGAATAGATGTGCCAACTAGAATCTAGTGTTTGTTGGTATGAAACAACGAATATCATTGGATGTAATTGACTATTTAATAAGAAATTTAGAGTAGATGGTAAGTTGGAATGGTATAAGCAAAGAATATCATAAAATGGCACTTTGAAAGTGAGGGAGTTAACTTTGATGATTTTTATTTTGTTACAAAAATCACTACTATTAGATTCCTACTTTTTATTTCTCTACTCATGATTTAGAAGTTGAGATGAAGAATACTAAAATTTTATTCTTTGCATAGATATCTTGAATTGAAGTACTCAACTTAGATATCATATTAGAAGTATAAATATTTTACATTGAATATTTGATTTACTAGGACTAAGGTATATTATTATTTTTATTTTAAACTAATTAATTATTAAATACTAATCATTATCTTAAATATTGATGACATGTTGTTTATTAGGACTGCCATAGGGATGATTAGGGGAATCAAGACCTAGATTTCTAACATATTTTATATGAAATATGTAAAGTTCTATTAAATGTATTTTGGGCATGGAAATTAATAGAGATTACATTCATACTTTTTTGGGTTGAACTAGAGTAAGCATGCATGATGATTTTTAGTGATTTTCTATAGGTCAAATTATGGGCTAATAAATATTTTTCACTAAGTTACTAAGATATCTTTGGATTAGCACCTTAATTAATATGATGATTTTGGGATATGTAGAATTTTCATTATTCTAGTTTCATATCTATCCTAATGTATATAATGATATTTACTAAATCAAATAGTGCCCATGCAAATAGAGTTCTTAACATGTTTATGTAAATAACATTGGTAGAGAGAATTATAATTATGTTTAAAATGTGTTTACATATTTTCATGGAATTATGGTTACTATTTATGTTATAACAAGACTAATGATGTGGATAATATGTTGGGCATATAGTTATTTTTTTGTTCAAATTTAGCTAGTGATTTAGAGTGTAGGTCTACAAGTAGTTATTTGTTTTCTCTATTTAGAGAAGTTATCAATTAGATGAGTCAAATGAAACTTGTGGTTGGTTTTATTTATGATAAATTATATTATATCATTACTAAACACATATATGTAAGGATCCAATTTGGTTATAAAGACTGTGCTCAAGTATTTGTTTTGATTACAAAGTTGTGAGGATAATTTCTTATAGTTAGAGTGCTATTATTTTAGTAAATAAATCCACGTAGAATGATCATACTACACATATAGATTTATTATATCACTTTCTCATGAGATGGTTGAGGATGGTAAGGACATGATGAAAAGGTGAGCACTTTGGATAATGTTTTAGATTCTCTTAGGAAACCATTGAGTACAAATAAGTTTTCTTGATATGGGAAATCAATGAAACTTGTCTCTTCTCTCACTTATTTCATTTTAAGTTTCCTATTATGTCATTGAAATGTAAATTTCAAGTGAGAATTTTAGGATTGATTTACTCTATTTACTTACAATTCCATGCCTAGTTTTATTTTCTCCAAACACCTTTTAGAGAGCATGCATTTTTCTCTAGAGCAATGACTTCAATTATCTTTTAAAAAATTCAAGATCTTAACAAGCTAGGAAATTTGATTTGTTTGAAAATTATTGAAACCTTTTAAAATCCCTTAGAATGTGATCAAATGAGCTCCAAATTTGTACATTGTGATATATAAGAAAAACAAAAAGGAAAGAGGTGGAAACTATTAAAGAGTCTAGATCTTTAGTCTATATATAGTTGAGATATTATGGTGGAAACATTGAATAAGAAATGAAACTTAAGAATTACCTCTCCTCTCTCCCACTCCTCATTTTGAATTGATTGTGTGCATGGTTGACTATGCATCGAGGGTACCTCTTGGTCCCCACCTCTATCCCCTTCTGGCCAGATTCCTCCTTCAACACATGTGGCACCGCTTTTGGCGCCCTCCCCAGAGCTATCTACTTCTGGGGATTCTGTGATTTCTATTCTTCTTGATCTTGAGGTGCCAGTGCACCACACTTCCCCATTATCCGAGGGTTGGAAAGATGTGCTGACTAACAAAGGCCCGTCCCCTACAGGTTCTCCCCATTGTCCTTATGTAAAGATTACTGTCTCTGGCAATGAGTTCTCCATTCCAAAAGTTACTAACTATAGGTTAGCTTCATCCATGGAGTTGGCAATTGTGGGTATGTTTAACTCCTTCTGGCCCTCTGTGGATATGGTGTGAATTTGGGTTGATGTGAAATGATACTTGAAGGGTAGTGTTGGTGTTTGTGCCATGGCAGGTGGTCTCTTTTTGTTTAAGTTTACAGTTGAGGTGGATTTGGTCTTTGTTCTCTCATCGGCCCCATGGTTTTACGAGAAACATGCATTGTCCTTATGCCGTTGGAAGCTAGGATTTAATCTTGATGTTGATCTTAGAAAGTTGGCTCTTCTTCCTCTGGAATATTGGGACGAGTCTTCCTTTTGGTGCATCAAAGATTCTCTTAGTTAGTTCATTACCTCAGACTCTATAACTAAGTCAATGTCCAGGTTAGTCTTTGCTCGCTTTTGAGTTAACATTGATGTTAACAAGACTCTTCCCAATTATGTGAAGCTCTGTTCTATTTTTGGTTCTTGGATCCAACCTATTTTCTGTGAGAATGCTATGATATATTGTCAAAAGTGTACTAAACCAGGACACCTTATCACGGATTGTAAATCCTTGATAAGGTGTGACCCATGTCCCAGTGTTCCTTCTGCAGAGACCTCCTCAGTTGGGTTCCCTTTTGAATCTGATTTGCTAAAGATCATTGAGTCCCTGACTAAGCCTGTGCTTGCTATCCCAGTGATCTCAGGTTTTCCTTCAGATTTAGTCCCATTTGATAAGGCCTTGATTTCCTTTGAGCCCCTTGTTTTGGCCTCGGATGTATCCTCAACTTTTACTTCATTCCCTAAAGGTTTGGAGGATGGTGAGATTCAGAATGAAATGGAGAAGGTTGTTTCATCCAATCATGAAAAGGAGGTGGAGATAGTTAAAAATTAGGAACATAATGTGGAAGAAGAGTTCTGGTCAACTCCTAAGAAGAAAGGAAAAAATAAGAAGGTGGATGTGGGTGGAGACTCCAAACCGGGTAGACCAAACCTACGAGTGACCAGGCTCAGAGAGACAACAAATGGTATTGCGTTAGGAAAACATAGGACATTGGAAGTGTCCTCAAAGAAAAATGCTAAATGAAAGTCCTGTCTTGGAATGTGAGAGGGCTAATCAACCCCCATAAGCAGTTGGCTCTAAAGAACTATGTTTTGGAACATAAAATTATATACTACTTCTCCAAGAAACTAAAATGAAGGAAACAAATCTTGATAATATAGCCAAGTATATTTGGCCTAATTCCCTCTATTCTTTTAGTGATGCTGATGGGGCATTAGGTGGTTTGGAAATGCTCTGGAATTCCTCTCAATTTTGTGGCTTTGTGCTATTCTAGTGTAGGAACTGTCTTGGTATTAATTTCTCTAATGCTGGGGGATCTTGGTTCTTGATAAATGTTTATTCTCCCAATATTAGGAATGCAAGGAAATAACTCTGGTAGGAGATTTCTAATTGGTTATTGACTAATAAGGATGGTCGATGGATGATGGCTGGAGATTTTAACTCTCCCCTTTACCTATCGAAGAAGAATAGGGGTCTTATTGATTATTCTGATAGCATGTCTGATCTGGATGACTTTCTAAATTGTACTGGTTTGGTTGATATTGGTCTATAGGGACAGGTGTTTACTTGGTCAAACCATCACCTTGGGGCTAACCTAATCTAGGCATGCCTTGATCGTTTCCTTTTCTCCCCCAATTGGACTGCTCTCCTTAATGCTAACCTATTGGCTCTCCCTAGGACTGTTTCAGATCACAATCCTCTACTATTAACCCCTTCAGATCACTCTACTGTTGGTCCTTACCCTTTCTGGTTTGAAATCATGTGGAACTCCCATCCAGATTTTAGGAATAAGGTTGTTTTCTAGTGGAATATCCCAGTGCAGGGTTCTCCTATGTTCAAACTCTCTCAAAGACTTAAACATATCAAATAGATGGTAAAAGGGTGGAATAAATGTGTGTTTGGTGATGTGTTCCACCAAAAATGGGTTGTGGTAGATAAGCTTAGTGAGTTGCAAAAGAAAATGGAAGAGGGTGATAATAGCATGCTAATGGGCCAACAAGAGAAAGAGGAACGTGTGGAATGGGATAAAATATTAAAGAAAGAAGAGGTCTTTTGGAAGCAAAAGTCCAAGATTCGATGGCTTTCTAAAGGGGATTGGAATACCTCATTCCACATATCGAATATTAAACATAGTAAAAGGAATAAGATTAAAAAAAAGAAAAATGAGGCTGGTGTTGAAGTATCTAACCCTGTTTAGATTGGTCTTTTACTTGATAACCACTTTCAACAGGCTTACTCTCTCCTTGTTGAGGCTCCGACCCCTAGGTTGGTGGATATGCTATTGGATTCCATCCCTAATCCTATTGACATTGAGGATAATGTTTCTATTCTTAGGGAGGTCTTTGTTGAGGAGGTTCAGGACTACTACTGTGTTTAGTATGGGGGCCTTTAAAGCTCCTGGGTTGGATGGTGTCCCCTTGAATTTTTTTCACACTTTTTGGGAGATTGTGGGGGAGGATCTTACTGTTGTTGCTAAAGACTTCTTTAACTCTGGTAAACCTCTCAAACATCTGAACCACACCTTTATTTCCTTAGTCCCCAAATTTGAGGACACTTTGACCATGTTTGACTTTCATCCTATCAATCTTTGCAATATTGTTTATAAAGTCTTCTCCAAAGTTTTAGTGAACAGGTTGAAACCCCTCCTTGAGAAAATGATTAGCCCCTGTCAAAAAGGTTTTGTTCTTGACCAACTTATAATGGATACTAATTTATCCACCCATGAAATCCTACATTCTATGGATTTCTGTAACAACCCTAGTATGGCCTTCAAGTTAGACATTTCTAAAGCTTATGATAAAGTTCTATGGAACTTCCTTCCTAAAGTCCTTGGTAAGTTTGGTTTCAATCAAAATCTTATTAAAATTATTATGGAACGTGTCTCCATAGTGAAATACTCCATTGTGATCAATGGAGTGTCCCAAGGGTTCTTTGAGGTTGGTAGGGGAATTAGATAGGGTGACCCCCTCTCCCCTTTTTTATTCATTATGGCGGTTGAAGTGCTAAGTAGAAATGTGGCCAGTCTGCTATCGGTGGGCTCCATCTTGGGGGTTAGGCTAGCTTCCACCCATGCTTCTGTGACCATCCAATAATTTGTGGATGATACTATGCTTTTTGGAAAAGCTTCAGTGATTGAAGCCAGGAAATGGAAGGGGTGTCTCAATCTTTATACGACTTGTTTTGGTCAATGCATCATTTATAATAAGAGTGTGATATATTTCTTCCACTATTCTCCTAGGCTGTAGACTCAGGTTACTACTATTTTAGGTTGTGTTAGTGCCTTGCTTCCCTTGGTATACCTTGGCCTCCCCCTTACTGTTAAGGAAGTCACGCCTAATTTCTAGAATTCTATCCTTGACATACTGTAAAGAAAATTGGCTGGTTGGAAAGGCTCTCTATTGATTCATGTGGGTAAATTTCAGCTTCTCATTGCTGCCCTTCATGGTATCCCAATTTATTTTATGTCCATGTTCAAAATTCCTAGTTATATTGCTGAGAAATTTTAAAACTTCCAACATGTCTTCCTTTGGTCAGGGACTGAGGATAAAAAGAAGTTGTCTTTGGTCAGTTGGGAGAAAGTTTTCCGCCCTAAGCTTGAGGGGGGCTAGGAATTAGGAATGTCTTGGCTTCCAATAAGGCTTTGCTTGCTAAAGTGGATTGGGATCAACTAAGAGATAATAAGGATTGGTACAAAATTATGAAAGCCAAATACCTGAATAATGGCTCACTAATCAATTGTATAGAAAATGAGCATCCATAGGGATCTCTAACTTGGAATAATATATGCAAAATGAGGAAGCTACTACTATTTGTTATTAAATGGAAGCTTGGAAAGGGTGATAAATTTTGGTTTTGGGAGGATTCCTGGCCCTTGGAGTCCCCTTTGGCTGATTCAAAATTCAAAAAATTGATGGGAGCTGCTGCTAGATTCTTTGGTAGGAATGTGGAGGATTACATTATTGACTCTCAGGGGGGTAGGTGTTGAAAAGTCTTAGGATCCTATGGCCCTCTTTCCCCTAACCTACAAAGTCTCACTTCTTCCTTACAGGTCTTAATTACTTAATTTAGACTTCCTCTATCTCCTATGGACAATGATTTCTTTTGGGCTACTGAAAGTAAAGGTGATTTGATTGTTTGAACGACTTATGGTATGTTGACTAACAAGGGTATCCAAAGTAAATTTTTGAGGTTGGTCTAGAACCGTCATCTTATCCCTAAGATAAATTTCTTTTGGTGGACGACTTGCCATAGTAGGATCCTTACCCAAGACAATCTAAGGAGGGGTTTTCAAATCTCGAACAGGTGTTTGTTATATAAAAACAATGAAGAATTTGTGGATCATATGCTACTGCACTGTCCATTTGTTGTTGGTGTCTGGGAGATGGCGTTTCAAAAGTTAGGAACGCACTAGAATTTGAATAATAATTTGGTTTCCTTTGTGGAGGGGTCGAATGGGCCTTTCCGTCACCCCCTTCCCTTAGAAATTTGGAGGCAAATACCACCTATCATTTGCTGGTGTATCTGGAAGGAAAGGAACAATAGGGTGTTCTGTGATATTGAGAAGAGCTTGAAGGAATCTTTTGGGTACAGTTCAAGACTAATATTTGAGTGTCTATCCTTACTTAAGTGGAAGCCATCTAACACAATCCCATTTGAGTGGGAGATAAAAATGACTAAAGCCTAGAATTTAGATCTTGGGGTTGATTCCTTTGATAAATCCAAATCTATTGCTAGGAAAAATATTGTTTGGAAATGATTGCCAGAGGGTTGGTTTAAACTTAACTTTGATGGTGCGGCTAAGGGGAACCCTGGTCTGGCCATCATAGGTGGAGTCATAAGGGATTTTTGGGGCAACTTGGTTGCATGGTTTGTTGGTGGTATTAGTAAACAATCTTCAATGGTGGCAAAGGCTTGTGTGTTGCTAAAGGGTGTTGAGATTGTTGTCTCTCTAGGAATTAGGTTCCTTGAGATCAAGGGGGATTATAAAAATGTGACTGGCTCTGTTAATAAGGGCAACCAAATTGGTTGGAAATTATGGGACATACTGTTGGATATTAATATTCTAATCTCAAAGCTTAGTAGGTGCCACCTTTCTCATATTTTCGAGAGGGAAATTAGGTGGTTGATGGCTTCGCCAACATGGGGTCCACCTAGCAGCTTTGCAAGTGTTGGAGAAAAATTGATATTTTGCCGGAGCCCATCCAAAGGCTAATCCTCTTGGAGTGGAGGAATCCATCTAACATTAATGATTAATTGGTGTTTCTTTTTTAGGAATAGGTGACATTCCCTGATGAATCACTGGTTGATTGGGTTTGGGTGGGATGAGGTGTTTGTGATCATGTGGGTAGCCAAGTGGGCTATCTTCCTTTTGATTACTTTTGGTGGGGCCCTTAACTCTTGTGGGATTTCTTTTAAATGGTACAACAAATCTCTCCAAATCTCATGGATTTCAAGTATAAGGTTTAAATTTGCCTTTTTTCTTAATGATTTCAAATTAAGGCAGCTTTTGTGCCTCATATTTTTTCAAATGTACTTGAATATTTCAAATTTCCCCCCCGCATTTATATGGTTTTGGAATTTGTGTAATTCTTGCAAGCTAATGAGATAAGTGAAATTAATTACGAAGACCATTATTTCTTTTATTTTGATTAATGTTGGGTGGTCGGGTGATGATGATGGTCTTGCATGGAAATTGTCATGGAAAATGACTATAGGTACGTGTGATTATCACTATGGCTTTATTAAACCTATTCATCCTGTTGGGTTTTGTAAAGCCATTTGCAACAGTATTATTTCCAACATTCTTGGTGTCTGATTTTGATTTTTACTCTACTATGTGTTATGGTTCATGATGGGTGATGATCATGTTCAGAATGAGTTAGACAATTGTGAGGAGTTCGGCTAGGATCTCTTGGCATGGCATATTTTTTTGGAAGGTGGGTTAGCACCACTAATGGAAAATCTTGTGGGCCACGATGAAATTCTATTGGCCTAGTTTGCTAGCTCTTGGAAGGATTGACGAGTCACCTTGGGTGGAATTGCTTTTGAAGTCAATGAAGAGGTAATTGGTAGGGCTATTGGCCTCTCCTGTGAAGGTATGAAGTATAAAAAGCACACCAAATCATAGGATTTGTTGAATTTGAATGCATTTTTTAAAGGGAATGAGAAGCCAGTGAACAAGTAGTTTGGCTTTGACCAAGAAGTGTTTCCTTAGCCATGGGATAAAGTTTTCCTAGCAATTATGAAGTGTGTCACTCTTGAGGGCCCCTTCAAGGTATATTTTTTCTATCACTTACCATTACTAAATCATTTAAGGCATAGGATGCTGCTCATTTTTCCTTTCTTCCTACTCTCCTCTCTGGAAAGTTCCATCAAAGAAACCTAGGATCATGCCATTAACAACCCTGATTCTCTGCCTTTATTACCTTTACACCAAGGGCTGATCCACAGGCTTTATCATTTCCATTCGGCTTTGTTCCCACCCAAACCCATCTTAGCTGTGAGGGTGGAAGAATTAGTTTCTCTTGAGGTTAATGCTGAAAACCATTCCCCTACTATTTCCACAGGTTCCAAGAAAAAATCCCCTATTATTGAAGATGTCCCTAGTACTGAGATATGTGGCCACTCTGCCCCTGAAGAAAAAGAAAATTGTGATAGGTGTGTCTCTAGTGAGTGTGGTGGTTGGGATTGGTGTGTAGAAAGGTAAGAAGGTAAGCACTTCTATAGCTAAGAAGAAAGGAAAGTCTCTTCTCCCAAGCACTCTTTCAGTCTCTAAACAAGGTAATTTGGACGAGGAAAAAGATTCTAAGGGTGGTACTGTGGTGGGAGCTAGTTATGATTTAGGAGTAGAGCATTTGAGTGTGTGAAGATCTCACATATCGGTGCAGAGCAAGGAGGCCCTTGTTGACCCTCTTTCCAGTGACTCTGATAGGTTTGGCGATAGGGTTGAAGGTCTCAAAGCTACTGGAAAAAGGAGGGACACTAGCCCCATAAAAGACCCTAGTCATTTATCGGACCTTAACTAGATGCTGCAGGATGACTCCACTAAATCCTCAGACACTAGGGCTAGCGCTGAAATAGAGATCCCGAGCAAGGAAGACAAAATGGACGTGCCCGGTGGGCTACAAGAGCAGGTGTCTATGTTGAACCAGAAGGTGAATTGCCTGGCTCATTTTGTTGTCAAGCTGATTCACAAGTTGTCCCTCACTCTCTCAGATGTGATTAAGGAGGAGCTAAACAAGAACACCATAGAGGAAGGCCCCAATTGGATTGGGAAGGATGTGTTAAACCTTCTGGTTAAGAAATGGGAGGGTTCAAACAATTAGTTGTTGGGTTTGCTTTGGGTTGTGTCTTTACTATGTCTATGCTATTTTTTGGCTGTCTGTGTCTATAGTTTGCTGTTATTGTAATTTTTTTTGCTAATTTTTGGGTTAATACTTTTTGGCCCTTTGGGTTCCTTGTGTAAAGGGTACAACACCTTGTAAATTCTACTTATACAATCAAAAACATTGAATAAGAAGGTCATGATAAAAGGATAAAAATGGGAATTAATTTGTGCATTGTGCCATAGTTGGTGGGACTTATGGTAGTTTGCATTTTCATCACATAGTGTTAGGCTTGGGAGTGGTGCCTACCAATAGTTGTGGAGTCAAAGATCTTATTAATTGGTTTTTAGCTTGAATATATGACTCAATGCATGGTGGGGCATAGTTTTTTTTGTGTAAAACCATGGTTTTGGTGGTCCCTTTTTTTATCAAACCAACTTGTATTTTATTATTTCCCCTTCCTCTATATATTGGGTGTGTGTGATAGAGTTTAGATAGTGTTACATACTTACGTAACTAGAATATTATTAGATTGAAGAAGACTCACTAGATTGTGTTAGTGTATTCTTGTTATGATTAATAAAAACTTGTTTTGTTTTTGATAAAAGAGTTTTTCTGCATAAATATAGTGTTACATGTTATTAATAATTATAATTTGTTAATTTATACTTCATTATTTTTTGTTTAATGACTTGATCACTTTGACTAATTAATATTATAATTAATTTATACTTCTTCATGTCATGCGTAATGATTTGATCACTTATACTAATTAATTAATCAAATTTAAACATTCTTTAATTTACCTTCACTATATCTATTTATCCATTTTAAATTAAAAATATCTACTACACTATCTATAAATATGAAAATAATTTTGAAAACATTATATTGAATGATTTACTATTATTAAAAAAAATATAAACAATTACAATCTTATA
Source organism: Sequoia sempervirens (assembly GCA_007258455.2). Classification (NCBI taxonomy): domain Eukaryota; kingdom Viridiplantae; phylum Streptophyta; class Pinopsida; order Cupressales; family Cupressaceae; genus Sequoia; species Sequoia sempervirens. Next base: position 337,157,308 of record VDFB02000015.1, on the reverse strand, counting down.
ACAATTAAAATTTTAAAAACAATATCAAAATTTATAAAACCTTAAACAACCACCCTTTAATCTTATCTTTTAACTATAATTATTAACACAAATATGATGGTTTTTGGCCCTTTAAGTCCCATTTATCCCATTATTGTTTCTAAGATTTTTTCTCTAAAAGATTACAAGTTAAAGACCTTCATATCTTGTAAAGCCTCTACTTAGAATACATTTGTTATTTAAGTTTGACATAATTTTTCATCATACATAATTTCCTATATTGTAGTAGTTGTTCAAGCATATAATTTTCCTTGCTTCTCTGATTTCAATATAATCTTCTTCATTCAAGTCCCTCCATCATTGCTTCAGACCGTCTTCCCTCTGTTGGGGAAAATATTTTACTTAATCCTCCCCTTTCTTAAGTGCCAAGTTCTCTTTTAGATAAACCTCCATCTTATAAGGATGCCATCCTTGAGGATGGTTAGAGGATGATTAAAAAAGGAAAGGAAATCTCAAATCAACAATTGAACGACCAAAGCCATGGGATTCAATCTACTACTCGTAGAGTTAGATCTCCCTCTCCAAACTCTCTTAGAAAAAGGTCTAGATCCCCTACCAAGGACCTCTCTAGGGAATTAATTCCACTTTAGCAACAAGATTGTTTATAGGAGAATAAGTTCAAAGTGTTGGATTCAGAGGATATGGACTCCCTCCTTCAAATGAAATGAAGTTTTCTATCATGTCATGGAATGTTATGGGTTTATCTATCCCCTCAAGAAAAGTTCATGTTAAGAAAGCTTTGCAAATTCACAAGCCAGATGCAATTTTCTTGCAAGAAGTAAAAATTGCTGATACCCAACTCCAACTTACTCTTCAATCCTTATGGAGGGATGAATAGAATAAATTCACTCTTCACAATGACAAAATTGGAGGTGCAGTGTTAGGAATTGTACCTTGGTTAGCCAAGTTTATTATCTCTTTAGGAGTCGATCCCAATAATAATTGCGTGTGGTGCTTATTATTGCTCCAAGGAAGATCCATTGGTTTTTTCTCCATCTATGCTCCCAATGATTCTCCTTCTCGAATCAAACTTTGGGAATGGATGATTAATAACCTTTCTACAACTGAATGGGTTTGGGGAGGTGATTTTAACATGGTGGAAAATCACTATGATAGAAGCTAGTTCGACCCTCATAAACTTTCCCAAAAAGAGTTTGATGCTTGGATCCTAACAAGGAATACTATGGGAGTTTTAGATCCCATTGTGGACAAAAGAGATACCCATCTCAACCATTTTTTCACTTAGTCCAACTCAAGAGATGGTGATTTAAGGAAACTTAGTTGGATTGATAAATTTTACCTTGTTGATTCCCTTTCTATTGTCCCTTCTTCGCATAACACTCTTATTAAAGTTGATGCTTCTACCTCCCTTTTAGATTACCTCCCAATTTTGTTGACATGCCAACTTTCTTCTTGTCCTTCCCAACCAAGTAGCCTACCCTTCAAGCTCAACACCTCCCATCTTAACCATCCCAATTTCCTTTCTTCTCTTATCTCCATTTGGAATGAAGCACCTAGACCTCAACATAATTGTGGTTGGTTACATTGGTGGAATGAATCTATTATTTTTTGCACCACCTTCCTAAGAGCTTATGGGGAAAAAATGGCTAGACAAAGATCTAGAATGGAAAAAACATTAAGGTATCAATTGGGAAAAAGCATAAATCTTTTAAATTCAACACCAACTAACATCTCCCTTTAACATGCTATTGCTACTGCTGAAACAAAACTCAGAAGATTTGAATTATATCGAGGATGAGGAGCTTAATTAAGGGCTAGGATACATTGGATGAAAGAAGGAGATAAGGGAGCACAATTATTTTTTAGTTATCTCAAGAATAAACATTCCAAAGAAAGAATAATATCTATACATGATGAAGAAGGGCACAAGCTTGACAATCCTGATGATCATATTAAATCTTGCTTCTTTCAGCATTATAAATAATTGTTTATTGATCTTGCTGGAGGAGATTAGCTAGAAGAAATAGTTGAAGATATGGTTGGCACTTGCATTCCTAGTAAGATTTACTTTGGTCAAAAAATTACTTAGACTGCTTACTCACCATTGAAGAGTTGGATGCTACCTTGAATGATATGGCTGACTCTAAAAGTCTCGGGATTGATGGCGTACTAGCAAAATTTTATAAAATATTATAGCCATTTATTAGGGAGGAATTCTATGAGGCCTATAAAGAAGCATTTTGTAAGGGATCCTTAGGTTCTTCTATTAATCAAGGGTTGATAAAATTAATTACCAAAGGAAAAAATGAGAGTACCATTGTAGGTTGGAGACCAGTCACCCTCCTTAATACCTCTTATAAGATTATTGCCAAATATATTACCAAAAGAATTAAACAAATGGTGCAATAAATTGTTAGACCTGAGAAAACTGGGTTTATAAGAGGGAGATTCATTCTTGACAATTTGGTGCTTTCTTGGGAAGCTATTGAATGGGCTCAACAAACAAGACAAGATTGCCTCCTCATCAAATTGGATTTTGACAAAGCTCATGATAGGATTAGGTGGAAATTTATATTAAAAATACGACCAAATGGTTAGGCTTTGGACCTATGCTCATTTCACATGTGAAACTCCTTTTTTCTGATGCTAATGCTTGCTTAGCTATCAATGGTTCAATCACTCAAGCCTTTCCTCTTCAACGATCGATAAGACAAGGCTTCCCTTTAGCTTCTTTCCTCTATGTGCTCACAATTGATGCACTTGGTTACCTAATTAATTCATGCTAAAAATAAAAACCTCATTCATGGTATCTCTCTACTTGGTAATGAAGTTGCTTTCAACTCTCATTTTGCTGATGATATCTTACTATTCATTCAAAACTCTCAAGAAGAGCTTAATAACACCATGGACGTCATACACCTATTTTTTTCAACAAGTGGCTCACAACTTTCTCTTAATAAAATTGAATTTTGGATGACTTCTGTATACTCCTAAAATCGGTCAAGATAATTAATTAATTAAATACAAGTCATTTAATTAATGAACCCCTTTAATTTGTCTACTTATAAATAAATTCCAAATTTATTAATATAGTTCACACTCTTCTAATTCTTGAATCTAAAATCACATTCTTCTATTTTAATTAAATAAAAAAATTCACATAGTTTGTTCTATTTAATTAATAATATTTTCACTAAATTTAAATCCCAAATTTGAATTTAAGCAAATGTCTCCAACTTTTCCTCTTGCCACATCATCAAATGTCACATGTATTTAAATATGTCTAATATTTAAATTGCATTATCCTCAACCAATTCCAAAAAAAACTTTGGACACTTGGATTTTTCACACATTTTATTTCCTCATACACTTGGTATGTTGCCCTTGGTCAAGGGAACATCCTCCGGGTATGTACAAGCTCATCATGGAAAAAATAGGCCCTTAAGTGGCAAAAAATTTAGAAAAATTAGAGTTAGGCAACTTGACGTAATTTTTTTAATAAGTTATCTATATTATTTCAAAAATATGTAAGAATAGAATCTATAGCAAATTGAATATAGTTTCTAAACTATTGGTTTTATTTAAAAAAAAAGAAATCTATTTGGTGAAAATTTAAAATTTCAATGCAGTAGTACTTAAATTTCAAGGAAAAAATAAGAAGTAGGTGTCTGTCTTACCACCGTAACCACAATAAATGATACTATTTTTTTATAAGATTTTAGATATAAGGAGAGGACTCATGCTCGAATGTGATGCATATTTTTTTGTAATTTTTTTCCAAGTAAATAATTAATTATAAATTTTTTAGTACAAATTTAAAAAAATATAAAAACTCGTATGTCTGACCACCTTAACTTGGTCAAAACTTCATAAAATTCAATTTTTTTTTTAATCCTATAGAATGTGAATTATAGAATGTAACACATGTTTCAGATTCAAAAAATGTGATACAGTTTGAAAGCTATAAATGTTTTTCAATCAGCCTATCAATCAGAACTTTAGTCGTAATTTAAATAGAAAATGAATAATAATAATTTATTAAATTAAAAGTAAAGCATAATTTATATTGGTGGAAAGTTGAGAATCTCCTTTGAAAACCCTTTTTTTTCATCAATTTTTGGGTAAAAAAAAGTCGTCAGCCACATACCCTACACATACCCATCATATCGTCACTTTTTGGCCCACCATGATCCCACACATTACCCTCCATGATTCTTTCTAACTTCTTCCATCTCCATTGTTCATCTCTCATGCTGAAATCTTGACTGTTGATTGCTGCCACATCATAAGATGCTTTAGAAATCCTATAAATACAAGCCCATTCTACAACATTTGACATCACATCTTTGAGAAAACTTATTATGTAGAAATCACATTGTATGCATTTGAGCATTTAGAGCATTTTAGTATTTAGCAAGTTGCATTGTAGTATCATGTTAGTTTAGAATCATGTCTTAGTTTATAACTGCATTTTAGTTATCATCTTAGCTTTCATACAACATTTCCACCATAGCGTTTAGCATCAATATCATAGCATAATCTTCATTTTATCACAACAACATTAATATCATAGCATCATGACATCAATCACATAGTTTATACTTCATGTAGGAATTAGATTCTTGCATCTTACAACATCTCATTTCTTAGGTTGTCATCCAAACAGTCATAGTGCAATATATAAATTTGAGAGCACTAATGATTTAGAGGATACTTGAGAATAGAGAACAATGGAATGATTTTGGAGGATTTGGTTGAAGTTTGCAATTAGATTAGTTTATGATTTAAATCTCTAATGTAATACGTTTCATTGCTTGTGTGATTTTTTATTTCCTTTACATATTTTACCTCACACAACTTCAACTAATCAGCCACCTCCTTGGATTCCCCCATAGTGGAATTTCAACAAGCATGGAGTAATTTCAAGATACCTAGGTATTCCCTTAGCATAGGAGTTTCTCTCTCTAAAATGTGGAAATGGTTCATCAATAAATTAAAAAGAAAGCTCCAACTTTGGTCAAACATATTTTTATCTATAGTTGGACACATTCAAATTGCCAACAAAGTTCTCATAGCCGATCATGTATACATCTCATCATGTTGGATTCCATCCAAAAGAAGACTTTATAATAAACTAACTCAGCTAATCAAAGGTTTTCTATGGGGAAAATAGAATAACAAAGGTCTTCCAATTGCTTCATGGTTATATTGCATCCAACCAAAAAACAAAGGGGGTTTAGGAGTTATTGATCCCCTTTCACAAGGGATCTGTCTTAAATTGCTAAATGGATCACTAGATCTCTTAATGGAGCAAGGCCATGGAAATCTCTTATTAGGCACAAAATTGCTACAGCCAAAGCCAATAATTCTTGGAAAGACGTTGGGTGGAAAGATAAAATCCTTATGGCTAGGTACTTCAAACCTCATGCCTTTAGTCAAATTTTAAGCATATGGAAAGCTTGGCAACATGTTTCTCCTCTTCTTGAATGGAAAGGGAAAAATCTTAGCCATGACATGAGTTTTGTTACTTCCTCTATTTGGTGGAATAGATTGATATGCCTTCAGGGGAAACCTTTAGCAACTAACTCTCACCTGCATAGCAAGCTCTTATTCAAAAAAGGCATCAAGGAATTCAGGGACATTTGGGACTTCACAACTCTATCTTGGAAAAGTGACTTATAACTTAAGAAGGATTTCAAGCTATCTAATACTCTCATCAATGACATTCATAAGGTGCAAGATGTTGTTCCTTTAGAGCTACAACTAAAATTGTGCACTTCTATTTCTTGCAATTTTCTTAAAGATTGGAGGTGGTTTCTAGGCTACAATATTTAAAATTTCCCTCTCAAGCTTATCTACCTTAATATCCTTCCTCCAATTCAAATGCTTCCTAGATTAAATCTGAAATGAAATCTAAATTGGTCCAAGTCCAAATGGTTTAGCTTGAGCACTACTGTTTGGAAATTAAATGTTGAGGCCAAAGCACAATTTTTAGCATGAAAGATTATTCATTACAAAGTTGTTGTGGGAGAACGCAGGCTCACCTTTTTGCGTAATCGGTCCACCAAATGTCCATTTTGTCACAAGCTAGAAATCGTCAAACATGCATTTTGGTCATGCAAACATTCTCAATCAATTTGGAAAGCTATTATGAGTCTTATTCCTGATATGTTTAGCAGAAAATTAAAATGGAAATCAACTCTTTTAGGGCTGCATTGTTCTTAGCATGTAGTTTCAGAATCTTTGGGCAATATATTCTTCATTACATTTGGTTGCTTAGATGTAAAGCTATTTTTTCTAATGATTTTCTCCTTGTAGAAGTGATCATGCACGATATATTCTCTAACATTATTTTGCAGCAGTCAACTCTTGCTAAAGCAATGAAGGATAAACACAACAACACCTTCGAGATTCAATCCCATCTATCTAAAGTTCAGTCTCAGCTAGTAGTGATTGCTAAAAATTATAATGGAGCTCTACTTTCAATGTTTAATATCATTATAGATGATCATGTACTCCTCACTCTTGGAGAAGAATGAGTCTCATGTCAATTGTATGCTGCCCTTAGCAGGTTTTCTTTTTGCTATTTTAGCTAGTATATGCTTTGGTGTTTTTTGTTTGACTGCCTTTGAAAGTCATTTGGGTTGGGATGTGCCTCTTTTAGGCACATTTGTACTCTTGTAAATTCTTTTTCTATTATTAATATAAGCATTTTCCCAATAAAAAAAATCTTCTTTATTCTACACTAATGACAACTTTTTTTTGTATTGGATTAAGAGAATCAAAATTACATCAAATCAACAACAATGCAAGTAAGGAACAACAACAATGCTGTTAAAGAACAACAACAAAGTAATCCAAAAGAAAATAGCTACAAGATGATATATATGTTCAACATCAGAAAAATCAACAAAATGAACTGCCAAAAATAGTTGGAAGTGTCATTTACCCTAGACCTTGCTAATGTATGAATACAAAGTTACAAAGATACAACCAAATAGCAGACAACTGCTGCAAAAAAAAACTCTTATGACATTAGCATACTCTCCACTGAAGCAACTGTAGGGAAAAGAAATCATTGCCAAAATAATGCCTAAATCCATAGCATCTGCTTCCTTGAATATCATAAGTTTCATTATAGTGCACAATTTGGAAGTTTTGAAGTTGCTGAATTGTGGTAATGTTGTGATTGCTGAACCTAGCTTCCAACAACATCAGTTGTTGAAAATATTCATCAATAGCAAGTTGAAAGTCCTTAGGATGGACCAACATAATGATAAAACCTAAAACAAGTTGAAAATCCCCATAATAGAGAACTCCCTTCGACATTCTGTAAACTATTTTCAAATCTCTTGATTTGATCCCAAATACTAAGCAATGTTTCAATAAGATCAATGTTAACTTGAGGGATAGTCTGAAGAATGATGATGTGGAGGGCTAATTTTGAGTAGATCATCTGAGCTTCAATTTGCATAGGAAGAAAAGTATGAGAGAATGCAACCAAGCATCGAAACTTCCAAATGAAATTAATAATAACTTGTCTTGATGTTTGGGTAATGATATTGTGACGGAACGAAAGCCCGAGAAGCATTGCCCTCCAAGACCAAGTTTGAGGAAAGAGAGTTGGAAGAATGGAAAAGAGGGAGTACCACAGTTGGCAAATAGAGCCAAAAAGTATGTTTAATTGATTCTTTTTTGGCACAAAATGGACAAACCGAGGGAGGGCAGATGAATGATAGATGATGACTAACAGATAACTTGGAATGGAGAACTTTCTAGGCTATTTGTTGAGACTAAACATTAGCTTTTGATTTTGAGATCTTAAAGCTTAACTTGTTCCACTGAGCTCTACTAATGTTACACCTCCATTTAGAATTGAGACGAGGAGCCAAGGAGCAAGTTGAGAGGAGTTATTTGTAGATGATCTTTAGAGGAAACCTTTGGATGTTGTGCATATTAGGCCATTTCTAGTCCTTAAGGAAATTATCATGGCAAGGTGTGGACATCAAACATGAGAGTTCAGGGGTCACCAGCTGTTGTATTCTTAAGAGCGGATACTTATCAGCAGAGGACAAGTTAAAATGTGATTTGAGTTGTTGCCAAGACAACCAAATAAAGCTAGTGAGATCCCATAGGTCTTGGAAGGTTTGAATTTCCTTTTAAAAAAACTGTTTTCCTTTGAACTCTTTGATAGTACCAAGAGGTTTGCCTTCCTGCTAAATTAAACGGTTCCACCAAATAGAGGATGTGGCAAAGCTTAGTCCATGACTCAAGGATTGATCAAACCAAGATAGCCTACAAGAGATTATTTGCCAAGGCGACCAAATGGAATTAAAGGGGGTAGATCCAAGAGGTTTGCCTTCCTGCTAAATTAAACGGTTCCACCAAATAGAGGATGTGGCAAAGCTTAGTCCATGACTCAAGGATTGATCAAACCAAGATAGCCTACAAGAGATTATTTGCCAAGGCGACCAAATGGAATTAAAGGGTGCGAGCACTAATGACAACTTTGATTATATTTAAAGCGAAAAGTATGATAGGGTACAATAGTTCGTACTAATTATTCACGTGAAAGCAGGATGCTTTGACTATTTACAAAAACCTTCAGTAACCACCTACATTTCCCAGTCAACGAAACCACCATTCTGAACGCAGAAAGTTGGAGTTGTGGGCTGTTCACGGGAGTATGGAATCATCTTTAGGGCGGCGGTTTTATGCCTTTTCTGTGATATTTCGCTCCGGTCAATATCGAGGGCTCGGCTGGTTCTCATCCATTACGTGTCCACACAATTTAATATCATATTCCACTGCTTTTAAATACAGAGCAGTCGGCAACGAAATGAAAACCAAAAAGACAATGGCGAGCAAGAGCATTGTTTGTTTTGGGTCACTAGCAGTCATTGTGATTGCTCTGTGGGCACCACTTTCATGCTCTCAGAGCAGCGGATTGAAGAGCAACTACTATGCAGCCTCGTGCCCAAAAGCAGAGGATATTGTGAAACAGCAAGTGTATAATCTCTATCAAGAGCATGGCAATACTGCTGTCTCCTGGCTCAGAGCTATTTTCCACGACTGCATGGTCGAGGTATCTTTCTAAGATCTCAATGTCTTTGACTGTGGGTTATTTTTCTTTTAATGGGTTAGTTGTAAATTGGAGTTTAATGGTGTTGCTCTGAATGCAGTCTTGTGATGCTTCGGTGCTGCTGGATACGAGTGGGAGTGTGGAGTCTGAGAAGCCATCGGACAGAAACTTTGGAATGAGGAACTTCAAGTATGTGAATACAATTAAGAGCGCGCTTGAGAAGGAGTGCCCTGGAGTTGTCTCCTGTGCTGACATTGTTTCTCTTTCTGCCAGGGATGGAGTCATCATGGTAAACGATTTTATGTTTGCTCTGGCATGTCTAATCTTTTCCAATATATGGAAGAACTCTTCGAATGATTAAAACATACAAGGCACCAAGATTAATGTCTAAAATACAAAGTTATGTAAGATACCATTTGTTTTTCTTTGATACACTTTAAATGTATGTTGTATGATCAATCTGAGGTCTTTAACCGCGTGTTGAGAATGCTTCAGTGACTGATTTCACCTGTCTGAACTGATAATTTTTTCTTGCAGTTAGGAGGGCCTCGTATAGAACTGAAAACAGGGAGGAGAGACAGTATGAAGAGCAGCGCAGCAGTAGTGGACAACTACATTCCACTGCATAATGACAGCGTCTCAATTGTTCTATCAAGATTTGCCGCCATGGGCATCGATGCAGAAGGAGTTGTTGCTCTCTTAGGTATGATTTCGTTTTCTCAACTTTTGTGATATTGATGGATGATTTGACAAGTTTTAACTACCTTCCAAATATCTATGTTCCTTCAATAGGATATTGATCCTATCCAAATTTCAAGTTCTTTAGAAACCGACTTCACTAATTCTAATTACGGCCTAATCATAAGTACATAAAAGTCATTAAACCATGTTACATTATCTTCAAAGAATGTTTTTTGTAAATTTGTCCTTTGTTTTATCGTGATGGGATGCTAAGTTCGTAAAGTAAAATGGTTTTGCGAAACAGGGGCGCACACGGTTGGAAGAACACACTGTGAGAACCTGGTGCACAGGCTGTACCCCAATGTGGACCCAACTTTGGATCCAGAATATGCTGTGTATTTGAAAGGTCGCTGCCCAACACCAAATCCAGACCCAGAAGCCGTCGTCTATTCACGTAATGATCGCGGAACGCCCATGAAATTCGATAACAATTACTATAAAAATCTGATGAAGAATAAGGGCCTTCTGTTGGTGGATCAGCAGTTGCTCTCGGATTCCAGAACCTCCTCTTATGTGAAAAAGATGGCCCAAGACAACCAGTACTTCTTTTCCCAGTTCTCCAGAGCACTTACCATCATGTCTGAGAACAACCCTCTCACGGGAAGTGATGGGGAAATCAGAAAAGATTGCCGTTTCGTCAATGCCTAAATGTTTACTGTTCTACTCTGAACAGCTATATAGTGTATGGATTAATGTACTCTGTTCGTGTGGAAAGAAAATAATTCTATGACTGGAGACAATATCAGTATTGATTTCTTGGGCTATGATCCAATTTCACTGTATGCTTGTCTATTATTAACCAATAATCAATCATTTGGATAAATTTCTGTGACAAAATATCTGCACCACCACGTTTCTAATCCCATATTTATGTACCTGGTCAAGCTAATAAGTGGAGAAATATGTTTCGTCATCTCTGAACTTACCATACCCGTTTCAAATCCGGTTCGGGAAGCAAGACATTTCACACACAAATAATTGCTTTTGCCTTCCTTTTTTAAGGGAAAAAGAACGACATTACCCTAAACTGTAGAAATGGTCAATAACTTATACTCGATTGCCCGCCCTTAAATATCGCTCTACATATACAGTTCAGGTTAATTAAAGAAATGTAAACACCTAAACTCAATTTATTTAAATTAATTAGAGTTGCTCTATATAATGTAAACCAGTATTAAACGTAAATGGATTTAAGGGTATTTAGTTTTGGGAATATTGATAAATAATTAATGTTGACCTCACATAGAAATCAATTACTAAATTAGAAAAAACTAACATTGATGGTCTAATAATCTCTAAGGTTTTGTGTAATCTTAAAAAATTATGTCGGTTGAATTCAAATTCATTGGGATCAAGTCTTGTGGTATTAGTGAGATCATAAGGATATTTGGTCCATGTAAAGTAATGCACCATTATTACATTCTTCTTGTGTTCCTTTTCTTTGTATGATTGCTTAATCAAAATATACAAAATAGAGATGAGATACACAATGGCTAGCTTCTATGACATAAGTGAAATAGACATAAATAACAAATTGCTTCCATTGTCTATGAAAAATAAAAATAATAGGAAAAGAGAAAGGTTTAAAAATTTACTTGTACATAAATTGATACATAAATACTAGATAATCAATTGCACTAATGTAATATGATAGGTTTGATAAGGCCATATGATTCCTCTTGATTGTGAAATAAAAATATAATATTTCAAATTCAATAATTAATATATAAATATAAAATAGAACTTCACTTGATTGTGAGTACATGTAGTTTGGTCAAGATCCATCTAGGTATAGTGATGAGTCTATATATGATGCAAGTCACTACCTAAAGTGTCAATAATAAGAGAATAATAATATATTCCTCCTTCAATTAGTTGCATTGAACCAATCCAAGCAATTGAAAGAGAAGAGAAATATTTCATAATAAAATAATGAATTAATTGAAAATGGTTTAAGTTGAATTTTTAAGGATTCAACCACCTAAATATTTGGATAGAAATAAAAAACATAGATGTGTCATAAAAAATATATAAATAAATAATGTTTTTATCTATCTAAATCTATCTCAATTTACTTAAAACTATATTCATTATGTAGATAAAATAATATGGTTTTATTTTTGAACTAATGAAATATGGCAAATTAAAAAACTAAAAGTACAACAACAATATCTAAAAAGTGAATATATAAATAAAAAATTGCAATGATATAGAATATGGAGAAACTCTCATAAATCACCTTTAGCTTAGATAGTAGTATCCAAATACATTGTGACATTAAGTATAAATTATCACAAAATCTACATAAGAAATGAATGACTTGACTTGGGTTGCAAGGACACAATAAAAGTAACCAAAAATATTAAATAATAACTAGAATATAGAAAAATAACAACATAATATCAATGTTATGAGATAGATAAAATCCAATGTAAACTAGATTAAAGCATATGATAGAAATATTATGATTCAAGATAGAGAGTGCGAAACCTACATCTCATTGAGTCACCATTAGGATAGGGAGCTTGCCAAATGGTCAAGCCCCAATTTTTTTCTTTTGACCTTTGTGAGAATTCAAATAGAACTTGTATGGATCATATTTGGATAGTGTGTTCCCTTAAACCCATGTGTGCTTAAAATTTGATAATAGTAAGTATTTTTCAAAATGAAGACTTATAAAATTGGGTCTATAAAGGCACTAGCATCTTGTATGTATAGAAATAGAAGAGTAGGAGATAGGGAATCAAATAGTACCAAAATGAATTATGAGATGAATAAATAAAGAGATATATACCAACAATACTAACTATTGTTAGTGTATAGGTTTTTTATTTTTATTATGTTAGGGGATATTTATTTTCTCCTACACATATTATTTAAGATTGCTTAGGTTTATTAGATGTGGTTAATATGAGGACATATGGTGGAATACATCAACTACATGTGTCATTCTCTCCCACACATGGGTAGTTGAGCTACACACCCTCTTTTGGCTTTATGTACCACCTCTCATAAACTCTATTTTTTCCTTATCTGAGGAGGTTATGCCACTTGTTTTAGCATTTAACAAGTAAGTAAAACCTCCCACCTTTTATGGGTAGTAGGAGTTAATGCACCTAATGGATGTATATGCCCTTATTTTGCTATATATGTACATCAATCTCCTCTCACCTTAACTAGTTTGGTGAGAGTGATGAGAGTATTCTCAAATTCTCTTGCATTGTCTCTAATTTTCTCTCTTTTTAGATTCTATATCCACTTTTCTATTTTGATCTTTGATCAATTGTTGATTGGAGTTGCATGTGATCTACGACTGGCATAAGATCTTGGCTCGATTCTTGCTTATCAAATAATCTAACATGGTATAAGAGTGGATTTGTCTGGTATAGCTCATTGTATTTTCTAATTTTTTGAGAGATTGAGACTAATAGATAGCTAATATTTCCTCAAAAACTTAGTATTCTCTTCTCTTGCATCCTTGGATGATTTGGAGAATCAAAAAAATTGAAGGAAAAATAAGCATCTATAAAATTTATTGTGCATATTTGTGTCCTTGTTGTTAGTTTTTATGATCAGATTAGAGCACAAAAATTTAATTCAAAAACAACATAATAACACAATGGATACCCTTGGAAAACCCTCCTCTTGAGGGAGAAAAACCCAGCAACAATATATCACTTCTATATTGAATATCAATACAAATTGTCTCCTTTATAAGAGGCTGATATGAAGGCCAATTTGAAGAACAAAAAACTGATGCAAACACAGATATAATCAGATGTAATTCACTAATTAGAAACTCAACCTTCAATGAATAACAATCTACTCATCTGTACATAATTCACAATCTTCTCCTCTATATAATTCACACTTGAACTTGAATGGATGAATATGATATGAATGAAACTGAATGAAAAACAATGAAGTGCCATCGAATATATATACTAGGTGGAGAGGAGAACGTAACCCTTCAAAACAAGTTCGGCCTACATAGAAGAATGCATCCCTTTATTAAATCATGTCCCAATGAAGAAGTATGTCTCTTTGTAAATCGCGTCCAAGGAGCATGAGGTCGACCTCATCAAAAATTACATCTCTTCATTAATTTGTGCCTCTTCAATAATTAAATATAGTTAACATAAATCGTGCCTCTTCATGAAATCAGAATCTCTATAAATTAAATAGCCATTGGCTATTATTTAATTTATCATCATGTAAGGAGATCGGTTGGAAGGATACACCCGACGTTGCTATGAACATCAACACTCCCTCTCAACTAGGGAGGATACTTCCAATTGCATAAGATATATCACCTCATCGTGATGTCAACCACAATGGATACTCCCATATGTGGAAAGGAAAGATATCACCTCATGATGATATCAACCATCATGGCTACACCCATGAATGGTATATACAAGTGCTCATCACTCAATGTGATGTTGTCACCTCATCGTGACGTTCACCATGTCTCTCCCATAGGGTGAAAACACAAGTACAATAAAAACATCACAAAATCTCTCACATGATGTTGCCATGGAGTCACACACATGACATCCACCATGGCTCTCCCAGAGGGTGGAAACAAGGGCTTTCACCTCAAATCTCAAAGAGAAATGCATTAACAAGGGCTTGTACCTCAAATCTCTCTGAAAGAGAAATACATTAAAGAGGATCACTAATATTGAGACTCCTTCTCAGCTAGGGCTTGATTCTCCACCATACCAAGCTTGTCTTGAAAGTAATTTTTTTTTATCTTGGATAGAGGTGAGAGGCTTGGTGAGAATGTCTGCCGTCTACTCATCAGTGCTGATATACCTCAACTGAATTGCTTTCCTTAATACCATATCTTTGATATAGTGGTATTTGATTTCCACATGCTTAGTTCTATCATGAAACACAGGGTTGAAAGAAAGCTTCACACAACTTTGGTTATTACAATGAATGATAGTTGGCTCCATTGATTGTCTAAAAAATCTTGCAAGGAGCTTCTGAAGCCACACTACTTCTCTAGTTGTTACACAAGCTACAGTATACTCAACCTCTACTGTACTTTATGCCACATAAGACTACTTCCTATTACACTAGGATATCATCGCAGACCCCAAATTGAAGCAACATCCAGAGGTGCTCTTCTGATCTGTAACACACCTTGCCCAATCAGAATCAGTATAACCATGCAGCTTCAAATCCACACCTGAAGAATATATCAACCCATATCCAACTGTGCCACACAAGTATCTCAGGATATATTTTGTTGCAACTAGACGTATTTGCCTTGGTTCACACATGAATTGACTAAGTGCACTCATTGCATATAAAATATCTAGTCTAGTATTAACTAGATACATCAATGATCCAATCAACTGCCTGTACATCATGGGATCCACCAAATATGAACTAGATGTAGCCTCTTTCAACTTATGCAAGTTGGTCTCGATAGGCGTAGACATGGATTTGCAATCCATTAGATACCAAATCTCTTTAGAATATCAATAGTATACTTCCCTTGACTTAGAATCATCTCATCTTGCTTCTGCCATACTTTTAAGCAAAGGAAGTAATGCATGAGACCAAGGTCCTTCATTTCAAATTAGATGCTAACTCCTTCTTGCATTTGATAATGAGGTGTTATTCTCTAGTAAGAATTAGATCATCAACATACAAAACCAAAATCAATGCTTTGCCATAAATTACCTTGAAATATAGGTTAGAATCAACATCATTATTAGAGAAGCCCAAGTTTGACAAGTAACGATCAATTCTTTCGTACCAAGCATGAGGAGCTTGCTTAAGACCATACAAGGCCTTCTTCATCCTGCAAACATGAGACTCTTCCCATGTACCTCAAATCCATAGGTTGCTCAATATATACCTCTTCCTCAATTACACCATTCAGTAAAGTTGTCTTCACATCCATTTGGTGAATCTTCCATCCTCTAGATGCAACAATAGCAATGATTGTCCTGATAGAAGTATAACAAGCAACTGGAGTGAATGTTTCTTCATAGTCAACTCCCTCTTTTTGTGAAAACCCTCTAGCCATGAATCTAGCCTTGTACTTCTCAATGCTCCCATCAACCACATGCTTGATCTTTAAGAGCCATTTAGAGGATACCATAGATTTGCCTTTGGGTCTAGGAAAAATGTCCCAAACATCATTCTTGAGAATGGATTGATACTCTTCTAACATAGCATCTCTCCAAACCTGTTGACTAGAAGCTTCCTCAACTCTAGAAGGCTCAAACTCAATAAACTTACTCATTAAGGCTACATAACTAGAAAACTTGTGAGGTATCTTACTTTCTTTGAAGGTTCCTCTTGATGCTGCAAACCTTTCTGCCTCCTACATTATTTTCCTAGCCCAAAGAGGTCTCTTATGACCAATCACAATATTTGTAGGCCCATCAGTAGGTTCCAAGGGCTCAACTGGATCATCTTCTTCTTTAGGTTTAGGAGTCTCCCTCTCAATCTCAAGAGCACGGTCAGCTTCCATATCCTGAGGAGACTCTTCATTATCTATCTCCATGTGAGTGCCCTTGGATCTTCTAAATGCAACATCCTCCTCAAATGTGACAGATCTCTACTGATCTCAATCAACTTCTGACCTAGAATGAAGATTTTCTAGGATTTTGACGTCTCATTGTAACCTACAAATATCCCCTTCTTGCTAGAAACTTTGTTCTCTTATCCTCCGGTACATGAACATACACAAGACAACCAAAGATCCTCAAGTGACTCACTTCTAGCTTCACCCCTATGAATGATTCTTCGGGAGTCATATTCTCCAAAATGTGGTGAGGATTTCTATTTTGAACATAGACTGTTGTCCTAGATGATTCTGCCCAAAGGAAGGTTTGCAGATCTTGGTCATGAATCATGGCTTTGGTTGCTTCCACAATAGATCTATTCTTCCTTTTAGCAACATCATTTTGTTGAGGATTATAAGGAACATTGAACTCCCTCTTAATCCCAACTTTAATGCAAAAGTTATGGAAGCTACCAGAAGTGTACTCTCCTCCGTTATCAGATCTCAAAACTTTGATTTTCTTCTCAAACAAATTTTCCACCTAAGATTTAAATTCCTTGAACCTTTCTAATACCTCCCTAGATTCTTTAGATTTCAAGAAATAAATCCAAGTCTTTCTAGAGTAGTCGTCCAATACAAGAAACCACTCGAGGAAGCAATAGACATTGGACCACATAAATCAAAATGAATAAGATCTAGAATACATTTGGATCTAATTTCTCTAATACGAAATGGACCTTTTGTATTCTTACCCAAAGCACAACCTCTTCAAGTTCCTTCATGATCCTGGTTGAATTTCAGAAGGCCTGTGACCATTTTCTCCATGATAGGTAGAGCTCAAAAGTGAAGGTGAACCAATATTCGATGCCAAAGTTCACACAAACTTGAAGAATAATGCACTAGAGCCTGAAGTGGATGAGTACATAGCCTGTAAAGGCTCTCATGTCTAACTCCAATCACCTGAGCAATCTTGAAGTTTGAGTTCTTCATCCACACAAGAACTTTACCTTTTGAGAATGCAACTTGGTACCCCTTGTCTTCCAAGGCTAAAAGGGAAATAAAGTTTCTCTTGATGCCTGGGACAAATAGAACATCACTCAATTGTAGGGAAATACTAGAATCCAAGTGAAGACTGGGGGTCCCAATTCCTTTCACAGAGTAACTAGCATTGAATCTCCAATAATGACTTGTTCACTAGAATCTCTCTCCACCAAATTAGTTAGATGCTCCCTGAATCCGGTGATGTGGTGATAGGCACCACTATCAATTAACCAACTGTTAGCGTTGGTAAGTACATTGCTTGACAATGCCGAATAGAATAAGTATTCACAAGAATCCTTCTATGGAGAGACTTCATCAACATTTGCAATGGTAGCCTACTGCTTAGGTCTAGTTGGACAATCCTTTGCATAGTGACCATACTTGTCACATCTAAAACATTGGAATTGGGAGAGGTCCCTCTTCTTCTTGAATGTGGGAGCACCAACAACTCCTTTATCTCTATTCCTTTTGAAATATCCTTTCTTCCCATCTTTCCCTTTCTTCTTCGAGGATTGAGTGGTGAGAATGTGAATGTCTTCATTAGTGGAGCTTTGACCAATACCTCTCATAGCCAACATAGACTCTTCTTGAATACAATTTTCCCTCAAACAATCAAACTTAGGGAGTTTTGATCTCACATTGGTTCCTTGAATGTAAGACTCATAAGATGAAGGAAGACCATTAAGAGCTAGCATGGTCAAATCCTTGTCATCAACAACATGACCAATAGTAGAGAGCTAATCTCTCAATTCAGAAATCTTCATTAAGTAAGCAATAACAGATTCTCCTTTTGCCATCTTAACATGATGGAGTTGTTGCTTCAGTGCAAGTTTTAAACATCTCTCTTGCCGTCTTCAACTTGGAGATGATAGGAACAATATGATCCTTCATAGAATCAACTAACATCTTCTTTGCCTTAATATCTTTCTTCTTCCATTGGACCTTCTCTTCCTCATCCATAGGCTCGGGGAATTTTCTCTCCACGAACTCTACCAATTCATTTTCCTCCAAGGTGAGCATAATTTTGAATTTCCAAGATGTGAAATTTGATGCTCCCTCAAGTATGTCCTCGATCTTGAGACCATTCACCATCTTGACAAAGAGATAAAAGTGATCAAATATGAGAAAGAGAATATAGAGTATCACTATAAGACTAAATTTGATCAAGATCTTCTTCAAACCCTATCTGATACCATGTTATTTTTTTTGATTAGATTAGAGAAAAAAATTAATTCAAAATAACACAATAACATAGTAGATACCTTGGGAAAACCCTCCTGTTGAGGGAGAAAAACCCAACAACAATATATCACTTATATATTGAATATCAACACAAATTGCCTCCTTTGCAAGAGGTCGATATGAAGGTCAATTTGAAGCACCACAAACTGATGCAAACACACATAAAATTAAATCTAATTCGCTAATTAGAAACTTAACCTTCAATGAATAACAATCTGCTCTTCTACAGAATTCACAGTCTTCTCCTCTATATAATTCACACTTGAACTTGAATGAATGAATATGATATGAATGAAACTGAATGAAAAACAATGAAGTGCCATCAAATATATGTACTAAGTGGAGTGGAGGATGTGACCCTTCAAAACAAGTCGACCTACATAGAAGAATGCATCCCTTCATTAAATCGTGTCCCAATGAAGAAGTATGTCTCTTTGTAAATTGCGTCCAAGAAGCATGAGGTCAACCTCATCAAAAATTACATCTCTTCATTAATTCAGGCCTCTTCAATAATTAAATATAGTTAACATAAATCGCGCCTCTTCATCAAATCAGAATTTGTATAAATTAAATAGCCATTGACTATTATTTAATTTATCATCATGTAAGGAGATTGGCTGTAAGGATACACCTGACACTGCTATGAACATAAACACTAGTGAGATCTAGGTAATTGTAGATTTTGAGTATTCTTAGAGGTTTTTTCACTGTCATTTCACAAAAATCAAAGATCATAAAGCATAGTAGCTAATAAGGGATTGAAATTTTTATTGAAGGTTTTTTAATTTTTGCATCAAATTCTTATCTTCTACTCATAAAATAGAAAAATACTTTTTGGGTTTTGTTGATAGAAATAAAATATGTTTTTGGAATATGTTATTTTTTGTAGATGGTGAGAAAATTCTACAAAAAATGTTGTTAGAATAACATAGGTAAACTATTTTCTTGTAGGTTGAAGATTAAATTTACATAAAAAACTCATCTTTTGCTTGTTGGGTTTTGTTTGTTGGATCGGAAAATGTTTTGAGCAACTCTTAGTTTTTGTATATATTCAATAATTTTTTTAGTAAATTATTAATAAGAAAAATGTTTTTTATACTAAAAGGTTGTTCTTGCAACACAAATTCATTTTTTTCAAAAGTACATAATTTTTTCCTTGAGTATTGAATTTTAGAAAACAAATAGTAAATGAAAAACTAGAGATGAGAAATTTCCATCCATGAAGGTTTTGATAAATTGATTTGTAATGACTAAATAAGAATGAAAACATAGACCCAATTTAAATATTCTTTTAATAAATAACCAGATATAAAATTAAATTCAAATTATAAAAATAAATAACAATAAAATAAAATTACATATAACTTCTAAAAGAAAATTAAACCAATTTACAACCTAATCAAATAAATTTAAATCCTAAATATAGAAATTTCACCATTACCTACAAAAGTTCTCTTATTTCTTCTTTATGATAAAGTGCTTACCTCATGCTGTCTTATCTTACAACATTATGTAGTCAATACCTCTTATCCTATTTTCATAAGTAATCACGTGGACTTCAACTCCCAAAACTAATTACGCAACCTTTTTTAAGAATAAACATTTCTATTTTATTTTTTTGCTATTATACTTCTTGTTTATATTTTAATTTCCAACGCTTCTTCCTCTACATCTTAAATTACGAAATAATTATTAAATTAATTTATAAAAAATAAATGAAACGAAATTATGTTTAAAAATTTAAATAAATTACTTCAAATAAAAATATTGTTAAAGTTAAAAAATAACCCTGTTTTTCTTCATTTTGCTAAAAATAAAACTGGATAAGGAATTCAAGTTGATTGACTAAAATATTTGAGATTGCGTGCACATCACCGTTCACATTACTTGTTTGGCCTTTATATTTGAGAGTTGAAGAGCAAGGGGTCCACATTATCTATTCCATTATATAAATTCAGCAATAATTGCATCCTTTTAACTCGCTAGTACAAATTATGGTACGGTATTAAATGGAGATTTAAAGTATAGTTGAATTAAATAGCTTACTATTATTAAAATGGAAGAATATAAACAATTATGATATTTTCTTGATATCTATTAAATAATATATGGATCAAGTGTTTAATATTATTTTTTATTTAGTAATAATTATTTTAAATGTGATGGTTTTTAATTTTTTTTTTATTTAGATAGGTAATTTGGGAAAAATATATTAGAGTAGAATTTTGAGATTTCACTTGTAGGATGAATATAAAAATCAGTAAACATAACTGAACATCTAATTATTTGAAGATGCCTAAAGTCTCACTATTCATTTAATTATAGATATTGCACAAGAATGGCAAATAAATTACATTTCAATTGAATCAAATTAACTTTCAAATCAGCATTCTTCAACATAATCAAATTACATTTCAATTGAATCAAATTAGCATTCAAATCAACAATCTTCAAAATAATCTCCACTCTAAATAAATGAATTATAAGACTTAAATTTATATAATTATGTAAAATTACTATAATAATTACTTCTTTGCACCTTGTGCTAAAATCTTCTAAACTCCTTTGAAATTGTTCTTATTATATTACCTTTATAGCATTATGATTTACTCTTTAGATACTATTTTGATATATTTGTTACTTTTATAATCCTTTTCAACTTAATTTTACTTCTCATATATATATAGGTTCTAGGAAAATTCACTGCGAGCAATTCACCACAAGAAAATTCACTGCCATATATATATATATATATACTACTTTAATCAATACCAAAACCATCATTATTTTATATACTACTTTGATCCATACCAAAACAAGTTAAAAAACCATCATTATTTAAATGGCTCTAGAAAATTCACTGCGGGCAATTCACGGATGGAAAATTCATTGAAATTAACTGCCAAAAATTCATGCAATTAATTTTTGGCACGTGAATTGTCATGGCAGTGAATCTTTTCCTGGTGAATTGTTGACTGTGAATTTTCCGTCGTTAAATTGCTGGTGGTGAATTTGCCATATGCCTATTTAAATAAAACAATAAAAATAATTCTGCATAAAAATTAACAATTTAGGAGCCTTCATAATTGAAAAATGTAGTGTAATATTGCAAACGGAGAGAATTGTAGAGTTTGTGGAGTACAGCTATTTTGAGAATTGTGGGGGTATGGCCGGAAGTACGAAATCATCTTTAGAGCGGCAGCTTTATGACTGGTGCTATATTTCGTGCGGGTCAATATCGAAGGCCCAGCTGGTCTAATCCCTTGCGTGTCCACAGAATTTAATATCATATTCCACTGGTTTTAAATACAGAGCAATCGGCAAGGAAACGAAAACCAAAGTGGAGGTAAAGACAATGGCGAGGAAGCGCAGTGTCTGTTTTGGGTCACTCGCAGTCATTGTGATTGCAGTGTGGGCACCGCTTTCATGGGCTCAGAGCAGCGGACTGAAGAGTAACTACTATGCAGCATCGTGCCCGAGAGCAGAAGATATTGTGAAAAAGCAAGTGTATAATCTCTATCAAGAGCATGGCAATACTGCTGTCTCCTGGCTCAGAGCTATTTTCCATGATTGCATGGTCGAGGTATTTTTTTAAGATCTCGATCTCTTTGACCGTGTGTAACTTGTTTTTCAACTGGAGTTTAATGGTGTTGCTCTGAATGCAGTCTTGTGATGCTTCGGTGCTGCTGGATACGAGTGGGAGTGTGGTGTCTGAGAAGCCATCGGACAGAAATTTTGGAATGAGGAACTTCAAGTATGTGAATACAATCAAGAGCGCGCTTGAGAAGGAGTGCCCTGGAGTTGTCTCCTGTGCTGACATTATTGCTCTTTCTGCCAGGGATGGAGCCGTCATGGTGAATGAATTTGTTCTTCTTTATTTGAGTTTGCTTTGGGATGTCTAATCTCTTCCAATACATCGATGAATTCTTTAATGGATTAAAATAGAAAGCACCAAGATCAATGTCTAAAATACAAAGATCAATCTGGTATACCTAACCCGTTGAGAATGCTTCAGGGGGTGATTTTAGCTGTCTGAACTGATAACTTTTTCTTGCAGTTAGGAGGGCCTCGTGTAGAGTTGAAAACAGGGAGAAGAGACAGCAAGAAGAGCAGCGCAGCGGTGGTGGACAAATACATCCCACTGCATAATGACAGCGTCTCAATTGTTCTATCAAGATTTGGCGCCCTGGGCATCGATGCAGAAGGAGTTGTTGCTCTTTTAGGTAAAATTTCGTTTTCTCAACTTTTATGATATTGATGGATGTTTTGACAAATTTTTAACAACCTTATCAATATCGTCCTTATTCATTGACTTGTGTTCCCTGTATAGTAGATTGGTTCTATCCAAATTTCAAGTTCTATAGAAAACTGACTTCACTAATTTGTCTTGAGTAGTTAAAGTCATTTAAACTTGTTATAATTTTCTCAAAGAACGTTTTTGTAAATTGGATCTTAGTTTTACCCTGATGGGATGCTCAGTTCTTAAAAGGAAAATGGTTTTGCAAAACAGGGGCACACACAGTCGGAAGAACACACTGTGGGAATCTAGTGCACAGGCTGTACCCCAAAGTGGACCCAACTCTGGATCCAGAATACGCTGTGTATTTGAAAGGTCGCTGCCCAACACCAAATCCAGACCCAGAAGCTGTCGTCTATTCTCGTAATGATCGTGGAACGCCCATGAAATTCGATAACAATTATTACAAAAATCTGATGAAGAACAAAGGCCTTCTGGTGGTGGATCAGCAGCTGCTTTTGGATCCCAGAACCTCCCCTTATGTGAAAAAGATGGCCCAAGACAACCAATACTTCTTCTCCGAGTTCTCCAGAGCACTTACCATTCTGTCTGAGAACAATCCTCTCACGGGAAACAATGGGGAAATCAGAAAAGATTGCCGTTTTGTCAATGCCTAGATCACCTCGTTGCTATTGCTCTGAACAGCTACATAGTGTATGAATAATGGATTCGGTTTGTAGAAGAAAATAACTCCGAGACTTGGAAACAAAAGCAATAATGATTCCTCACGCTATTATCGAATTTTACTGTATGTATGTATGTCTGTTATTAAATGTGATGTTTGTCAATCAATAATCAATCGTTTGGATCGTTTTCTATGATAAAATATATGGATCGCCAGGTTTTGGCCCCATATTTATGTAACATGTGGAGCTTATAAGTAGAAATATGTTTCATCGTCGGTGAGCTTACCATACACGTTTCAAATCCGACTGGGGAAACAAGATATTTCACACACATATAATGTTTTTTTGTCTTTATAACAAGGTAAAAATAACTGATGTGAAGCAAGGTGGTAATGATCAAAGCCAACTCAAAATGATCAGGTCCAAACAAGAAACTAGCCCCTTCAACCTTATCCACTCAACTTATCACAAACTCACACCTAGTTGCTTGTAGCCTTCCAAATCTGCTTTTTGGGCTTATCTTTTAGAGAAGGCCGTACAAAGTCCAACTAAACACCATTTGAGATTCACTTTAGGGCCTATCACAACATACCAAAAAGGTTTCATGGGGTTTCTTTAGAATAATATGGAGAATCAATTGATTGTCCTTGGTTTTAGGCCACCAAATAGCCCAATTTTCCAAAGGAAGTACCCTCAAAACACCTAGTTAACCCCATAACTCAATGAATAGTCCTTAGTTAGGTTTCAAAACTTCAAAATCCACCAACATTCATTGGAGCCATGACCTCTAAGATACGGTACCTCAAAACCTTCACTTTTCCCCTTTCCCAAGAGGGTTTATAGAAGATCCTATCTACAGGGCTTATCTAACCCAACCAATGCCTCCAATTCTTCACAAATAACCTACACAAACTCAAACAACCATCACATAGATAGTCCTTCAACATTTTGGCAAAACCCTACTTCAATACCCCATTTTCACTTGAAAGACACATAGATCTACCCTAGGGCATCACCCAAAACTTAACAACTTGCCTCCTCTACCCTCTAAACCATGAGAACACCTAGTCTACCATGGGAGAAGTCATTCCACTGAGTTACAGTAAGTGTAAAATAAGTAAATAAGTAAAACAACTTAAAACACTTCTTAATGAAACAATATATCAAAATTCAACAACAATTAACTAATTTAAAACACAGAAAACTTGAAAGCTCCTCATTGTTTCCTATCTCCAGAGATTTATTAAATCATAGAGGGCTCTCAGATTTGGTAAAAACTGTGATTGTTAAAATGCCAATCTAGAGAATGGAATGATGCTAAATGCAATGATCTACTTCTATATGGTGATTTCTAAATGATATTGATGCTACTGTAATCTAAATTGACATGAAACTTGATGGATGAAAGCTATAGTAAAACTAAAATGCAGCCATAATTATGATTCTATTGATGATAGGATTGCTATGATGCTAAATGATTCTATGCTGAATTGCTTGGATGCTAAGATGCTTGATTGCTTTTCCTATAGAATAAGTTTGCATAAAGATGAGGGATTCAGGATCCATTTCCTACAGAAGAAGGATACATATATAGATTTACGACAACAATTTTGTGAAGGGGCAGCACAACAAAGACTTGGATTCAATCTAGGGAATTGAATGGTAAGAGATTGAGAAACTTGAGCTGATCATGGGAATGGTTTCTCCTCATGAAAACATCAAGCCAAATGATAGGAAAAATCAGAGGAAGGAAATTGAGAGATTGATTCCAATTTGTCTCCAAAGCTTTCTTGTGAAATGCCAGTTGAATTGAATTGGATATTTGATGTCTAATTTGGTAGGTGAGTGAATAGAGGAAATTTGCCTTTATGCCTTTATGCCTTTATTTGAATATTTTGGTTTATTCAAATTAGTAAAAGGGGATAAATAATTTAATAATTTAACAAACTATAGAATTTGTTTATTAAATCAATAGAGAAGGGATATGATAATTAAACAACAAAGTATTTAACCTTGTTTAACTAATTAAGATTGAATGATGTGATAATTAAATAACGCAAACTATTGAAGTTGTATATTTAATTAAAATTGAAGAATAAAAGAACTAGAATGTGAACTATTTAAATAAATATTTCTATTTATTTAATAGTAGATGAATTTAATTATGATAATTAAATAAAAAAAAGTGAAATTCATTTATTTAATTAAGACAAAAATAATAGAATAAAGATTGAAGAATTTAAGATGAATTATAAATAAATATTTCTATTTATTTAATAGTAGATGAAATAAAGGTTAATTAATCAAATAAATCATATTTAATTAATTATATTTGCCAAACCATTTTTAGGTGTATACAATAGGCCTTGACAGTAGGTTGAATGAATTAGAGCATCATTTAACCCCAATCAAACCCTTCACTGACTTTCTACAGGTTGTCATAGAAAATTGAAGAAATCTACCACAAAACTCAATGTTAGACTCTCAAATCTAATGCAAATGAAAGTTAATCCACGCCTCTACAAAATACAATAAGATTTAAAGTAATTATAGATTGTATGGGTTTGTACAACTCTTAGAAAGTGCAAAATTATAGGGAAAATGCAAAAATACAATTTGTTATTGATATGTCAATTTCAATACAACCTTCATCAACACTTGCTCGAGCCTTTTGGTGGCTTTATATACATATTACATTCAAACTTAACCACCCAAATGTCTATAACTTCCTTTTAAATTCCTATGACTCTTCACCTTCTTGAAAAGTTGCATTTTTGCAATTTCTTGCTATGACAACTTTACATAATTTTGCAACTTTTGACATAAATGACTCACAAATGGCCCAATTACATGTAAAATGGTCTCAATAGACCTTATTAAATGCAAAAAGACCCTAAACACTTATACTTAGCATATTGACCTCCTAATGTAAAGTTTATGTGCTTGGTGCTCCTGCACCAATAACGTAATTACCAAAATAGCTGAAATGGTCAATGACCACTACCTCCTTGGAACCAAATAAATCCTTAAATAATTTAAGTTGATTAAATAAATATATCTACTAAATTAATTTAGACTGAATATAGTTTCTTTAATAGATAACTAGTCCTTAAGAAATTAAATGTAATAGATAAGGGTATTTACTTTTAGGAACAATGGTGAAGAACTTATTTTTATGTTGTGTGGAGTTTAGTTTTTAAGCTATGCAAAATCAATACTCGTGGTTTAACTAATCTATCAAGTTCAATGCAATTTTCTAAATCTTTGTGGGTTAGATTTGAGTATCTTAGGATCGATCCCAAGCTCCACAAGATTGGCTTGCTATGCAAGAATGAATGATGACCCACACAAATGATCTAACATAAATAGAAGTAGCTATCTTTTCACTTTTTCATTAATAGTGTCTAAATTTTTCATGGTGGTGTTTAGAAACACCTAACAAGAGATTGATAGATCATTATCTGGTTGACAATGTGTTTTTACTATATGTTCCACCATCATGATAATGCACATCGAATGTCTCTAATGCCAAGACATAGCAATATAAGTCACACAAACATGTGTCAAGGATCAAATCATAACAAATGATAGGAAAGGGAAAGAGTTTTAAAATTTAAATTTTAAAATTTTAAATATGGGCTAGTCCTTAGCCACCTAAGATCAATCTTGAGGCACTTGAGATTGACCCAAGACAACAAGTACTAATTTTGAGGCAATGAATGGATGTGTGGGGATGTGTACAAACATAGGCTAATACATATAGTATAAATGATAATAATACTAGAATGGACATAAATAGAATGGGATATGGTTGAATGCATGGAAAAAGGTGTAAATGAATGTTAGATGGATAGGGATAAGCATAGATTCATGAGTCAAACTTAACACAGGAGTGCCAATTTTGTTGATATATAATTGTATAAATCAAAATGTGCCCAAAACTAAAATGGGAATCAACATGGGTATGCAAATTTCACTATTACATTTTTTGACCATTTTGAGGTGCCCGAATTATAATGAGGATATATTTCAAAGCATATGAAGGCTTTTATCCAATATGAAAAGTAAATATTCAAGCATGTTTTTCCATGTGAAGTTATGTGCCATTCTTATATTCTTCTTGCATTCCTCTCCTTCTCATGAGTGTTCCATAAGAATCTATAAAAATAGAGAAAATATATAAAGTATTCATATCCAATATTATCTATGAGAAATGAAATATAGGAAAATAGAAGGGTTGTGTGAAGGTTTTCAGATTCGAAGCTGATTGGAGAAAGATAAAGGGCTAATTTCTCATTTGTACATTCAAGCCTATAAGTTTTCAAGACACAAAAACTAAATTTTATCATCAATAGACAAAGTTCTGACAATGACCCTGGAAGAGTAGGAGCTACAAACCAGGGACCTCAAGCCCATGTTTTTAGATCTTGCAAAAAAGGAAGGAATTCTGGGGTGCACCACACCCTAGACCAACTAAATCTACATAAAATTCATACCCTAGGATCCTCTATGCTTACCTTCTATATTTTTGGATTCTAGTTTTGTCTTCTTGCATCCAATTCCTCAAAAATCATAACAGAATACATTTTTAATTGGTTGCATTAAATTGAGACAAGGAATTGAAGGAGAGTAAAAAGTAATTTATAATAAAATAGTAAAGTATTCATATCCAATATAATCTAGAATAAAGAATAAATAACCTAGTTGCGTGTCTAATCAACAATAGTGACATCATAAATTTATAATTTTAACTAGGCCTTTCATTAGTTTTCCATTATATAATATTTATAATATAAAGTCATATGATGCACTAACATACACTGACATCAAGTCATATATTTGTTTCTTCTTTATGTTTTTACCACCTTTCTCTTGTTGACCAAGCTTAGTTATTGACGTAGGTCAATTACCAATGGTTAGTTCTAGTCCTTGGCCTCCTTATCCTCCCTCTCATTTACATTTTTGAATCCATCTCACACTATTTTTCTCAATATTGAATCTTCTTTGCAATCTATTAAGCTCTTTGAAAAAAATATCTTTAGGTTTTCTTGTTTTTGTACATTTTTCATCTCCCTTCTTCATTTTAGGTAATTTTTTTTATCCCTTGATCTTTAGTTCTCATTTTTAATAGAATATATGAACCCATCTATGTGTCCTTGGAACTTGTTGGGATTTTTATTTGAAAATAATACACACTATTCTATTGCTTATTGCAGACCTAGGGGTAATATTCATAGAATTTTGTTTGTTCCTCTAATTCTAGACACACACTAATATCGCATATTTTTTATTGCCTCTTTATCATTAGCTACAGTTTACAAAGCTTGAAAGATCAACATAGGGGCTTGAACATTCGTGATAAGAAACTAAGTATCCCTAATTGTTCTCCTTCTTTATGCTATAATTCCATTGAGGATAAAAATCACATGTGTGTTGTCCACACGGGTAGTGGAGTTGGCTTAGGCCGTGGGTTTTACTCCCCATTGGTTTTGGGTTTGACTTTGCTCCTAGGTTTACTCGGTTGGGACTAGCTTGTAGGCTATTGGGTCCCCCCGTAGGGGACTAGTCTCCCCTCAGCTCACCTCCTTGGGCGTTAGGTTGGGTTGCGAGGATACCCCTCCCTTTAACAAAAAAAATCATGTGTTTTTGGTTTGATTTATCCCATTATTTATCATTTTCTTTTTAAAAGGTTCAATGCACCCATATTATTAGGGGTAAATGATTTTGACTAGAGCTATGAACCAGGAACAAGAAACCACAAGAAACAACCAAACCTGCGAGCACATTGGCCCAACGAAGGCACAAGGCTTGCAAGCACTTTGGCCCAGTGAGGGTTTGAACCATGGTGGCTGTTGCTACAACCGAGTGACTTGACCACCAAACCACACCCTTATCAACATATTATTTATCATTTTATTTTTTATTCAATTAACATAATTTTTTTTGGTAACTCTGGGTGTCCCCGTGTCTCAACCCTTGTGACCCGATGGTGAAGAATACGACTTTAAGCCTTTTCTCCATAGGTGCGAGTTGAGGTGAGACTAGTCCCTGGGGATAGTGGCCCCGACCCACACATCACCACTATCGGTTACTACCTGGGAGTGGATTCAAACCCAAAACCAATGGGGAGAAAACCCATGACCCAAGCCAACTTCGCTACCCGTGTGGGCTTCAATTCACATAATTTTATCACTATTATACTTTTTTTATATTTTGGAGTGTTGTGTTGGTGGTTTTTTCTCTATATGTAGGAATACTAAAATTCCATATGAAAATTTTATATTTTACAATAGTTTTGGACAATAATGTGTATTATCTAGACTAATATGCATGAATATAACTGCAATGCATCATAGAACTTCTTTAGATCATCTATGCATAAATCCTACATACTAGGTAGAGAGCTCTAACTTCTGCTACTAAGTTCCTACTCTTTGATACTTTCTAATTCTACATTTCATCATCTCTTAGAAAGTTTATTATTTATTATTTATAGTTGTCAATCTAGACCTCTTTCTCTTTCAATTAGCTTAACTAGGAAATGGAAAACATATCTAGATAAGATTTCGTTTTAGCTTTATACTTATAGTAGTAGAGTTAAAACATTAAAAATACCAAAAATATAATACTATCTAGTGTGCAACCTAAAAAAGATAAATTTTTAGGAAAAACCAACTAAATGAATGAATTTTCATCATTATAGGATGGTGCTAATATTTCGAAGATTCATTTTTTTGTTGGGGGGGGATTACAATATATTACAAAAAAAATAAATATTTATTTACAACAAAGAGACTTCTAGATAGTCATTGGTATAAATAAATATAACAATAAAAAATTACAAGAAGGCCTCACAAAGTAGCACCAAATACTCAGAGAAAAATAAATAATATTTTGAAGATTATAAATATAATGTCATTTTTACAATTTAATGATGAAAAGGGATGATTTATTAAATAATTAAATGATACTATTTTAATGTGTGTTTTAGTTTTAGGACAAACAACTGATGAACCATCCAATTTATAATTATGCTATTCAATCCTAAGTTAGTTACAGTTAAAGGTGTGATGATATGAAAAAAATTATTATTGTTATGAATATGAAGACTTCATGATCCTAATTTGTTTCATGACCTTAAAAATTTCATCGTTCTAATTTTAAACACATGCCTTCTCATGAAGAAAAATATTCACTAAGAATAGTTTCCTTATAGAGAGAAAACTATGGAATAAGATGAAGATGAAGAACTATAAAATATGAATCCATTGCAATATGTTAATATAAAGATTTGATTAATGATGTGAGATGAATCCATTTTCCTAATTTATTGCTATGCTTGTATTATCTTGAGAGAAGATGGAACAATATGGGGAGGTCCTAAAAGAATTGAATCATACCATCAAAGAAGATGTTTAGTATGATGAAAAGGCCAAAGTTGTGGGTTGCTATAATACTAAAGTTGGAGATAGAAATTATAAAATCCAAAATTTAAAAATTTAATTAAGGAAGAATTAATTTTATATTAGACAACTATCTTAGGGTTATGGATTCATTATAAATAATTACCTTTGGTGTCACATGGAGGTGAATACCCTTATTAATGACCTAGGAGAAGAGGATTTGTCAAGATGCATTGTTATGTAATAATTTTTTATTTGAGATAAGGAATAATGCCACCTATGAGTTTTATTATTTTGGCCAATAAGGGATTATCTATGGAAATTTTTATTGTATAGGTATCTTAATTATTAGAGTAGTTATTCTTATTTTGAGATAGAAATATTCCAAGGATATTATAAGGAGGTTGACCCTTTATCAATGAAATTGATGCAGGAGCATCCATGGCCTAGTGGTAATCCCGTTTCAATCTATTTTGCTTAATTTTGGAGTGATAGTATTTCATATTTTTGGCTTGTAAAATTTCATTTCCATGAGAATTTGAATATATTTTAATGTGGGAAAACTTGAATTTGAATTTGATTTCAATTTGGGTCAAATTGGTGAAAGGGAATCATGGAGAATATGTTTTAAAGCAGAAAAAAACAATTGATTTTTCAATCTATTTTGCTTAATTTTGGAGTGATGGTATTTCATATTTTTGGCTTGTAAAATTTCATTTCCATAAGCATTTGAATATCTTGTAATGTGGGAAAACTTGAATTTGAATTTGATTTCAATTTGGGTCAAATTGGTGAAAGCAAATCATGGAGAATATGTTTTAAAGCATAAAAAAACAATTAATGGCATGGGTTTTTGGGAGCCATTAAGACCATTTGTAACTCCTAATTTGAATTCTCACAACTCCTAAAAAATAGGGAATCAAGAGGTGGATGCCCAAGTTGGGAAAAGCTGATTTTTGCTTTCATGGAAAAAATCTAGAAAGCCATTAAAGCATTGCCGACCATTCACAACATGCTTTTGAGTTTTTAAAACATATTTTCATTATATTTGATTAATGCAAATTAATTTAATAGAGATTTAAAAGAGATGGGAATGGGTTTTTGAAGTGGGGTTTGAAATGATAAGAAATTCAAATGAAATGCACTCACATTTCATTTCGTGGTGGTTTGGAGTTTAATGAAAAAATAATTTCAATTTTTTTAAGACAAGCTTTCTACAGGAGGAGAGAAGAGAAGGGTGTGCATACCTCTAGGAAGCGGTTTCAAAAGAGTTTATTGCAGGTTGAAGACATGTAAATGAAGCTACAACAGTGAGCATTCATTGAAAGTTGTTGATTGCAGGTTGGCAATGCAATGTTTTATGTGTTATTATAGGAGAAGGGTTTGAAGGTTGAATGGGAAGATTTGTTTGTTGTTGTTGATGTTAATTTGTTGTATTTTGTGCATTTAAATGGGCCATGTTGCAACCCTTGAGTCCCTTGAGGATTGATGTAAATATTGAGCAATATTTTGTAATGAAGTTTGTGATTTGGTTACAAGTAGAAATTTGGTTGTTGTGATATTTTGTAGCAGTGTGGGTGAACAAAATTTTCATGTTTAATTTGAATTCAAGAAGGGTTTTGTATTGTGAAGGTTGTGATTTAATCTTCATACATTAGAAACTTAATTACACCATAAAACTTGTACCAACACGTTTTAAAAACTAAGGATAAGGAGACCTTTATCAATGGAGCTTAATTACACCATGAAAATTGTACCAAAATGTTTTTACAATTAAGGATAATAAGACTTTTATCAATTATGGATTTCATTTATATAAATATATAATAAATGAAAAATTCAACCCATAATATATTTCAACCTTGGGCCATGATGTAAAACTCAAATTTAATGTTTTTTCCTCGGTTTTTGGGATGATCTAACTTCTACTAGCTTCCTATTCTTTTATACTTTCTAGTCCTACATTCCATCATCTTTTAGCAATTTTATATTCTATTATTAGTACTTGCCATTGGCATAGTACTATTGTAATGAGTTTGGCTTTTTATAGTTAGCTAGTTATTAATAATTTAGTTTTCAACCAATCAAAAACAATATTTAAAAAAAAAAAATCAATTTTGTAAAGTCAACTTGTAAAATATATATAACTTTATAAATTATAAAAATTGTTTCTTGTGAATATGATTGGTTAAAAAGTTATGTGTGTTATTGACCCATTTGCAGGGAAAGCATGGTAAACAATTTTTTAAAGAATGATTTTTTATTTTTTGCTTTATAAAGTCATCTCATTAAATCTTTCTAAAATAAATAAATGTTACTTATTTTGAATTTTTTTAAGAATATAATTGTTATTTTTTTATTAAATAAAATCTCACAAAAATCAATTAACTATTTTATTAGAGATTTGGTTTCACACTATTAAAATAAAAGTTGTATTATTCTTTCCATTAGACTAATATATTTGTTATCTATGTTTTTAATATTTTATGGTATAATTCAATTATTATATGCTCTCCTTCTTTTCATTAATAATTTTTTTTCATGTATATTTTTATATTAATTTATATATATAGGTTCTCCAAAAAAATTATAACCTATAATATATAGGTATATAAGATAACTTATATTATTTTAGGTCTTTATTATATATAATATACAACCTATTTTAATATAGATAATATTAATTTATATATATAAAACCTATATTAATGTAGAATTTATAGATATTATTTCTATTTATATCTTACATTATTGAAGGTAATATTTTGTAGGTAAATAAGTTAGTATAATATACTAATTTATATTATATATTTATATTAATATATATGATAGGTTATTTTATTTCTTATGTGGCTGACTACTTTAGTGTTGTCCTCACATACTCCATCTATGTTGTTTCATGGAAACCAGATGCCAATTTTGATATTCCTCAATCTATAAAGGAAGCTTTTAAAAAAGAATTGAATAAAAGGTGCATTGTTTTCTCTGATAAAGATGATATACTAATTTGGACAAAGTCAAAGTCGGGGAATTACTTTGTCAAAGAAGGTTATAACTCTCTTTTGGAATCTCAAAACCATTGTGATCTCCCCCATGCTCTCTTCTGGGATGATGCCTGCCTCCCTAAGGCAGGTGCCTTTGCATGGATTGCAGTAAATGGGAGAGTCTTAACAGCTGAAAGACTTGATAGACTGGGCCTTGTGACGGCCTTCCCATGTGTTTTTTGTGGCTATTTCATTAAATTTGTAGACCACCTCTTCACTCGGTGTCCTTTCGCAATGCAATGTTGGTATTGGGCTTATGGAAAGTTGGGCTGGTGCTCATTGGTTTTTCCTTCCTTAACTTTGCAATTTAAATCTTGGCCTTTATTGAATGGATCCTCCTTTTTTCATTGTCTCTAGAGAGTAACTCCTTCCTTAATCATCTAGAAAATTTGGATTGAGAGGAACAATAGAATTTTTTGGAACAAAGGCTCTTCATTAGAGGAAATGCTTCAAAACCTTGAACACTTAATTTCAGAAGTGGCAAAATCTTATATCTTTAAAAAATTGGAAAGCTTAAAATTTTTCTCAAGTTGGGATGGTTTCATTATCAGAAATTGGTCCCTACTCAAATCTTTTCCCTTTCATGGGTCTTTTACTGGCAAGGTGGATAAAGTATTGGCACAAAGAGAGGCTAAATGGGAGCCTCCTCTTGCTAATTTTTTCAAAATAAATTATGATGGGGCTTCAAGGGGCAACCTTGGAAAGTCTGGGGCTGGGGCAGTAATCTCAGATTCAAATGGCAACATTATCAAAGTTGCCTATAAGGCCCTTCCCCCTGGCACTAATAATAAGGCTGAATTGGAGGCCTTGAGTCTAGGCTTGGATCTCGCAAGGGCCCTTCACTTGGATTCACTAATTATTGAGGGTGATTCTATGGTAATCTTTCATGCAATTATTAATCAAAAGTAACAGGTTTGGCATTTACAGTACTTGTTAGATAAAGTTCTCCTGCAATTGAACTGGTTCAAATCCTATTCTGTATCTCATGTGTATAGAGAAGTAAATCACTTGGCTGATTGGTTGGCTAAAAAGGCAATTGATGAGTAGACCTCGTATAAAGATTTTAATAAAGAACCCTTCCTTTATTTCATTAAATTTGTATTATCAGCCTCAGAAGTGAGAATACGGGGTATATGTATTGATATATATGCACACATATACATCTGTGTTGCACCAATTACCAGCCAATATAAAATGTAAACTCATTCTAGATAGCTTGGTGTGCATCAACACCTTCTAGAAATATTTTCTCAGTTGTAGTTGCAATTACCCTGGTAAAAATGTATGCAAAATGGAAAAAAATAAACAAGGCATATGAACTGTTTGAAATAATTCCTCAAAGTCGTTGTCATCTCATGGAATGTGATGATTGCAGGTTATTCATTGATAAGGCTTTAGAAACTTTCAAGCACACATATACTCACTGCTTGGGGTATATGTATAGATATATATGCACACATATACATTTGTGTTGCACTATATGCACACATATACATTTGTGTTGCACCAATTACCAAGCCAATATAAATATACACTGGTAATAGTTGAGTGTAGAGGTTCCTAGTATATCGTGGCTTTGGTGTGGAGGCGTGAAGTGTTGAGTTAGCTTTTTATGTTATGTGAGTTTCCATTCCTTATTAATTGTGCATCATTTTTGAAGGTATCGAGCTGTATATATTCGTATGTCATTCATCATTCATACTGTGTGTGTGTTTGGAGACTATTGAATGTGTCGATGGTGTGTGGCTTATTGGTTAATCTGCTGAGGTATTCAGGAGCTGTGTTAAGTTCTTGGGCTATATGTTTTTGTATGGCATTAGTGTGTGTGTTGTCTTCTGAATCTATCCTGCTTGGGGGAGTCCTAAAGCAGTTTTCTGTATTTTGATGTCTTGAAGTGTGTGGATCGTTGTTTCAGTGTGTCAACAAGAATTTGCTGATAAATTTAATTGTTTTTGTGAGTTAGTTTGTGGTTTCGGTGGGATTTTTTTTGGGTTCGGTCAATAGGGTTATCTTTACATTTGGAGTGCATCAACACCTTCTAGAAAGCTTTTTCTCAGATGTAGTTGCAACTACCCTAGTAAAAATGTATGCAGAATGGTCAAACATAAACAAGGCACATGAACTGTTTGAAATAATTCCTCAAAGTCATTGTCATCTCATGGAATGTGATGATTGTAGGTTATTCATAAAATATATTCATTGATAAGGCTTTAGAAACTTTCAAGCAAATTCAAACTGAATTTTAATAGCCGCTAAAATAACTACCCTGGTAAAAATGTATGCAAATCAAACATAAACAGGGCACATGAACTGTTTGAAATAATTCCTTAAAGTTGATGTCATCTCATGGAATGTGATGATTGCAGGTTATTCATAGAATATATTAATTGATAAGGCTTTTGAAACTTTCAAGCAAATTCAAACTGAAATGAATTTAAATTTAATCATAAGATAGAAGTCCTCACATATAAGAATGTTGCCTTCCAATATTTTGGAAACAAAATAGGAAATGAACAAGCAAGTGAATGAATCATTACAAACGTTGGTTCCTCTACACAGATATGGAAAAGTAGAGAGAAAATAGAAAAATCCTATGAGCATTACTGTGGCAGGGCTATCAGCAAGTCCTCACGGCCAATGAATAAAAATAATCACATACTTTTACTCTCTCAAAGAAAAATGATAAGAAAGCCGTAAGAATTTGTTGCCATCATTGCTGTCAATTTATACAAAATGAAAATGAAGTACAAAATCTCTTATTAAGAAAAACCAATAAATTTTGTTCAAAGTGGCGGATTAAATTATTACAGATTTTATTGAAGTGCTCTAATGTAAGCCATACATCCATTGAAGCAGGATCTTCATTACTTGTTTGTTATTCATAGAATATATTCATTGATAAGGCTTTTGAAACTTTCAAGCAAATTCAATCTGAATTTTAATGGCAGTGGGCAAAGTTTTTTCTCATAAACTCCAGTTTATAATTGATATATGGTGTTTTCCCTCAGTTTTCTCTGCATGGGAAGAGGGCGGCTCATGCAGTCAAAATGAAAGCAAATTCCTTGGTAGCCTCATTGACTAATAAAATTTTGTTCTGATCATGCTTAATTGCTACCGTGCTCATTCAGTTCTGCTCCTCTTTGGTTGTGTGGTGGTATTTCTGGCCTATTTCTTTGACTATTGGATTTCCATGGTTCTGCTTTGGTACTTCTGTTTGTTTTCCCTTCTCTCTACTACAAGCATGGTTCATAAATGGAATATTAAACCTATTTTTCTGGCTTTCTTGTTTGTGGCCACATGCTTGTTTGTGGAAAGATACATTTATCACTGGTCAATGCTAGTTCATTGCTCTATTCATGGTTTTGGCTGCTTGTTAGT
Source organism: Sequoia sempervirens (assembly GCA_007258455.2). Lineage (NCBI taxonomy): Eukaryota > Viridiplantae > Streptophyta > Pinopsida > Cupressales > Cupressaceae > Sequoia > Sequoia sempervirens. The sequence continues at coordinate 337,119,925 of VDFB02000015.1, read as the reverse complement.
GGTTTGAAGGGACCAAACTGCCTTTGCACCTCCATGTGAATGGGATTCTTGGTATTTATTTTGGGTCTGTTCTTACTCTAGTACTGCTTATGCACGTTCTTATCTGTGTCTTGGCCGGCTTCCCCTTCTTCCTGTTTCTACATTTGTTCGGATCTACGTGAAGCTTCTAAATTGGAAATATTTTGATCTCTCCTCATTGAAGGTTTTCTCATATGAATGCATTCCTTTCTAACAATTGTTCTTGGAGATCTTCTGTTTGGTTTTTTTGTGGGTTTACGTGGTTTTCCCTTGGTGGAAACCATTCGAGGTGTTTACTATGCTTGGACAACCTTCCTCTTGTGACTCAGTGGTGTTATCTTTTTCCTGGCATTACATTGTTTGCTTGATGTTGCTGATTAGTTGTTTCAACTGTGACACTTCCTCCTCTGAAGAAAGAAGACAAATTCTCTTTGGATCTTGGATCATCCACTACTACTATCTTTCTATGTTATGTGGATATGCTACTTTGGAGATATTTTTTGCTTTGGGTTTCTGGTTCCAAGAAATTGTGTATCCTATTCCCGGTCTTTTTCTGTGGGGGGCCTCTCTGGGGGGTGAAATGATATTATTGTATTTGGGGTTTCTGTCTGGGTCTGGTTGAGGTTCTAGGTTTGTTTCTTTTTGTCTTTTTTCTTTTGGAGCTATAACCAGAGGTTTTCTTCCTTGGTTCTTTCCTCTCGGTATGCTCGTTTTGAACTAGGGGGTGTAAACTGTATTTTTAATCAATAAAATGTTCAGTAGCATAGCCAATTTTATTCAAAAAATAAAAAATAAAAAAATATTTATGTATATTATACAAATTATTATGATTTTATCTATTTATATTAATATATATTATAGCTTATATATATATATTTATAATCTATTGTATTTTAACCATCTATTTTTTTGATTTTAATTGAATCATTTATTTAATTTTCCAATTTATATTTTATATATAATCTCATCTTTTTTATTTTTTCTTTAGTTAAATTATTATTGTTTTAAGCTTTAGTATATTTTTCTTTATATCTTCCTTCATTTCATTTAATAATGTTGGTAATTGTTCTTCAATCATTTTGTTATGTACATAATTCTCTTAGAATTATTTATTCACTGTTTGAGACATTTGAATTTTAACCTTTTTTTATCCATTTATTTGTGTTGTATCATATTATTATATTATTCATTCTTCTATTATGTCTTCATCATTTTTTTGCCTATTTTCACTTTTACTTCACTTTCAATCTCCTCCCTCCCTACCCTCTCTCACTACTTAACTCTTCTTAAGGTCATTTATACAATCATATTTTTCATTATCCTCTTCCTATGATGAATCATTGAGTTAGGGTTGGGGTAAGGTCATTAGAATTATTTATTCATTGATTTAGACATTTAACTTTAACCTTTTTTGATCCATTTATTTGTGTTATATCATATTACTATATTATTCATTTTTCTATTATATCTTCATCATTTTTTTCCTATTTTCACTTTTACTTCATTTTTAAATCTCCTCCTTCCCTACTCTCTCCCACCACTTAACTCTTCTTAAGGTCATTTCTACAATCATATTCTTCATTATCCTCTTTCTACGATGAATCATTTAGTGTGGTTCAAAATGTCAATTCAAAATAGCATACATAGTTTAATCTAGAAGTGTTTACTCTATCATTCATGGACTTCGAAAAAATCATACCATCTATAATCATCGATTCATTAATATTTAAAAATTATTGATTTGAATGAAGAGATATCTATAGTTGCACTTGTGTCTACTATGAATCAAATATGATAATTTAATATAATGTATTTATTTTTTTAATATATATATATTAAATTAAAAATAAACAACTTGTAATAAATAATCATTTTAATATATAACAATTTTATATTAATAATAAGAGAAGAAACATTGTTAGCATGTAATATCTAACTTTTAATGATTTTTAGTATATATTATATTTATTTTATTTATAAAATTTATTTAATAAATAATAATTCGTAATATAAAATTTATTAAATATGTTATTTATTTAAAAGTTACTGATAAAAAATAGGTTTATAGTTATGGATAGTGTTATGATCATAGTGTGAATACAAAATTCACCATGTTCCCTTCAGTTTTTATTTTTTGGTAAGTACCGGCCCATGCCTTCAATGAACATCATCGACCCTTTTTGATAAATGCGCATAGTCTCCGCCACATATCTACTTAGTGCTCTCTAAGGGAATTCTATCCTTTTCTCTTTTACCGGCCCCTGCTATGCTCCCACGTGTCTTCACCATAGGCTATCTTAGCTACTCCCCTTCACTTTCTCATCAGGCCTCGCTCACTTGCCACACAACTCCCATTGGCATAAAGATTTGGCGAGTCCCACAAGCAATGTCTATAGTAAACATTGCTACTATGTGTCACCCCAGTGCAAGCTTTCAATGAAGGGAGGGGAGAATGAACCACAACTTGTGCCATGTTGCCATCCGTCTCCTTACAAATGCTTCTTCAATATAGGATGGAGTGAACTATAGGCTGTGAGACGTTGCCACATGTTCTAACCACCTGTATTGAGTGGCGACACTTGTTTGAATGAGACCACTTCCATTATTCATAGCGAATGCACCTGGATGGGAGGTGACCAAATGCTATGGCCCGAATATTTTTTTGTTGCAATGACCAAGTGAATCATTGCTACTACATCATTGCTTAGGATTCAGAATCTTTTCAGTTACTGCTCGCCAGGTGAAGGAAGGCTCACTATATATACTGCTCTTTGCTTCTAAACAGGGGTTTGAAGATTACATCTTACATGTTCCTAGTTCTATAGGTTCAAGAATTACATGATTTTAGAGAGACACCAGGCCTTTTTATTGTTTAGATTATTGCAAGAAATCACAGACTGTGCCATTGTTTGACCTCTCTATTTTCTTATGCTATTGATAAACTTTATACTATGCCATTATTGTTTGAATGGTTTATTTTCCAAACTTCTATAATTTGAATGCAAGTTTGTTGGTTTAGATCATGTCTTTTGACTCCTCTTTTCAATAAATGGGTGTAAAAATTATTTTATGTCATTAAATGAGATATTCATGCTTCAATCTTTAATTTTTGTTATTCTAGGACATGATAAATTATTGAGTGGGCCCTTAGATCATATCCAAAAGATAGGTTTATCATGCCTTTTCTCTAAATTCTGGTGTATCGCCTTAGTTAGATCCTTTATTTTTTTATCTGCTTCCTTTTCCCATTCCAAAACCCCAATTACAGAAGAAGTCGTCTTCTTTAAAAAATTGGAGGTCACTCAGTTTAGCGCAATAAGTCCCCCATAAATTGAGTTTCCCATAAAGGGTTGTTACCTTGCCAATTTTTGGCATCAACATTTTTTCTTTTTCCTAGCACGCTCGGTGGGACTACACTTAAATGAATCTAATTCTTAGAAGGGTGTATGAGCCATTAGCTTGTTACTAGGTCCCAAACAACAAATAATCTTGGTTTATTAATACCACCATTAGGGATAGTTCAATTCGCGACCCAATTAGTGAACTTTCCGCTTCCTCCACCCTTTCCGCTAACCATGTTGCCTACTACTAATAGAAATTATGTGGCATGGGACCCTGGAAGTCCTCTTGTAGCGCCAATAGCACCCGCCATTTGGGTCGCTATCCTAGTTTCTACTCTAAAATCTATACCTAAATTCACTAGAGATGGCTCAAGGACACCATCCAAACATCTGCAAGATGTTGTAGACATATGTCTGGTACATGGTGTTATAGACCAAAATATAGCGCTAAGGTTGCTAACCGCCTCTTTTAGAGGCAAGGTGTTGGATTGGTACCGCACACTGCAAGCAAACATTATCAGTACCTAGGATGAGCTCAGAAATTCTTTCTACCAGAGATTTTCAAATGAAGGAGAACGATCCTCGCTATATTATAAGTTGTCAGTCATAAAGCGGGCCCCGCATGAAGCCATGGCTAACTTCAATGACCGGTTCCATGCAAGCTGACAAAGGATTCAAGTTGATATCTTCCCGTCACCTAATCTGACATTTATGTTCTACTTGAAATCTATCAACCCTGGCATTTCCATGATGATCTAGTCTCTCGGTGGAACCACACTACCAGGAACATATAGCGTCATTGTCAAGGTGAAGAACAATTTGATAGATGCTAGAAAGTTTCCACCTCAATCCATCATTCCTATATTTCTAGAAATATTAGTTCTAGCTCAAGAGATGCCTTCTACTAGCGCATTGACTCCTATCCAGTCTATGTACACATATCTGAGTGTGCTGTAGAATGTTGCTTCTACATCTGGTTCTTTGAAGGAGGATATGAGTGACGTCAAGAAAATGTTGCGACATATGGCCAACGAGATAATTGTTATCAAACACAACCAAGCTGTACCTCTAAAGTTGACCTATCAAAATTATCAAGGTGGAAGGCCCTCTTACCAACATAACTAGTTCCAAGGAGGTGCCCGCACAAATCTCTAGACACAAACAACAAATCAAATAGTGCCAGTAGCCACTATGCTGCAAAGTGCCAATATAAGCTCAAGCAGAGAGATAACCGTGGGGTAGAATAATTTAGTCGACGACACCAACCCTTGGTGTTTCCCTTGTGGTGATCACATATGCCTCAAAATTTTCCATGTGACAACCTACAACAAAAGGTGGTAGAGTAGTGCAGCCAAGGTGCAACATTAGATCCCAGAAGCTATGTATACCTCTTTGCAAATGGACAATACGGTGTTCACTGCACATATGCAAGGGATGTCACTAGAACAAGAAGCGGACATCACTCTTGATCACACACTCTTCTCATGGATGGAGGAAGAGGAAGCAGTGTTTGCCAATGATGCATCCTCATCTAAAACATCACAAGTAGAATCCGATTACAACACCCACTCAAATAGGAGATTCATGGGTGAACTAGGTTCCCTGCAACTATTCAGTATACAATGTAAAAGTGCTTCTAACCAAATGCCTAGTACCTCCACCATGGTGCCACAATGCCCATCGCAGAAGGAAATTGTTATAACAAGAGAAAAAGAGCAGAAACCTCTGAATTTTCCACCCTTCAACATGGTGGAATAGCTAAAAAAATCATCCACTAATGTGTCTCTTTGGGATATATTAGCCATTCAAGAATAGAAAACATTACTACGGAAGGCACTTCGAGAGGATCCAAGCACTAAACCAAAGGAGCAATTGGTCAAAGGAAAGGTTGTTAATCAATCGCCTCCTACCAAGGTTCTCACAAATGATGCAGTGGAAGCTCCTGCTGAGGTAAGAGATAACCTAAAACCCAAACCCTTCTTCCTAATGCTTATTGTGGGAGAGAAGTTATTACACAATTCCATGATTGACTCCGATGATAGCACCATAGTTATGCCGAAACAAATAGCAGAGGCCTTAGGACTTAGCTACGAACCCTTAAAAAAGGGGGTTATGCAACTTGATGGGAATAAAGTTGAAACTGTCGGTCTCATTAAGGATCTTCCCCTAACTCTATTCTCCTGCCTTAGCATCATAGTGTCGCAAGATACTATGATCATAGATGTTCCCCCCATGCTTGGCCTCTATCTATCTTGAGAATTTACTTCAAAGTTGGGCAGATACCTATCCCTAAATTGGTCACATGTAATCCTAAGAACCAAGCATAGTGCAAAAATGAAGATAGAATCTAAAGCTATGCATTCAAAACATGTGGCCAATGAAGCCATGATAAACTTTGAGGCTGCTCATACTTCTATCACCAAACAAGAAATGTATTGCACTGAGTTACTGGAAGATGAAAAAGTGACTAGAGATCAGATCGATCAAGAAGATGTTCTATTGAGCGAACATATGGATATTGATCCTTTTAGGAACTACCATGCCACTGGGTTGGGCACCTATGTAATCTACGATGAAGATGTAGTGCTCCCGAAGGTCATAAAAAAACTAGAGAGTAGTCACGCCTCAATGTTATGGATGCTACATTTCAATGGAGCAAGATGCAAAAATGGCGCAGGAGCTGGGATATGTTTAATGTCCCCATAGAATGAAAATACATTGAGGTCTTTCTGCTTCTAGTTCGCTTGCTCGGACAATGAAGCTGAATATGAAGGAATAGTGCAAGGTATCAACCTTGTGGAATGGATGGGAATTAAGCAATTAATGGTGTTCAAAGATTCTGAGCTAGTAGTCAATCAAGTCCAAGAAGTTTCTATGGCCAAGAATGTTTGCATGCGATCCTATAGGCACCGATTTTGGGACTTGATTGAGGGCTTTGAAGCCTTCAACATTCAGACAATCCCCCGAGAACAAAATATAGATGCGGACTGCATGGCATGAATCGGATCCCAATTTTATCCTACCTCTAACCTCATTCATAACAAACACTCTATACAAGTGATAGTCCAGCTAGCCATTCCAGACAATGACCAAAGCTGGCAAGTGTTTGATAGTGATGAACACATTGCCTCATTCATCCAACAATCAGGATAATTTGCTGATCAACTCCAACCAAAGATTTCCAAAGCTTATGAAGGACAAATTATTCAGCTAGAATCCAAAAAGCTTCCAAAAGGATTTGTCACTCTCAAGAATATTTTTGATTGTGACGATGCGAGAAATGGAAAATGAAATTTTGTAGCAGACTAAGGTGACTATGCAGGAATACTTAGGCCAATCAACCTGCTACTGAAAAAAGATCAAACATTTAAATGGACCAAAGAAGCCAAAGAAGCCTTTGAGAGAGTCAAGGATGCTATTTCCTTTGCTCCTATTTTGGTCAATCTAGACTTATTAAAGGACTTAATAATGTATGCATTCAGTAGCAAGTCCAACATTGCTACTGTCTTAACTCAAAAAGATGAAGAAGAAAAGGGAGAACATCTAATAGCATTTCACCCTCAGACCCTAAAGGAATATGAGAAAAACTAAAACTTTATAGAGAGGCAAGTGTTTACAATAGTTAAGGGGCTCAAGAAGTTTTGACACTTAATATGTTGCAATAAGGTGATTGTTTATGTTGTGCATTCTAGCGTGCATGAATACATCATGGAAGGATAAATCACTGAGAAAAGAGCCAAGTGGATCACCAAGATCCTCGAATATGACATTGAGGTTAATCCTACAAAGGCCATTCGGGGAAGAGGACTGTGCAAATATCTTGCACACGATGAAGAAATGGCCACCAAAGAAGTGCAGCCGGAGCTAGTCCTAAGGAACGAGCTAGAGTCCAAAGGTTATTGGCTGGCTGATAGAGTAAGATTTATGCACACAGGAAAGTATCCATAGGCCTTCCCTCTCAGAAGAGGAGACTATCGATTTTAAAATAGTGGATACACACTTATTGAAGGGATCCTATTCAAAATAAATTTTAATGACGTTCTATTGTGGTGTGTTACCATAGAGCAAGCAAAAAGGATCCTCGACACTTACCATAGCAGTCTCGTAGGAAGGAATTTCTCCGCAAAGACAACCGCCATCAACATGTCATGTGTGCAAGATACTTTTGACCAACACTATTCAATGATTCCTACTCCTTGGTGAAAACCTGCAAGGAATACCAGTTCTTCGCAGGAAGAAGAAATAATTCTGTAATGCCTCTCACTTTGATAGTGGTTGATGAGTTGTTCATGCAATGGGGCTTGGAATTCATTGGAATGATCAACCTAGCCTCTAGCGTAGGAGATAAATGGATCTTGATGATCACAAACTACTTCACAAGGTGGACCGAAGCCGTGCCACTAAAGAATGCTATAGAGGAAGAGATAGTGGACTTCCTAGAGGAACTGGTGACAAGATTCGGCCCACCCAAAACTATAATCTCCAACAATGCTAAAGATTTCCTAGGCTCTAAGGTAAGTCAATTCGCACTTACACATGGTATATATTTTGTAAAACATCATCAAACTACTACCTGTAGGGGAATGACTTAGTCAAGTCGACAAACAAGAATTTGGTCTAACTCCTCAAAAGAATCGAGTCAAAGTACCAAAGATAATGGCATAAAAACCTCCGAACAACGCTCCAGGAGGACTGCATCACTCCTAAGAAAGTCCTCAAGACTTCACCGTACGAGTTAGTATATGGAAAAGAGGCACTATTGCCTATCTCTATGGAGATTCCAGTGCTACAATTTCTAAAATCTCTCAAGGTGGAACAAAATAGTGCAATGGAGGTACGGTTAGCTGAGTTGTTAGAAGTACAAGAGAAAAAGGAAAATTCCCTAACAACCATGACTAACCACCAACAAGTGGTTAAAAGGTGGTTTGACAAGAAAGCGTCCGACCAAGGTCTAAAGTGCAAAGACTTAGTGCTAAAATTTAATGAAAGAGTTGCAAAGTCGAGTCAACACGAAAAGTTTGACAACCTTTGGGAAGGCCCGTTCAAAATAATTCAATGCCAATAACATAATGCATATGAGTTAGAAACTATGGAAAAAGAAGCGCTAGGAATTCTAGTCAATGAAATTCACCTTAAATTATTTAATTAAGCTTGCTTATCCTACTGATGTAAATATGTCTATAGTGCTTTTTCCTTCTTTCCCTTTTATTTTGTTGGCTGGTATTTCTATTTATTCTATGGTTTGAGGTGGAAAGGAAAAAGTAACCCATTAACTATAGAGAGTAAGGAAATAAACTTGTAGTTGAAAAGAACAAAAAAATTAAACATCCACATGTAGAATTGATACATATATGCTGAAAGGGAAAAGATGGCCTAGTTGCAAAATCCAAAAGTAGACAACAAGATGATTATATAAAGATATATTTTCATTATATATATGCTTTGATATTTACATTGTCAAAATGGCTCAAAGGCCACACTTCCGAATATATAGTTCTATTCTACTTCTTTCATATATTTTACAAAAAGTCTTTTTCAGGAATGTATACAAAAAATGGACTAATTGCTATGAGTTTAAAAGGAAAACAAAAGAACATGGGAGTTTTCAGTCCACAACATAGGTAGTAGCAATGGATGCATCAACAACATCATCCACAATATCTTCATCCACAGGGGCATCATTATCATCAACAATATCATTAACAAGAGCAACAACCAGAGGTGAAGGGAACACAAGGTTCCTGAAGTCTGTATACCAGTCGATGTCGTAGAACGACACCATGTTGTAGATGTGAAAAAGAAAGTGGCAGGCTCGAGTGACCCTTTGGCAGTGCTCATCTTGTGACTAGAGGTGAAAGCCACTCAAAAATGGTAGCCACAGTACAACCACATCCTCTTCTATGAACCTCCATAGGTCACTCACGGTTGGTATGCCTCCACCATATGCAACATTTGTCACTATGTCTCTGAGGCCATTCAGGTACTTCTTGGGAAATAATTCTTTGACAAGACAAAGAATCAGGGGCTTGGGAATTTGAATATCTAACATGGAGGTGACAAAGTGCAAGCACACATCAGTGTTAACTTGATACTTGTCCTCATATTTGATGCAATCCCATCCCATAACCCATTTCATGGCTATAATAGCCAGTGAGTTCACTTGTTCTTTGTCATCCTCTTCAAACACTTAGTAGAAATCTCACTTAAGAAAGCAATCTGAGATTTATGACACACTAGCCTAATTGGGGTATTTATGCTGGCGATTATTCTGCAACTATCCTGAAACTATCTCTGCAAAGTGCCTAAGTCTAGCCTATGAAAATACTACACACTACTAATGATAAACTACCAAACCAATTACCTACTACCAATTTTTCTCTAATCACTAAGTGTGATTTCACTACTGCTTAAGTGCTTATTTATAGAAACAGCGAGGAAATACATGGTAATCAACTTACTATAAATGTGATGCTAATCAAGTACCAACTTGAAATTTGTGCTTGAGCTTGCTCGAATTTCCCACCCAATTGCGTCTGCTAAGTACGGCTTGCTGTGTGCAAAACTAATAAGGGCTAATTAATTAGCCTAAGCCGGTGGCAACAATTGGTGGTGTTATTCATGGCCAAAGAATGAGGTGTCATTCTCTAGGTGTTTTGCTTATTCCAAGGCATAACTCGGATCTTTTCAAACACTGATCACATCTTTGGCTTAATCATTCCTTTTGGGATATTAATTGTGAACACATACGAATTTTTAAGCCGCTAGCAAAGCGTCAGCTCAAGTTCCAAGAAAAATGCACAGTACAATACAATTGCTAATTGTAATTAAGAATTCTTGTCAAATCAAAATGGCAAGTGATTCATCTCACACAAGCCAAAAGGTTGGCAGTACATGCCAAATTAAATGCAAAAAGGTAACTCCCATCTACCACCTTGAGGAAAAATAGCTAAGTATTGCATGCACAATATTTAAGTACTTAAAAGGTCTTTTTAAATATACTGCCCAGAGCAAAAAGCAATTTCTAGTGCGTAGCCAGAGCTAAGGTAAAATTGTAGAAAAATTCAAGCTAAGCAAAAGCTTCCCCAAAACAAAAATGGTAGAAAGTTCAAGCCACGAAGTAAAGGGAGGGGCAACGAGAAGCTTATTTAAAGCTATGCGAGGAACACCAGTTGTCAATATCTTTGATTTTTTTTTTTATGCCACACCAGGTATTCTTGACAAGCCAAAGTGGGAAAACACAAAGGAGCCAGATAACCCTAAAAGCTATAGAGACCAGAACTTAATTGAGGAGGATTGGGATAATATTCATGATCCATTTCTTGCAAAGAACCCTAAAGGATTGAGGGAATCAACCTATGAAAGAATGGAGATATCCAAAAATATAATGTCGACAGTAGAGAAAATATGGTTCGGCGGGCTTCCATAATATATGGTCCCATCTGTGCACTACTGCCCAGAATTAGTTGATGCAACAATTAAGCATTTCGACCCAATCACCAACACTATTGAGGGCCGGACTCAGTTAATATCACTCCAGGAGCCATCCAAAATATGCTGTGTATTCTTGATCATACGCTTGAAGAGGGATGAAAATAGAAGCATTCACTCCTAAACAGGGGGAACATATATGGAACACCAGGGATGAGGCTCTGGAATTTTATAACAAAGAAACACAAAGGGTTGAAGCAAAGTAGGGGAAGCCACCAAGAATTTTGGTGCAACACGACACTTTTGAAACAAATTTGCAAGATTCCTTTTTAATGATGGCATTTGTTTTCGGTCTGGACATCAATCAAGAGGTGCACGCGTCTTAATTGGGCCCAACTTTCTAGTTCTGTAGGCAAAAATCTTACTTCTAGTATGAATTTGTAGAATACCTTGCAAAGAAAATGATAGAGAAAATTAAAAATTACCAAGTTGAGTGGAAGTTCAAATTTCCTTCCTATCTTTCCCATATGTTTTTGCATCAAAACCCTGATTTCTTTGATAAGCGGGTGAAGTTATCTATTTTTGATGAAAATAATAGAAGAAAACTAGTTTCTATCTGTGCTCCTCTCCTCTCTTCCAATTTTGACTATTATGCATTTTAAGATTATTTCTCGACTCCACTTTTGCAAGATTTGCAAGGGGAGGATGGTATTAATTTGCTCACATTGACGTAGACAAAGTATATGCAAAACTTCATCCCCAGATGTGATTGGTTTTTTAGAGCGGATTTTACATTCATCTGAATGTGAGACTTCACCGAGGAACCATTTTTCCTTCTAACATGTGTTACTAATCGAGTGCTGGCCCTTGAAATCTTTTGGCAGACATGAATTATTGATATTACCTTTTGCAATGGAAAAGCCAAGAGGAAGGGATTCTCATCTATTTGCAAAGATTCAAAACAGTGGCCATGAAAAAGAAGTAGAAACATCTACTATTGTAGGATAAGTTGGCTCATCTAGGGTTGGTAATGATTTGTGACAAATGGAATCACAATCCTTTCAATTATCTACCCTATGAGAATATCAAGGTAATTCACAGTTCTCGGCCTTATTGGGAAAAGAGGCACAACCCACTAGAGGATGAAGATGAATTATTGGTTGACCTAATTCATATTCCCATAGAGGACAACAAGCTTCCATGGCATAGATTCTACTTCGCTATTGTGGATTATGATGAGAACTACAAAATGGAAAAATCTCTATTCAATAGGTTGAGAAAAGAAGAAGAATGGAGTATAGAAAGGATCAGAGCCTTCTGGGTGTATCGCCAAGAGACAAAAAAACTTGATGCACCTTATGAAAGCATCCCAGATGATGAAGAGTTTGACAAGCTATGGGATGAGGAGCATCTTGCTTTTGACTCAAGTGCTAGTAGAGGAAATGAATCCGGTAAAGAAGAGTAGGCGAAGGAGGCAGTTGATACATCGACGTCCTCTGCTTAGCAAAAGAAGAAATCCATAGGGAAGCCTTCCTATGTTGCTTCAAATGTGTGACTAAATATATCAAGAGCCTCACAGACACTCACCTAGGCCTCAAAATCGACAAGAGGGTCCCAACAACAACAACTAGAGATTGTGGAGATGGGCCCGCCCCCTAAACAATAGTGCACACAAGCTATACTAGGAGAAGGTTCAAAAGAGTCTATCATGAGCCAAGTGCTCATAGCAAGCCAGGGGTTCAAAGTAAGTGAGGAGCCAACAACAAGCAAAGCACCGTCCACATCTAGTCAATAGGTAATGTTCGCTCCTTCCTTTCTCACTTCTCAATCTTTAGTATCCTTTTCCGTTCATGCATCACCTCTCACTACAAGTGTTGGCCCTACCTTCTCTACCCCTACCATAAAGTTTGTGGGAGTTTTCTCCCAATTCACCCAGATAGGGCCATCTACCTTAACGCTTCTGCAAACCTTTACACCAACTACTGCTACTCAATCTCTCCTCACCTCTCTTTTTGAAGGTTCAATCGCCATTGGTACCCCCATTGCTATTGCTACCTCAATTTTGAACCAATATTCCTAACAAATGGACTCTACAATGAATACTCCATCACCATGGAAGTCAATGAGCCCTTCTATCAATTTGAAAATTAAACCTTGAAAAGTCCCTTATTTCTCCCCACAAAATGTTACTCTCTAGAAGAAGAAAACGCAGGGGCCTGACACACTTACATTCCCTTTTTCCCTACCTCCCGGTGCACCCTTTGCAGGTGGGCTAGTTTAGTCACCATCTGAATTCATAGCCCGAAGAGAAGCCACAAAGCAAGCGCGAGCTCTCAGAATGAAAAAGAGAGAGGCTAAGGATGACAAAAGGGATGTAGAGCCAAAAGTGTATACTGTGTACAATGAGGTGCAAGGAATGCTCAATTTTTCCACCATGTACCCAAACGCTACCAAACTCCAAGGGGAGATGCTACCGAATGATTACAACATGTTGGTCATGGGACTCGATTTGAATGCAGCCCAACCACAAGACAAGGTAGAATTCATGGAGGAAATGTAGCGGGTGGTGACAACAAACTTCCTCAAGTCTGGTCATCAACTAAATAAAAAGGAGGAGCAATTGAAGCTTGTGAAGGAAAGGGTTAGTTTCCTGGAGACAAGGGAGATATCACTAGAAGCAAAAGTTGTGTGGTTATTAGAGAAAGGATGGGCATAAGAGTTGGAGTGGAGCAAACTCCAGGAAGAACTCAAGAAATTCCAATATGTTGATCCCATCTTGATCAACAAGCTATGGGTGAAGAGCCAAGAATATCAAAGCCAATTGGCCTTGATGGGAAAAAATTTGCAACAAAAAGAAGTAGAGTTAGCAGCTCAGCGTGCTCAACATGAGCAAAAATTAGAAACGAATCAATTAGACTTTGAAGGCCGAAAGGCCCAATTAGAAAAAGAGCTCCAAGAGACAAAGTCCTCTATTAACACAGAGTTGGCGAACCACGCTCGAGTCAAGGAGAACTAGTATAAAGAACTAAGTAGCCTCGGGGAGCAACTTGCATTCGCAAAAAAGAGAATTGTAGAATTAACAAAGGATGTCAGTTCAAAGGATGCAGAGATTTCCCTTCTAAAGATCGCTCCCTAGGCCCCTGCTGTGCAGCCGGACCTCATCCTAGTAGCTCAATAGCTGTACATTTCATACTGGGAAAAGGTTAAGGCCTTCTTCCTAACACTACAACCAACACTTCGATTCATCTTGAAGGAAACAAAATTGAGCTAGGAGGTTCACAAAACAATCGAGAAATTCTCACTGTTCATCATAGAGAAGGTTCCTTAAGCCAAGAGTTTGCTAAGAAAGCTATACATGGTCTTTGATGAAGACCTGGCATAGGCAGGAATTGAAGATCAAGATGTTGCTGCCCAAATGACAAACAAGTTCATCCATTTCCACTCAACCTTCCTACGAACTAACGCTTGCACAACTACTTTGAACAAGACTATAGATAACATGTAGGAAAATTTCTCTCGACTAGCTAAAAAGGGCCTGCCATCCCCGTTTCTTGAAGATGGGTTGATTGCCACAAACGAGTAAATTGCACAAAGGATTGAAGAAAAAAATTTAGGACCTAGCCACTTTCTAGGATTTCAGCCAGCCTCCTACTGCATCAAACGTTGAAGGTGTCTTTCATCCTCTTGCACAACTACTTTTCCATTGGAAGGTAGGGGTCAGTTTACTTAAGGTGCTGCCTTATAAAGAAATGCTTGACCTAGGCAAAGTGCAAGAAAATTTGTGGAATATGGAAAGACCATTTGAGGATGACTGGCCACCCTTGTAGGTATCCCTTTCCAAGCTCTAATTTCATTGCCCAATAGATGGCGCTCTAGTCTGCGAACTAGAGAAAATTTTGGGTTCTACGTTCCTCAAGCGAAATGCTCCTGATAGTTGCCAGAAGTTGTGAATATGAAATTAACCATGCTCCCTTTGGGATTTGTTTTTTGCTAAGTACTGACCCATGGATTCAATGAACATCATTGAACCTTTTTGATAAATTCCCACGACCTCCACCACATGTCCACTCAACACTCTCCGAGGGAATTCTCTCCTTTGCTCTTTTACTGGCCCTTGCTATGCTCGAACGTGTCTTCATCATGGGTTATATTAGCTACTTCCCTTCACTTCCTTGTCGAGCCTCGCCCGCTTTTCATGTAGCTCCCATTGGAATAAAGATTTGGTGGGTCCCACAAGCAACATCTATAGTAAACATTGCTGCTATGTGTCACCCCAATGCAAGCTTTCAACGAAGGGAGGGGAGAATGAACCATAAGTTGCACCATGCTGCCATTTGTCTCCTTACGAATGCTTCTCCAACATAGGATGGAGCAAACTATAGGCTGAAAGATGCTACCACATGTTCTAACTACCTGTATTGAGTGGCGACACTTGTTTGCACAAGACCACTTCCATCATTCACATAGAATGCACCTAGATGGGAGGTGACCAAATTCTATGGCCTGAATATTTTTCTGTTGCAATGACCAAGTAAATCATTGCTGCTACATCATTTCTCAAGATTCAAAATCTTTTTAGTTATTGCTTGTTAGGCGATGGAAGGCTCACTATATATACTGCTCTTTGCTTCTGAACAAGGGTTCAAAGATTACATGTTACATGTTCCTAGTTCTACAGGTTCAAGAATTACAGGATTTTAGAGAGATACTAGGCTTTTCTATTGTTTAGATTATTGCAAGAACTCATAGATTATGCCATTGTTCAGCCTCTTTTTTTCTTATGCTATTGATAAAATTTATACTATGCCATTATTGTTTGAATGGTTTATTTGCCAAACTTCTATAATTTGAATGCAAATTTGTTGGTTTATATCATGTCTTTTGACTCCTCTTTTCAGTAAATGGGTGTGAAAATTATTTTATGTCATTAAATGAGTTGTTCATGCTTCAATCTTTAATTTCTATTATTCTAGGACATGGTAAATTGCTAAGTAGGCCCTTAGATCATATCCAAAAGATAGGTTTATTGTGCCTTTTTATCTAAATTCTGGCGTATCACCTTAGTTAGGTCCTTTAATTTTATATATGCTTCCTTTTCCCATTCCAAAACCCCAATTACAGAAGAAGCCGGTTTCTTTAAAAATTCAGAGGTCACCCAGTTTAGTGCAATAAGTCCCCTATAAACTAAGTTTCTCACAAAGGGTTGTTACCTTGCCAATTTTTTGGCATCAACACATAGTTAGGGTTAGAGATAGGTCTAGGGTTAAGATAATGGTTTAAACTTTATTGTTAGGGTTAGAATTAGAGACAGGGTTAGGGTTAGGATTAGGGATAGAATTAGAGTTAGTGTATGAGTTAGGGTTATGGAACTAGGTCATTAAAATAACTAATTGACAATACTAAACAAATATAATTAACAAAAATTACATTCATTTTTATTCACATTAATAAAACTTACATTTAATTTTTATCAAATCTAAAAAATAATAATTACAATACTATTAAGGCAAGTACTAGCCACTATGTGGCACTTGTTTCTAGTTACCAATCTATATCTCTTTCTCTTTCAATTAGCTTAACCAAAAAAGGGGAAATTTATGAAATTTTATTTTTATATTTATAGTAGTAGAATTGAAACCTATTAAAACATAGAAAAGACAAAAACCATAATCTTATCTCGTGTGTAGCTTAGAAAAGATAAAAAATTAGGAAATCCATCTAAATGAATCATTTTTTCCCCAATATAGGATGGTGCTAATATTTTGTTCAGATTCCTTTTTTTTTGGGGGGGAGGGAGGGGTTGAAAGGATTAAATATTTTATTTTTCACAAAAAATAGACTTACAAATAGTCATAGCTATCAATAAAGATAAAAATAGGAAATTTCATGGAGGCCTCACAAAGTATCACCAAATCCTCAAAGAAAAAAAATAATATTTTGAATATTCTTAATGTACAATGTCATTGCTATAATTTAATATTGAAAAAACATGAATGATTTCTTAAAAAAATTGATACTATTTTGGTGTGTGTTTTGATTTCAAGAAAAATGAATAATGAACCATCCAATTTATAATTATGCTATCCAATCCTAAGGTAGTTATAGTTAAAAATGTGATGATATGAAAATAAAATGATTATTGTTATGAAGATGAATACTTCATTATCTTGATTTATTTTATGACCTTAACAATTTCATTCTTCTAATTTTGAACACATGCCCTATCATGAAGCAAAAGATTCACTAAGAATAATTTCCTCATAGAGAGATTGCCATGGAAGAAGATGAACTATAACATATGAATCTATTGCAACATGCTACTAATATAATTTTTTGATCAATGATGCCAATGACTCCATTTTCTTAATTTATTGCTATGCTTGTATAATCTTTAGAGAAGATTGAAAAAGGAGAGGTCCTAAAAGGATGGAATCATACCACTGGTAGATTTTGAACCAAATTTTGACTAACATTCGTCAAAATTTGGGTCAAATGTTCGTCAAAATTTGGGTCAAAATCTACCAGTGTACCATGAGAAATATGATTAGTATGATAAAATGGTCAAAGTTATGGGTTGCTTAAAAATATACACGAGTGATAGAAATTATAAAATCTACAATTTAAAATTATAATTTAGGAAGAATTATATTAGATGACTATATTAGGGTTATGGATTCACTATAAATAATTTACTTTGGTGTCATATGGAGGTGAATACCCTTATTAATGACCTAGGACAAGATGATTTGTCAAGATTCATTGTTATATAAGAAATTTTTATTTGAGAAAAGGAATAATGCCACCTTTGAATTCTTTTTTTTGGGTCAATAAGGGCTTATTTATGGAATTTTTAATTGTAGAGTGATCTTCATTATTAGGGGAGTTATTCTTGTTTTGAGCTTCATGGAATTCAAGTGGATATTGGAAGCATGTTAACCCTTTATAAATAAAATTTTTAATTACAACATGAAACTTGTGGGTCAACATGTTTAAAAACTAAGGGGGTAAAAGCACATACCAGTATCACAATTTTATAAAGGAAATGGGAAACACAAATATAATTTTTCAACTTAAACCACATAAAACTAGTCTTTATGTTTTTAATTTCAAAATGATGTAACCTAATGAAATGTAGAACTCTAGATGAAGATATATATAAGTTTGATATTATTATTTCACTAAATTTAAGAGGATTTTTTTTAATTTCTAAAGATAAAAGTGAGGACGATGGGACTAAGAAGAAAAGAGAAAATAATTTTGTTTCCTTTATTTTTTCAGACCCAAATAGCTAACTTCAATATCTATATCGAGTGCATAGAAAAATAATATTTTTTTTTGTAATAATGTTTTAAAGTCAAACTTCACAATAATAGTATAGTATTCATTAAACATTAAATTTTGTTTATTTTTTATCATTAAAAAAAGCTATACCCTTTTGGATACAATTCTCTCATCTAGTGGAACGTTCATATTTTTCAAAATTTTTAATATGTTTTAATATTTTTTTTAATTTCTAATCAACCACATCAATGTTGATTATAAAAAAATACTTGTAATATTTTTTTGAAAAATCATATTAAAATTAATCAAAATATTAAAAATATATATTTAGATTTTAGACTCCAAACTCTACAAAAGGGTATTTTTTAGATTTTTAAATAAATCAATTATGATTGAAGAAATGTTTAGTTTAATTAGAGAGTTTTAGAAAATTATGAAAAAGTGGGAGGTGGATACCAACAAGGATTCCACAGATAATTTTGGGTGAAAATATTTTCTTGAAATGTTTTTGGCTGAAAGTGTTTCAATCAATATCCTTTTGAACGAAAGTGTTTTGGTTGAAACCCTTTCAATTGATGCCATATGAGTTAGAAATATGTTCTAGTAAAAAATGGTCTAATTGAAATCTCTCATATCTTTATTTTTGAATTCAAGCAAGTGAAGAAAATACAAAAAAGGAGTTCTATGGAGAAAAAAAGCTACAAAATTTTCAAGTATGATGATTCTCAACTTACAAGTTTCCCCTTCATTAAGAGGATAAACCTTTTTTTTTATAAATAATTATGTACTTGTGAATTGTATTTAATTATTTTGGTTTTTGTGAAATTATATAATTTTTATCTATATATATTTTACTCATTCCTAATCCTTGGGGTAGATAGTCATTCATCAAGCTCAACTGGCGAGCCATACCTTGGAACCTTGAATTTCTTAAGTCCTAGAACTACGACCCATTACTAAATTCATATTTTTTTATGGGTGTCCTATATATCTTTAAGGTTTCATTTCTATGTCCCCTCATAGGCACTAACCTCTCTCCCTTTAGCCAAGGATTTTCCATCCTTGATTCTACTAGACACTAGAATGTTAATATATATGCCTAGCACATATCATACTAGATCATTAAGGCCTATTTATCCACTTAGAACATTGATTTAACCTTTGGAAATTGGCCTAATTTACTTATCCTTTAATATTTTAAAATTTATCACCACATGTCATAACACATAGCTTCTTTTAGATTACTATTGGTTGTGTTTGTACCCTAGTTTTTATACTTGTTCTAAAGGTGTCTAGTCCAATTTCAAAATTTGGAATTTCTAGTATTAAAATGATGTGCTCAAGTCACTTGTATTTAGTCATTTTAGGGTTTGTGAGATTGTATATATATACTCATTCCTAATCCCTAGGATAGATAGTCATCCATTAAGCTACAATGGTGGGCCATGCCTTAAAACCTTGAATTTCAATTCCCAGAACTATGACCCATTACTAAATAATTCATATTTCTTTATATGTGTCCTAGATATCTTTAAGGTTTTATTTCTATATCCCATCATAGGTACAAACCTCTCTCTCTTTAGCCAAGGGGTTTCCACCCTTGATTCTATTAGACACTAGAATGTTAATCTATATGCTTAACACACATCATACTAGATCATCTTAGCCTATTTATCCAATTCATACATTACCTTTACCTTTGAAAGTTGTAACCTAATTTACTTATCTTTTAATATTTTTAAAGTTATTTGCACATGTCATAACACACATGTTCTTGATTACTATTGGTTGATACATGTTTTAACAATGTTTAATATAATTGTTTCATGGAAAAATAGAGGGTTTGCATCAAAATGAATCAACAAGATGATGAACCCCTACTTTCCACTATAAAACATGTAATTACGAGGGAAAAAATGCCTAAATAACAATAAAAATATAATCCTAACTATTACAGCAACTATGAGGGGAGTTTTTAAAGCCTAAAATGATGCATACCTTGCTACAAGAAGGTTGTTTTTAGGGTACAAAGGACTCATTCGCCTTTAGTAGTGAATGGGTCCTTGTTAGGGTTTCTAAAATTGAGATCTAGGTTCCATTCCTTGATTTCTACACTCTCAGATCCTCGGTTGTTAGCTCCGGAAAACTTTTAGCAAATTATGTAGCCTTCTTTCCATGTTCTCGCACTATGAATGATAGCTTTGTAACTTGACAACTTTGACAATTGTGTTTCAAACTTGTTCTCCACTTGATCTTCAACTTGTAAATATGTAAAAAAAACTTCAAGAGAAGAAAAAAATGTTGATTGTTAGTGAATAGGGTTTTCCTCAGTCAAACCCATTTTAGGTAATTAAACCAAATGATGAAATAATGAAATTGAAGCATGACCATGAAACAATGAAATGTTGATACCTTGGAAGTTGTCTTGGAGTGTAAATCTACAAACTAACATGAAGTGGCCATGAAGAATGCAAATATTGATCTTGAATAAGATGTATGACAATGCTTGCAAGTAGATCTTCAATGCTACATCAACTATCTTAGCTCAACAACATGCATGAATGCATTATGCCTTTGACATAATGAAATGACCTTGAATTGCTACAATAAAACTTCACTAATCTTCCCTTGAATTCCTTTGAAATGCTCTTTTAATGCTCTTGTAAACTCAAATTTTCTATAATGCATGAATACTCAAATTTGGTAGGAGAAACTATGTGAATTAATCCCATATTTATATACTAAATCTAGAGATTAACCTGAAAATTCAAACAATTCAAGCCAACACTAGATCTAGAATTAAAAATTATTAGAATCATGCCAAAATTAAATTAAAAAAGGGTGTCCAACTCAAGGAGGACCCATTCACCACTAAAGATGAATGGGTCCTAGCATAAGTTTCTAGGACCTTGCTTTGGGGGGTGGAGAGAACATAAAAACCCCACCTCAAATATGCATAGAAAGGGGGATCATATGTGGAGAGGACCCATTCACCACTAAAGGTGAATGGGTCCAAGCACCACTAAAGGTGAATGGGTCCAAGCACCACTTTCTAGGACCTTGATTTTTCCAAATTTAATGTTATGTAATTTGATTATTGAGTGTTAGGATAGATCCTTCGAATGGTGTCATTAATAAGGCTTAAATTTTAATTAAAGGGGATAATAAGCTCAATTAACCATAATTAATTAATGCAACCCTACTTAAGTGTGAAAGTGTACTACAACACTTTACAACACCATAAATAAGGCACAAATTAAGTACATTTTGTTAAAAGGGCCCCTAGATTAATGTGAATGTGTACAACACATTACAAAATTAAACCAAGGAACAATTAGGCTAATTAAATGTCAATTATTCCAAATTAAGTAAGGAAAGGGATACTTTTTCCATTACTACATTTTGCCTCGACTTTAGTGAGAGTTTTCCCCCATGAAAAACTCACACTAAAGTAGACATTCAAGACACTTTAGTATGCAGAAATAACAAAGATACATAACCATACCTTGTCAAAGGCCAAGAAAAATAAAGAAAACAAAGGATCAAGCACAACCATTCCAATGCGATGTGAAATGGGGTTGTTTGTCTGTAACATACAATGCTCACTCTAGGGTAGTGGAATTTTAGTTTGTCCACTAAGTGAGTAGTCCCAACATGTATGCTCACACTGGGGTAGTGGAACCTCAATTTTTCCACTAGGTGAGTTGTCCCAATGAGGCGGTTTAGTGAGAAAGTCATTCTAGTGTGTCAGATTCTAACTGTACAATGAGAAAGTCATGCCAGTGTGTTGACTTCTCATCATATTAACCATACCAAAGCTATCCTCCTGATAACTTCAATAAGGAACCACAAAGCTATGCTTTTGAATGTTTTGTTTATAAGTTTTTGTTAAAGGGGATTTTGATTTGTTCATGTAAGGTCTTCTTCTTAGGGGAACATTGTGCTTAATGTCTCCAAGAGAGGACAAGTTAAGAATATCAGATCACCACTTATGGGATGCCTCTCATTTCCATCATGCAATGAAGGGAGATTGTATGCTTAGAAATATCACACTCTTGGAGAACATCAAACCCAATGACACCACTAAGAAAGAGGAGACGCCACAAGGAAAAAAAATCATGCCATGAAATATGCCGAAATATGTCATCGATGTATGCCCCCACTTTAAAGGAGTTGCTAACACCATTACTGTGAGAAATTTCTTTAAAGTAGCCAATTTTTTCTCCCAATACATGAGATATTTCCTTGGAAAACCCTATGCCAAGTCATATGTTTCTGAGATAAAACAATGCCATGAAATAGGAAGGAAGAGTTGCCCCCAGAAATACATAAGGGATCTATGGATTCGGGGTCAATATGTCTTTGCTACATTGTTGTTTATAAGATCTCAAAACTGCCATCATTTGACCCCAAATACTCATAGAACTGGAAGAATGACATAAAGAGATCAAAAACAAAGAAAAAGCCTTTCAGGTCAATATGGAAGAGACCTAAATGTCTCGACGCCTTGCGTCATCCCCAAAAGGAAAACACAAGACAAATGAAAATATAAAAGAAAAGCTTTTGGGTCAACATGGAAGAGACCTAAATGTCTCGATGCCTTGCGTCATCCCAAAAAGGAAAACACAAGACAAATGAAAATTCCATAAGACATAGATAAGAATTTAAATACATATAGAGGAATGCACAAAAAAGAGAGAGATACATCAAACAAAACATCACTAGGGATCACATTACACACATACAATCACATAAAGAAACATGAAAAAGAAAAATAATAGTAAGGCACATGCGAGTCAACCTAAAGTAGGTCATCTTCATCCCAATCTCAGTTGGTATAAATGGAAGGTAGAAAACTAGCCAAAGGGACAAGAGCAAGTGTCCAACTAGGGGAAGCACCAAGTTCAACACTCTTTCTAGGAGATTTTTCATATAATCTCATAGAATAAGAAAATAATGTATTCAACTCATCATCCACTTGTTCATCAATCTTTGTAGTGTCAATGTCATCATCTAGATTAATCACAACAAGAGGTCGAATGAAAATTTCCATGGAATGCTCTTGTTTATGTTGTGGTGAGGGTATATGATAATCATGCATTGCTTCAGGTAAGTTCAAATTTTGATTTTCTATGTTGTTCTTGTCTTCTTGAATTTGTAACCTATGAGCAATAGCACGTTGTCTATGCCTACGCTCTCTAGAATTTTGATTTCATTTCCATCTATTGTAAATTTGTGTTTGTGTAAGAGTGGGTTTGTCAATTGCAAGTTCCTTCTTTTCCTTGGGAGGAATTAAAGAAACAATATGAGGTTGTTCAACTTCTTTTTCTTTAACTTTGTAAACTTGTTTAATTCTTGGAGGGACAATAGGATTATTTGTGTTATCTTGTGCTCTCTTGGAGGAAATGGTGGGAGGACTTTCTATAGGTTGTTCTTGGATGTTCAAAAGGTTTTTTGGTTCAATCATTGCTTTGTCAAGGATAGATAGTTTAGTTATAGGTTGGCGTGCATGTTTCGAAGGGATAATTCTACTATTTTATTTTCTTTGAACTTTTGATATGATTGAAAAAGAAGTCCTCATGAGGTTTGATAGGTTCCATAGGCTCGGGCCAAAATAAATCTAATGAAAAATTCCCTTGGGCCAACGTAGGATTAAATCCACTATAATGCATAGTAAAGATATCAATTCCAAATGGAAACTTTAGACATTTATGCACAATTGAAGGTATGACATTCATGGAGCGAAGCCATGGATAGCCTAGCTTCACATGAAATTGGTTCAATTGTGGAATGATGGTGAATGAGACAATTAATGTTTTCCGTCTGAATTTTAAAGGGAGATCTATTGAGCCCATCATAGGATAAGCAAAACCATTCTGCATCTTGATCCATGCTTTTGGTTTATCATATATGTATCTTGATATAGTTCATGCACAAATATAATTTCTTTAGTGATCACATTCTCTCCACATACAGGATCAATCAATATCCCATTAGTGGGCTTATCATTGATTCGACTAGCTATGTAAAGAGAACCATCAAGTACATGTTTCAGTATGTCGTTTTGTGAGAAAGCAATGTTAAGAGGCTTTTTAATTGAGCCCTTATGAGGTCTAGCATTGATAAATGCTATCATTTCAATCAGTTGTTCTTCGTTGATATTTTGTATGTTTTCATCATCTGTGTCAACCTTCATCACATATTTCTTCATTTCACTAGCTTCAATAAGGTTTACCATGGCATGTATATTATTATTGTCTTGTTTGTTCAAATACTCATGAAAGAAGCAACTAAGACTAGAGACAATTTGTGTTTCATTTCAATTTTTAAGCACTTTCCTTAGATTTTGTATAATAGGGACCATGCTAATGTTTATGCTTTTACTAAGGATATTATCTTGTAAGTTTTCTAGTTGTTCATCTAGTTTTTCTATAACATCATGCACATTGGTTGTAGGAGGTGAAGTTATGAGAAATGAAGTATGCAAACTATGAGCCAGAGGGGGTTGATTATCAACACTATTAGAGAGAGAGTTAGATAATCCAAGATCCACAATGAGTGAGATATCATAGGATGACATGAGCCTTGAACTACATCTTACAATAGTATTGCTAATATGACACAAAGTTGTAAAGCTCATACAAGTTTTACAAACCTAGTGTGAAAACCCTAAATGGAAAGGGGCAATGCAATGACCTAGAATGAAATGTAATTTTTAGATTCTAAACAATGCAATTTACTGACTACACAATGCAATAAACTGAAAATGAAATGTTGTAAATGCAATTTTGATTTTTGACAATGCACTGAAATGAAGCAAATCAAGCTAGATGCAATGAATTTTATGAAACAAAAAACTAGAAAACTAAAACAGGAAAGTAACAGTAGCAAACAAAAGCCTAAAACTATGATTTCAATTTCCAAAAAATGTAGATTAGGATCTAATAGGTACTCATTCACCAGTAATGGAAAATGGGTCCTGGTTAAGTATTTTTGAGATGTTTCTATTGATTCCTAAGTGATTCTTAATTCTTTTTAGATGCTAGAAAGGTTCAGGTCAAGCCTGATTAGGGAATCATTCTTTAGTAAAGGAAAATGGGTCCTTGATTAAGGTTTTTAAATTGTTTTTGAATGATTTTCAAGGTTTTTGCAATGTATTTCAGTTCCAGGTCTAAGATAGTAACTTTCAATTTTAGGTTTTCTAGAAATACAATGTGAAAATGCAATAAAATGATGAATGCAAAGAATTAATTTGAAATGCACTGTTATTTTAAATTTCAAATGAAAATTTATGAGATTTAAATGATATGCAAAGTGACTGATTTGTTTTTGTATTTTTTCATATTTAGAGAATGCAAAACAATGCAATTCTAGACCCTAAATGAGATGCAGAAACCCTAAATGAGATCTAATTCAATGTAAGTTAAATGCAAATGAATGCAATATCTAACCTAGGATGCAATGAAAAACTTCAAAATAAAAAAATTGCAATATTCAATAGGCCGAGTTCACCATTAATGTTTCATACAAAAATAGAGGTTTGCATCAAAATGAGTCAACAAGCTGATGAACCCTTACTTTCCACTATAAAACATGCAATTATGAGGGCCAAAATACCTAAATAACAATTAGAAACTAATCCTAACTGTTATAGAAATTATGAGGGGAGTTTGAAGAGCCCAAAATGATGTGTACCTTGCTACAAGGAGGTTGTTTTTAGGGCACAAATGACTTATTCACCTTTAATGGCGAATAGGTCCCTATTAGGATTTTTGAAACTGAGATCTAGGTTATGTTCCTTGATTCTTCCACTCTCAGATCCTTGGTTTTCAGCTCTCGAAAACCTATAGAAAATACTATAGCCTTCTTTCCGTGTTCTTGCACTATGAATGATAGCTTCATAACTTGACAACTTTGACAATTTTGCTTCAAACTTGTTCTTCACTTGATATTCAACTTGAAAATTTGCAAACACACATTCAAAAGAAGAAAAACTTGTCGATTGTTAGTGAAAATGGGTTTGCCTCAGTCAAACGGCTTTTAGGCAATTAAACCAAATGATGAAATAATCAAATTGAAGCATGAACATGAAACAATGGAATGTTGATACCTTGGAAGTCATCTTCGAGTGTAAATATACAAACTAACATGAAGTGGCCATGAAGAATGAAGATCTTGATCTTGAATAAGATGTAAGGCAATGCTGCAAGTAGATCTTCAATGCTACGTCAACTATCTTAGCTCAACAATATGCATGAATGCATTATACCTTTGACATGATGAAATGACCTTGAATTACTACAATAAAACTTCACTAGTCTGCCCTTGAATGCCTTTCAAATGCTCTTGTAATGCTCTTGTAAACTAATTTTCTATAATGGATGAATAATCAAAATTGGTAGGAGAAACTATGTGAATTAACCCCATATTTGTGCTAAATTTAGAGATTAACCTTGCAATTCAAATAATTCAAGTTGACACTAGATCTAGAATTAAAAATCATTAGAATCCTGGAAAAATTAAATTCAAAAATGGGTGTCCCACTCAAGGAGGACCCATTTGGAACTAAAGGCGAATGGGTTCTAGCACAAGGTTTTAGGACCTTGCTTTGGGGGGTAGAAAGAACATCAGAAACCCACCTCAAATATGCATAGAAAGGGGGGTCGTATGTGGAGAGGACCCATTTTCCACTAAAGGAAAATGGGTCCAAGCACCACTTTCTAGGACCTTGATTTTACCATATTTAATGTTATGCAATTTGATTATTGAGTGTCGGGATAAATCCTTCAGAAGGTGTCATTAATAAGGCTTAAATTTGAATTAAAGGGGCTAATTAAGCTCAATTAACCACAATTAATTAATGCAACCCTAGTTAAGTGTGGAAGTGTACTACAACACTTTACAACACCATAAATAAGGTACAAATTAAATACATTTTGTTAAAAAGGGGCCTAGATTAATGTGAATGTGTACAACACATTACAACATTAAACCAAGGCACTAGGCTAATTCAATATCAATTATTCCAAATTAAGTAAGGAAAAGGGATACTTTTTTCGTTACTACATTAATTAGATTTAGAAATTTCTAGTATTAAAATGATATACTTTTCACTTGTATTTAATCATTTTAGGGTTTGTGAGATTGTGTAATTTTGATATTCATTAAGCTCCAATGGTGGGTCATGCTTTAAAACCTTAAATTTCAATTCCTAGAATTGTGGTCCATTTCTAAATTCATATTTCATCATAGGTGTCTTAGATATCTAAGGTTTCAAGTTTCTATGTCCCCTCACACCAACACTAACCTCTCTCCCTTTAATTTTTTTAGACTACAAGAAGTGGGTAGTACCTCAATAAACTACAGTGCCCCTGATACAAAAATTCACGTGACCAATGATGCTTGCACGACATGCCCTTCGGTACCATAGGGATGTGGGGAGATTGGACCTCATGACTTCTTTCCTGCAATAGGATGCTTTAGCCTATTGATCCAAGGGCCTCACCCCCTCTCTCCCTTTAATTAAGATATCTAACTTGTTGCATATATTTACTTGGACAACAATATACATATGAATATTGTTTCTTGGCATTTTCTTTTATGAGAAAAATTCTCATTTGGACTAATATTCTAACTTAATTATAGAGCATACTTATAGAATTTACTAATTTATTTCCCACTTTTCACTTCCTCCTTGGTGCTTATTTTAACTACATACATACATACATACATATTGTAGTGTCGAAAATTGTCACTCTTGACAATTTCACTATGTTTAGCTCCCCACTATGTGCTTGGACTTAATTATGCATTTAATTGCCCATTTTATGAATATCTTTGGAAAATCAAACAATGAGAATAAAAATAAGCATTCCATATCTGCCCTAGATGTTTAAGGCCTTGGCAAGGATGAGTCTAGACAAGGGTACCCAGTGCCCTTGTCCAACCTTTTTTGGCTCCAATTTGAACATGGCGGTGTTGGTATTTTATTATTTGAAAATCTAATTTCATTTGTCAACTATCAACATTTTATTTTTGAGAAATTAGAAGAATTGCATATAAATACAAATAATCTTCACCATTTTAATGCTAATGAATCCTAACATATTTATGAAGACAATTGAGATTATTATTGTACAATCAAGATAATAAAATTATCAGAATTATTACAACATTTATTTCAATCAAGTATCATGTCAATCATATATCACATCTTTATATAAGCTTAGATTATGATGTTTAAGTTTGACAACCCAAAACAACAGTTGGATTGGTTTTCATACCAAACAATACCCCCACATCCGATATCGCAATAAGCAAGGCCACGATGTAAAATGTAATGCAATACTCCAAAAGCAATTCCACTGTTAAAGAATGCCGTGCATATGCAAGTCAAGCAATTTTTGGCAATGGATATCTTGAGAGATATGCATCCACATTGACAGTGACAGTGACAGCAAATTCATTATCGTTATTTATTGTATTCTTCAGAACATGACCACCGACACAGCACAATGATCGTGGCTCCCATCCGTCTCTCCCTCTTCACGGGCAATTATGATATTAAATTTAATGTACAACAGACAATGAACAGAGAAAACGAAAATGATCTTCAGTGGAGCACCTTTATGTCATTAGTAATGTGTGCACGACTCAATGTGGGTTGTTCAGCTGGCCCCAATCCATTACGTGTCCACAGAACTCGATAAGATTTTCCACTGGTTTTAAAGTGGAGGTAAAGACAACGGTGACCAAGAAAGATAATTGAGGGGCCCTCGATTGATTATAAGAAGGTGAACACAATCTCTTAAGATTATCTTAAGAGATGGTAAATGAGTATTTTATTTTTATTGGTTAAAATGTATTTAAGAATAGTTTAGAACATTGTAATCAACATTAATTTGAAGTATTCAAGAAAGTCATAAGTGAACAAAATATAATAGTAGAGAATGTTACTAAAATTAAAGACGTGATGAAGAAGCACAAAATTTTGAAGTAAATGTGAAGTTAAATAGGACATATTTATAATCTTCAATGTGTCTTGAAGATACAAAATCTCTCTCTGAATAATATTAGGTCTTGTGTCTGTCAACAAAAGAAGAAACTTTTGTAATAGGATTAAAAATATTGATTATGATATGATAAGAGGAAAAGTATCACAAAAGACCCTAGAAGCATGAATGAAGTAAGGAAATTCTATAGTAAAGACACATGTAGCCAAAGGATTACCTAGTTCCTAACCATTCCTCATCAAAATTAGTAAATGAATCAAACATATTATAGCTATTCTTTTTCCTAAGAAAAAGTATGATGATAATTAATTTCTTTAGATATAGATGATAATTCATAGTATTATAATGCTTTAAATACAAGAAAAAAACTCCACACACTTTTCTTTATCTCATGATTTTTTTCTCATGTTTCACTATGTTCTTATATGTAGGGTTCCCCATATCATACAATCCTCAACATTCTCAATAGGAGGCATCATCAAATGTAAGTATAGAGGAAAGATAAAAAAGGAATTAAGTTTCATATGGTTGACAAGTCCTAAGGCATATGGAAAAATATGGACCTAAATATTCACAAGATACAAAAATAAACTCCACACACCATCTAGATAAAGGTTCATGCATTTGTGCACATACACATAACTTTTAAATAAATTGTCTCATTTTTAAGCATTTCTTAATAGCTTATTTTTAATACTTCATAAATTTTTAGTGGGTGCTATTATTTTATAATAGATACTAGTTTGTGAAAACAAAATAAAATTCATAATCTCTTGAGCATAGATCATTAACAATAATATCTAGTGTATGCATATTTTTTATTTTTTAATCCACACAAATGATAATCTAGAATAATATTATTACATAACACAACTCTTTTTCTATATACCCATTTTTTATTTTCTAAAATTAGTGTTTCAGATTAAGCTATCTCAACCTTGACAATTTTATATTTTATTCTTAATTAATTGAAAATTTTCTATACTTACTATCATAGATATTTATATTTATTTAACATTATTTAATTATTATCCACCAAACTAGGGCACGGTATTTTTAATTAACATCATATGGGCCACATGTTGGCACAATTGTGGGGTGTTGTTATAAATATTTAAAATGCTTGTGAATAGAGATTTGAGTTTCCTACTTTAATGGGGTCATATGCCAATCTTGATAGATTCTTATGTGTTAGTGTAAATGGGGTTATTTCCTAACTAGTTATTAGTGAGGACCTATTCACATCATTAATAAGTTTACTTAGGAGTTAGTTTCCTAGGTGGAATTCTAGAAACTAGTATTTAATGGGGCCATATCTCATTAATAGGCATGCAGTTATCTAGAAATTTAAAATTTTTCTCATGCATTTATAATTATGCATTAGAAATTTAATGATTGCAACTAAGGTGGTTATCCAACCTCCTCCCATCTTTCCTATATAAGGAAGGATCTTGTACATTTGTAAATCATCTTAGAGATTCTAGATCAATTCATCATAAATCATCATTTGATCATATTATCTTCTTGCTCATGTTGAAACACTTTCTTATTCATATGGATGGCATTCTTTGTGGTTGATCTTTTGAAGTATGCATAGCTTCATCTAGGTTATTGTTCATATTTCCAACATCGTATTAGAGCTTAGGCCATAGAAGATCCATCTCATATCAAGAAGTTGAGTTGAGGAGACTATTGTAGGCTGAAGGTTTTCACGAAGGGCTACTTGTTCTCATCTAGGAGGCAACTAATTTATGAGGCACTTTGGGTTAGATATAACCTCATTATTGTGTTCAGAAGGTCTAAAAACCTAAGGATCACCTACCCATTCGTCAAGATTTGACTTCATCATCTGAAGGCCATCAAAGGTTTTTTGTAGCTATATTAAGGGCGTCATACAGATCGTACAAGTTTCAAGAAAAAAATTCCCCCCTTTATTGTAGAAAAAAATCCACTCTCTAGTCAACATCATATAAAATACTTCATATTCTAAGGTAAATTTATTTTTTGGTGATTTTTCAAAAATTCGAGCGACTATCTTAAATTTGATGGCCAACTGACCATCACGAAAGCCCCATCATGTCTTAGTTAGGAAGTTATCTGAAAATTGCCATAATTTTTGAATCAAGTATCAAATTTTCATGAACAAATCATTGGATAGCTGGTTTTGAGCACTATACAATGGTATAAATTTTTTTATCAAATTTTATTCCTGTAATATTTTATCATAGCTTGAAGTAAATTCTTCTTTTTGGACTCTCGAGCTCATATATTATCACCAATTTGTCAAATTTTGGAGATTCTAGCAACGTTGCAAAGGTGATTCAAAGCTATATTATTTTTTCCATCTAATTTTCTCAGATTCGACCCCAAGTACATTCTATCAAGTTTTTGCAATCTGAGGCATTTACTTGATAAATTAGATATATTGTAATTTGGAGAAAGTATATTTAAATTGGGAGTATTCAATTTGAATTGTGTATCATATTTGGGAGTTTCTAATTGATATTGAAGGTCAATATCTTTGTAATCTTGGAGATTGGTCATAGTTTGTTATGGGGTTTGGATATTATCCTTCACTAATTATATTGGAAAGGGGAAACTATAGACAATGGAGAGATTGCATCATAAACCATCTTCAATCACTTCATTTGTTGCCACATTTGTATGGTTTAGTTGTTGATAAAATGTTTCTCAACCTTGCAATTACATAAGGTATTGTTCAATTGATGATGATGAGAGGGCGTGGGGGGATCATCCCCTCCACTAGGGTCTAGGGGTAGTGCCCTCGAAAGAAAAAAATATTTATATTTTATTATTGTAAATCTAGACCGTTCATTATTATGTCTCATATCTAATAGTCAATATTTTATTAGCTTGATTTTCCCTAGAAAGACAACCCTATTTTATGAGGGCATTATATTATGTATGTGTATTGTGATGTATTCTAAGAGTCTGATAGTGGTCGTGTTATCTCTATTGAGTGGTGATACTCATGTGAGAAACTTTCTCTACATGTATATTGTAATCTTTGTGATTGTTGAATAATATATTGGGTGAATTTTTGAGTTTGGGGGTTTTCTCCCAAAATGGTTTTCCCCACATAAATCATTGTGTCATGGTATGCATGATATTTATGTTTATTTTTCTATAACAGTTAAAGATCTATAATTTTTTTGCATTATTCTCCTCTCAAGATTAATTTAAGAAGTTGTTCTACTACCTTAGCTTCCTTACAAGTGGTATAAGAGCTTGATCACCTTTAGTTTCAGTTGTGGGTTGTTGGGTTTTTTGAACTAATCCAAATTTGTGTGGGAGCTTGTGCAAAAGACACTTTGTGATCTTTTTATAGGAATTTTCAAATGGCAAGTTCATTATGGAGAATAGAGATGGAGGAGTTGTTAATAGATCAAGATCTATGGGATGCTATTGATGAAAATGTTTCAAGGCCTATAGATCCTACTCAAGCTGCTCAATACAATGTTATAGACCATAAAGCCAAGGCTATAATTATATTATTCTTGGAAGAAATTATTTTAATGAATGTTCATGAAGAGACCTCTACACAAAAGCTATGGAAGAAGCTTGGTGAGATGTATCAAGTGAAATATTTAGTGAGAAATATTTTCTTGAGGAAGAAATTGTATTCCTTGAGAATGGAAGAGGGTGGATGAATTACAAAACACCTAGAAACATTCAATATGTTGATGGCTTAGTTGGAACCACTTGGTGTCAAAATGGATGAGGAAGAGAAATGTTAGATCTTGATTTGTTCTTTTCCTAATTTATGGGATTCTCTTGTTATTACTATTGGGAGTAATTCTTTTGTATTGAAGACTGAAGATGTGGTGAGTTCTTTTCTTTCTAAAGAGATGAGGAGGGAGGTATCCATCAGTGCCAAGGAGGCCTTGAATTTTTGTGGAAGACCTAAGGAAAAAGGAAAGAAGAATGAGAAGCGTGAAAATTCCAAGTCCAATGGGAGACCTCAGTCTCCTAGAAATTCCAAAGTTCTTTGCTAGAACTGTAGTAAGTATGGACATGTTCGTAAAGATTGCAAAGAAGAAAAGAAGAAGAAAAATAAGAAATTTAGTTATGATTCTGAGTCTGAGAAGGAGGATGGTGACACATTCATTACAACTTTGGTAACTTGTGTAGGTAATGATGCATGGTTAATTTACTCAGGTGCATCTTTCCATATGACCTCTAATAGAGATTGGTTTTCTAAATATGAAGAATTTGATGGAGGTAAGGTGTACTTGGGTGATGATTCTCATTTAGGCATTGTTGGTCGTGGTAAAGTTAAAATCAGGTTTCTTGATGGTAGAATAAGAAGGACTAATTGTGTGTTGCATATCCCTGGTTTAGCACACAATTTTTTATCGTTCAAAAAACTAATAGATGTAGGTGTGTAGGTAGTATTTTCTAATGCAGGATGCAAGATGGTTAGAGGTGCTATGGTGATTGCTAGAGGTGTTAGATATGACACATTTTATGAGCTTGATACATGCAATGTTGAGTGCAATATTACTTTTGAGAAAATAAAGTTTGTGGAAGAAGTAAGGGTTTCACCTTCAATAGATGGTCATGGATCTTGGGTACCCAAGGTTTCTCTTTCTTTTGAAAAAAGTTACCTATAGAGGAAACTGTGTTATGACACCAAAGACTTGGCCACATTGGAGAAAAGGGTCTATGGACCTTGAAAAATAAAATCCTTGTTGAAGGTCTATCTTATTGTAATCTTGAATTTGATTTCTGTGAGCATTTCATTTATGGAAAACAAAACCATGTTCAGTTTTACTTGAGTTCTCATAAATCTTATGGTGTATTGGATCTTATTCATTTTGATGTGTTTGGTCTTGTAGATGTTTCCTCAATTAGTAAATCCACATATTATGTTTCATTTATTGTGGACTATAGTATAAGGACATGGGTATACTTTCTAAAGAATAAATTTGAAGTTTTAAGTAAAATTAAAGAATTTAAAGCAATGGTTGAGTTGCAAAATGAAAAGAAAAGAAAATTTTTAAGGAATGATTATGGAAGTGAATTTTTCTCTAATGAATTTGATAGATTCTTTAAATATTTCAGTATTCATAGAAAAAAGAAAAATCCTTATTCTCCAATACAAAATGGAGTTGTAGAAATAATGAGTCACAAGACACTGATGGAGAAGACTAAGAGTATGTTGAGTGGCGCTAGTCTAGAATAAAGGTTTTGGGCTGAAGCTATTGCCACTACCTATTACTTGATTAATAGGTCTTCTACATCAGCTCTTGTTGATAAGATTCCTATAGAGGTATGGTTGGGTCACAAGCCTTCATTAAGACATCTTAGAGTTTTTGGTTGTGAGGAATATGCACATGTGCCAAAGGAGAAGTGATCAAAGTTGGAGAACAAGGCTATGAAATGTATCTTCATCGGATTTAGTTAAATGGTGTGAAAGGATACAAGCTTTGAGATTGTGTTGCACATAAGGTAATACATAGTAGTAGTAGACTTGTGTTATTATTAGAGAAACTAAGCCTTCTTTTGTTACATTATAGCCAAAACAAAGTAAATAGGAAGATGTGATTCAATTTCCTTCTACACCTGAGAAAGTTGAATTAAGGCCTGTGGAGAGACAAGAAATTGAGGAGAGCTCATCTAGCTCCAAATATTTAGAAGAAGAGGAAGAACCTCCAACTCATCTTTTTCATAGGTCTACAAGGAACATACAACCACCTGAAAGGTATTCACCTGATGATTGGAGATTTATTTTTGCTTTGAATACTAACATTGATGAACCTAGATTAGTAGAAAAGGCATAAGGTATGAATGATGCAGAATCCTACAAGATTGTTATGGATGAATAAATGAATTCTTTGAAAAAGAATGATACATAGGATCTTGTACCATTTCCTAAAGGATCAAAACCTATTGGTTACAAATGGGTGTTCAAGAAAAATAATTGTTCAGATGGAAGTATTGAGAAATACAAAGCAAGGTTGGTTGCAAAAGGTTACTCTCAAGTCGAGGGTGTTGATTATGGTGATATATTTTTTCTTGTTGCAAAAATGAAATCCATTAGATTTTTTCTTTCTATTGTTGTTGCTTATGGTTTAAAGGTTGAGAAAATGGATGTGAAAACCGCTTTCCTTCATGATGACTTGGGGGAGGATATTTAAATGACACAACCAAAGCACTACGAGATGAAAGGTAAAAGTAAATTGGTTTGCAAATTGAAGAAATGTTTGTGTGGTTTAAAATAGAGTCCTAGGATGTGGGACAAGAAATTTGATACATATGTGTTGAGTTTGGGATTTGAGTGTTCTAAATTAGATCATTGTGTTTATTATAAAATTGATGGCAATCATTTCCTATTTATTGCATTATATGTTGATGATATGTTATTCATTGGTTAAGGGAAAAGTATGATTTATGTACACACTAAAAAATGTCCTGAATGATATCATGCACTCGAATCGGGTATACTAACATCATTTCCTCCTAAAACCCATCCTCTTTTCACTTAATTGATTAAATTAGCCTAGCCATTTAGTTAATTTTTTCATTTTCACCTATTAACCTAATTAATCTAATCGAGTTAATTCACCCCCTTCCATGCTAACATTTCATCCTATTAAATTAAATAGATCAAGTTATTTAATTTAAAATCCCTAAGTTATCTTATTTAATTAAATAACCCTAAGTTATTTAATTAAATGCCATTTCACTTTCCCCCTTTCATTAAATAATTTTATTTAATGAAAATCATCTAATTCCCCTAATTGTATGATTAACATGGTTTTAATTATCAATTACTAACAAATCTAATTCCCCCCACTTGCAAGGGAATATTCCTCCTTTGCACATTCCTCCAAAAGGAATATTCCCATGGAATATTCCTTCCCCTTTTGCACAATTAAACTTTGTTTTAATTTTCTAATTGTCTGTTTTCCCTCACCCATGAGAATATTCCAAAGAATATACTCTCTCCTCACTTATTTTAAAAAGGGGAATATTCCTTTTCTATAACAAACTTACATGACTTCTTGTGCAAGTTAAACTTGTGACCTCTTGTGCAAGTTAAACGTGTGTTTTTTTGGAAAAAGGTGAACCCTTGATTAAATCTCATCATTGATTCTCATTCGTTGATGAGAATCCATGATCCATGCCTCCAACTTCTTCCATCCTTGACCGTTGATTAACCTTTTTGATCTCAAACCTCCATTTCTCATTTGCTTTCCTATAAATAGGTCACTATTTGGAGACAAATGGATGCATCCTTTTTAGAAAAAACTCATGCTATTGAAATCACTCACACTCACACTCATATTTAGCATTTACTTAATATCATTTTAGCTTAAATACTTGTATTAATTAGCTTAGCTTCCATTAATGGCTTCCATGGTAACATAGATGCATACATTTAGCTTATTTGTTAATTATGGTTTGAATATTTTAGATTAAAATCCATTTAGATTAGCTTTTCACTCACACATATTAATAATCTTAGCATAAAATCATGTTAAAATAGCTTGCATCAAGATCATTCAACTTAAAATCATGTTTCAGCACACATCTCACAACAGTTTCATTAGTTTTCTTCAATAAAACTGATTGAAACAAGCTTATTATCCTTTGGATTGGGAAAGGGTCATCGATCCACATCAACATGACACCGTTCATCCAATAGGATAAGTTTCAATGGATTAGAGTAGGCATTTTGAAGCTTTCATAGTTTAACATGTTAGTTTTAATGAATATCTAGTTTAGTGTTTATTTGAATGATCTCCATTGGATTGAAATTTCGTGGTGTGAATATGCTTTGTATCCCCATGGATCAAGTGTAGTAATCCCATGTACTAATACGCCAGTCACATTTTGGCACTAAAAGGAGGGAAAAACCAATCACATTTAACAATTTTTTTTCTCAAAGTCCATTTTCTAATTTTTTGTAGATACAACAATGCCTAATTAATACATTGGAACTGATTAAAATAAACAGTGACACTAATAATCTTTAGTTCAGTATCAAGAATTTGCAAACAACAATGCTCCCAAATGGCGATGCTATCATCGTCATTGTCCTTCTGGAAAGCGATGCTAATTTTTACTAGAGAAATGCTCATTTGATTTATGGTGACACTATTGTAAATAACAAAAAAAATCTTTGTTAAGAAAAAATAGTACAATTTTTTAGCATGTGCTTTAATTTTTTTAGTTTATCTGATCACTAACATGTCTCTGACTTTGTTCTGGTTTTTAGGCTAACTGGATTTTGCAAGTTGGACGATAAAAGTTGAAGTGAAGAAGCATTCTTATCTTTAAATCTTATAATTGTAACAATTTTTTTGACACTTTTGGGGAAATTATAACCCATTCAAAATGCTTTTCATTTTATGCTTTAGGAGCACACTAGCTTTCAATTGGGTTTTAAAATGAATCCTCAAATTAGTTAAAATTGAACCCTCACATCATTTTACTTTGGGCTTAAAATTGAACAATACAACTTAACACTTCATTTGGTGCTTAAAATTAACTTACCTTTGCTTTGAGGATTAAAATTAACGAGTGTTTTCTATATCTTTTGATTTACATTTTTTTCATTGAATGCGTATGCTCTTCTCTTGTCCCACTTGGTGATCTTGGGAATCAAAAGAATTTATTTGAAATTTTGTATAATAACCCATATATTTTGATTTGGATTAAAATGAACCCCATTCTAGTGTGAGGAAAAGGCATTGTGAATGCTCTCTCCTTGTGTCATATGACTTGGGAGATCTAACAACAAACGTACTTCCTCATTTTCACATATCTTTAGAGGGCTTACCACTCTGTTTCAAAAGGTTGGAATGACCCAAGTGGAAACAAGCTAAAGCTAAGCTCTTTCAAGCTGCTATATAGAAAATGTGTTTATGATGAAATTCATAAGCAATAGGTGTGGATGTGTCATACTGACAAGTGCCACCCTTAGTGTTTGCATGACACGTCAAAATATTTTCTTAGGAAAGGACTGGGAGGCATCTTCATTGAAATAATCTTGAGCTAA
Organism: Sequoia sempervirens; assembly: GCA_007258455.2. NCBI lineage: Eukaryota > Viridiplantae > Streptophyta > Pinopsida > Cupressales > Cupressaceae > Sequoia > Sequoia sempervirens. The sequence continues at coordinate 337,081,817 of VDFB02000015.1, read as the reverse complement.
TATTGCCACATGTATGGCCACCTTGTATGAAAGTGCTTATTACAAACCAATTGTTTAGAAGCCAAAAACCTTTATGCTTACTAGTTTAGGAATGGTCATTCCAAAGTTTCCCCACATTTTACTATTCATTGTTAAAACAAAAAAATCCTCAGGATCTTTCGATCTTTAGGATTTGAGATTTGGTGGTTCTGAGAAGTGTGTGTCATGGAGGGGATCTAGTGTCACCTGTGCCATAGAAAAATGGACCCTTGTCATTTTCATGGCCTTTTAGGTCTTGTTTCATGATGTTTGATCTATTTTGCTCTGATTTTATGATGTAACATGGCTTGAACATACATATTTAGGTACTAAAGTTCAAATAATGACATCTTGTGAAGGTGTTGTGAAGTGTTGTAAAACATTTCTACATTCTTCTAGACTCTATTCATTATAATTCACCTAAAAATCACCTTTTCATCACTAATCAAGTCCTATTTTGAAATGTTGTAAAATGTTGTAACAAGATTTCATGCTTTTCTAGGCATAACTTCACTATTTATCCCTTTCTTATGCTTTATTTGGTCCCTTTATGCCCTTATATGCCTTAATTAAGTTCATTTTTGAATGTAAACCTAATAAAAAACATTAAATACAAGATAATTCCTGACACCCATTTTCAGGTCCTAGGTAGGACCCATTCGCCATGGGTGGCGAATGAGTCCCCCTTGGCTCCAAATTCAAAATATTTTAAAATTTGTTTCAAGTTTTTATTCAAAAACACTTGATGTCAGCCTGTGATGAGGTATGAATGGAAAACAAAGGCACAAGATTGTATAAATAAGTGTTTTTACATCCATTCTAATGCCCATTCATTCACACATCATCTCAAGCATTCAAGCATCTTATAACATCTAATCAAGCATTATTCAAGAATTTTGGAGCATCCATTGACACAACTTCAGATTTGCATCATCAAGGGTTTGGTAAGTTAATAGCATTTGCATGTTGTTAGTTTATCATTCTCTTTCATTTCATTATTTCATTAAGGGTTTGATTACCAAAGTGGGGTTTGACCAAGGAAGGCCCCTATTCACTAATCCTCAACCATTCTTTCCCTCTTATATGTGTGTTTGCGGACTTTTGTGTGTAGATTTAGCAAGAATTTTGGTGTTGAATACTGGTCAACAAGTGAACTAGGTGCTTCAAGTCAAATCAACTCCATTTCAAGCTTGGAGAAAGCTTTCTATCTGTTTCTTGCATAATTGACTTCGACAACCCGACAAGCAGACATTTCTAGATCTGGTTTTGCAGAGTTGTCTCCTAATTTATCAAAATTTTGGGAGAGGACTGATTCACCACTAGTGGTGAATGAGTCCCACCTTAAGACTAAAAATCTGATTTTTTTCAGATTTCGGATCCCGACAGTCAGAAACCCATTCCTGACACTTTTTCACCACTAGTAGGATGAATTTGCCACCCTAGGAGAATGAGTCCCATTGTTGATTTTCAATAAATTCAGAAAACATTCACAACATTCCAGATTTCTCAAATCTTACCTAGGTGCACTCTGTTTCATCCCATTTTTTTCTGCTCTGCATTCATTCATCTTTTGGTTCATTGTTTGCATATCACAATGTGTTTTCAAGCATAGTTTAAATCTTAGTTTCACATTCAAATTCAGTCATTTAAATCACTTAATTGCATTTAGTTCATTTAATTTAGCTTAGATAACATCACACATAACATAATTTGAATGAACCCTTTAGCATTTTTTGCCTAACTCTCTCCTTTTAGGTGAAAAACCCTAGAAGAGTTAGAGAGTGAATAGGTTCCAAAAATCTACGGTTCATTTTGGTGAACCTACATTTTGAACACTTTACATTTCTGATTTCATTCACATATTGCATCCTAGATTACACTTGCATCAACATTGAATTAGGACATTGTTTTTTTTTTGCATTCTAGGACTTTTTATATTGCATTAGTGAAAGCTTGGTTTAGATTTCATTTTTGCATTTCATATCATTGAAAAACTAAAAACCTGCATTCTGCATCCTTCATTGCATTTTGAATAACATTAGAATCATTTTAAAATTTCTGAAAAACACAAAAAAATATCATACTGGGACTCTTTCACCACCCTCGGCGAATCAATCCCTCTGCACTTTTAAAACAACATTTTCTGGCATTTTTTTGGCATTTGTCTACATTTCTATTTTTTGTAGTTACTTCTCTATTACAGTTAGCAAAATTTTGTTATTTGCATTTAGAAATCTTAGATTACCTTGCATTTCATTTCACCCCATCCTTTGTGGTACTTGTATGATTGTTTGGTGCCCCATTGATAATACTTTAGTGAGACAAAGTTCTAGACTCATGGCATCCCATGATAGCACTTTCATTGTGGACATTGGGATCTCAAGAGCTCCTACTCCTAGTATGGACAATGGTGTATTAGGCATTGCCAACACAACTTCTATGCCTTCACCTTTCCATCCAATGAATGTTGAAACCCAAAAGAATGCCTCCCACAAGAAAAGGTCATTAATATTCATGAGGATTTTACACACTTAAAACAAGATTTTTACCTTGAAAACATTTCCACCACTACCATACCTGCAATTGAAAATATTCATCATTTGATTGAAAGTGATGATGGTTTGCAAGTTATGAAGAGAATTTCTGAGATTTACAATAAACATGCCTCTTCTAATACCCAATCCACAAACATTGCTATAAGCCAAGGAGGACCTCAAGTTCCTCCCCCTTCAACCATAACATCCATACCAGCTTATACCAATCCAAAAGTCACCACAACTATGCACTAGGTTAATTATGCGGCTACTTCTTTCCCAATTCCAACTAGCATTCCTACTTCTGTTGTGGCATCGCAAGTTCCCTCCACCATCTTCACACCCCTTAGTATTCCTTTCATTTCCCATAACATCACTTACACTCAATCACCATTTTCCCTTCCACCTCAACCCACTTACCTCAAACCTATTCTTATGCAACTCCTTAACACTGTTTCATCCATGTAGCAACAACTTTCCACCATTAGCCAAGGTCAAACCGCTCCATCCACATATCATGTCTGTAGTAGCCCCTTATCCTTAGAAATCTTACGTACCTCGATGCCACAAGGGATAGAAATGCCTCAATTTGAGAAATACGGAGGTAAAGGAGACCCTATCGACCATGTTAATGCTTATACAACTTTATGCAATTATTTTTTCCTTGATGATAAAATTGTAGCCAAACTTTTTCCAAGGACCTTGAAGGATACTGCATTAGATTGTTTTCTAACTTTCCCAATCATTCCATCTGATCCTTCAATGAATTGGTGGATGCTTTCATAAGTCACTTTCAAGTTCACATGACACCTAGAAAGGCAATGGCTAACCTCATGAGATGTAGAGAAAACACAGATGAAAAAGTAATTGATTTTATCTCATGATACCAATCCTTGTATGCTCAAATTGATGTCAAGATTCCTAATGCACATTTGCAACAAATGTTTATTGAAAACTTGCACACAAACCATTAGGATAAACTCACTATGATGAAATTCCCTTCATTCATGCATTTATGCACAACCTTATGTAACTGTCAAAACTCAGTTTCTAGTCGAGACTCAAAGTCCACTTTAAAACGAGCTAACACATTTGAACCACACAACCAAACAACACACAAAGCTTTCACAAACCAAATAGAGGCTTTTTACAATTCAATCCACCTCCTCAACATCAACCACCAACCCAACCAATTCCAAATCAAGTGGCAGCTATTAAAGCAACAATTCCTTATACCTATGGGGACTTGAAGAGACAATTTACTCCCATACTCGATACCCTCTATAACATAATGAACGAATTACTCCAACAACACATGCTCACTTTGCCACCCGTTAAACCACTTGATCCCAACCAGCCATTACCACCCACCTTCAAACCTAATGCTTATTGTCATTTTTGTCACCAAAATGGACATGACACTGAATACTACAAGCATCTAAAAAATTTAGTTCAAGACCTCATTGATTCAAGCCATTTGTCCATTGTGGGTGTTAATGATCAAGGCAATAAGTCTGTTGTACCCCCTAACCAGAATTTACAAATTTTCACCAACCCTATGCCTAAACAAAATCTCATTTGTCAAGGCTAGTGATGCTTCAAACACTAATGTAATGAATGTTGATACAAATAGTGAACAACATGATACAACTCCAACTATTACCCAAGTTAATCCTATGGATAAAGTTGTGGGTGCGATAGATGTTATCCCTCGTAAGCACCAAACCAATAAATCTATTGATATCACTTTTTTTGCTAAAGATATAATACAAAATATTCCTGATGGTACTCTTTACATAGTAGGTAGAATTTATGATAAGCCAACTAATGGGATATTAATAGATCCTGCTTGTGGCAAGAATTTGCTCACATAGGAGTTTTTAGTATTACATGATCTCCATCAAGATGATTCTAATAAACCAGCTGCATGGATTAAGACACATCTTGGTTTTGCATGCCCTACGATTGGATCGATCATACTCCCCTTATAGATAGGACCCACAAATTCAGATGTAAATTTTTCAATTATTTGACAATCTGATCAATTTCATTTGCAGCTAGGCCACCCTTGGATTCGCTCAATGAAAACGGTCCCAAAAGTGGTTCACAAGTGTTTGAAGTTTCCACATGGAAATGGAATATTTACCATACACCATAGTAGCATTAATCCCATATCTTCTAAAGGTAATTTTTCATTAGAAACATTTTCGCTTGAACCCATGGAACCCATCACCCCTCAAAAGGACTTCTTTTTCATAGCCTATCAAAAGTTCAAAGCCAAAAAAATACCTGAATTGTCTCTTTGTAACACATCCCTTCCCACTTTCACAACTCCTATCATAGATGAAACCATGCTTCAACCTAAGACTAAACATGAACAACCCAGACAACCCCCTCAACATTAAAAAACAAACACTTTCCCTCCATCATTTAAAATACCAAGAGAAAGTGAAACCAATCCCGTTGTTCCTCAAATTAAACAAGTGCATAAATCCAAAGAGAAAGTGCTTGATCCATCCTCTTCGGTTTCTTTTGTTCTTCCCTCTTTGGAAATAAAAGAACCTATGATGACTCAATCCACTCTTACACCTCAAAAACTCCAAAACATAATTAAATCAAACTATGGTGCTAGGGAGTGTAGGGGTCGTCATCGTCTCCTTGCTCGTCAATATCGCAAAGAAGAACATAAAGAAAATTGAACTCGGCCTTTGAAAAAAGTAATAGATGACCACCCTCCTCCTGACCCACCACATGATAGTCTAGTCCACCCTTCACAACAAAATGAACCAATCCAATAACCACAAATTTTAATACATCCGTCCTTTGAAATCACCCTTCATCTTCCCGTCGTCATCAATCTTGATGATGATGATGATGCGACAATAGCCAAAATAGATGAAGAAGTGCACAATGACCTAAAATTTCTATTTTCCTCTATAATGAGCTATAATGAGAAATCATTTCAACCAAGTGAAGAACTTGGTACGAATCCTAGTTCGGTGCTTGTAATTCTTCCTTTGGATAGTCAACCACCTTCGCATTACACTGAACATGATTTGGAGGTGGATGAATTTTTAGATGGTTGACTTGCATTCGAATAGCTAGCCTTTTTTTCATTTCTCTTTTTATTTGTTATTTTTCATTTTCATGTACGTATCGTGTTCCATCGTAACGTGTGTTTGATGTTTCCTTCTCTTTGTACACTCCTTCTATTTGTATCTCTCTTCTTCTATTTGTCGTGCATTGTCTTTTTCATTTTTGTTTTGTGTTTTCCTTTTGGGGATGATGCAAAGTATAAAGATGCCCTATGTCTCTTCCATGTTGACCCAAAAGGTCCTTTTCTTTTTCTCTTTTTGTTTTATGTTTTCCTTTTGGGGATGACACAAGGCATTGAGACCGAAATGTGTCCTTCATGTTGACACAAAATCTTTTTCATTTTATTTCACCTTTTCTTTCTTTTCACTTGTATTTTCCTTTTGGGGATGATACAAAGTGTTGAGACAACAATGTCTCTTCCATGTTGACCCGAAATGGACTTTTTTTTTTGCTCTCTTTATGTCCTTCTTCCAATTCTATGTGCTTTGGGGAATGATGATAGTTCTAAGTTCTTTAATCAAAAAATTGCAACAACGAAAATACTGACCCCAAATCCATAGATCCCTTATGTGTTTGGTGTACTTTCTTTATTGAGGGGTAACTCCCTTTATTTTTTTTTCATTTTCGTTGACATGACATAGCCTAACTTTGAAACATATGACTTGGCATAGGGCTTTCCAAGTTGGATTTCAAGTCTTGTTTTCCTTTTGCATTTTTCTTTCCTTTGCTACTTTAATGTAATTGCTCACAAAATGATGTGTAACAATTCCTTTAAAGTGGTGGGCATACATTACCATAATTCATTTTCACTATTGTTTCTTAGTGTATCCTTGTCATTTATATGATGTGTTCATTACTTTATGGATGAAATTGGGTGTAATCTCCTTCATAAGTGTGATCTATCTTAATATATTACGTTCCTCTTGGTGGCTTGATGAGATGCACTGCATCCTCTAATATGTGAATATTCTATCCTTTGATTGGTCCTCTCTTGGAGACATTAGGCATAATGTTCCCTAAGTGACTGACCTTGTATGAACTTAACAAGACTCCTTTGAACATCTTTCATATTTTACACTTTACATTTTACATTTTTTTACTTTTTGCCACCTTGCATAACACAACTTGCATGCCTATGGTACCTTGCTTTTTGTTCATGAGTTCTACTTGGATACAAATTTTTTCTTGTCTCATGAAGCATGAACCAACATTTTTACTTGTGGCACCTTGTTAAAGTTATTAGGAGGTATAACTTTGATATGGTTGAGCAGGAAGCTCATCTAGTGGCATGAATTTTCCCCATAGCCACCTTTGTCTTTGTGAGTTCATACCAAATAGCGTATGTATCTTACCTTTTGGGCTTTCTCACCCCATGGATAACTAGAAGTTTTGTGGCCCCAGAGTGAGTATATTTGGGCCTTCTCACCTAGTGGACTACTATGAGTTTTTTTTCCCCAGAGTGAGTATACATTCTCTTTTCCAAACAACTATCCTAGATCTAATCCACAACTAGTTGGATAGACGATGGAAGCCTCATCTAATTCTCTGTTTCATTTGTGTGTTCCTTTGTTCTTATGCTTAGTTTTCCATGGGATCTTCATCCTGGGGGCTTGATCATCCCTCTCGATTGTTGTCATTCCATCTTCCTAACATAAGTGCATTTGAACCCTGTTCTTGATGTTCATGGCTACTTTAGTGTGAGTTTGAAGCAAGTTCATCCTCTCACTAAAGTGGGTGCTAAACGTGTCGTAAAAAAGTAGACCCTTTTCATTTTCATGGCCTTTTAGGTCTTGTTTCATGATGTTTGATCTATTTTGCTCTGATTTTATGATGTAACATGGCTTTTGAACATACACATTTAGGTACTAAAATTCAAATAATGATGTCTTGTGAAGGTGTTGTAAAAAATTTCTACATTATTCTAGACTCTATTAATTACAATTCACCTAAAAATAACCTTTTCATCACTAATCAAGTCCTATTTTGAAATTTTGTAAAGTCTTGTAACAAGATTTCATGCTTTTCTAGGAATAACTTCACTATTTATCCCTTTCTTATGCTTTAGTTGGTCCCTTTATGCCCTTATATTCCTTAATTAAGTTCATTTTTGAATGTAAACCTAACAAACAACATTAAATACAAGACAATTCTTGACACCCATTTTCAAGTCCTAGGTGGGATCCATTCACCATGGGTGGTGAATGAGTCCCCCGTGGCTCCAAATTCAAAATATTTCAAAATTCCTTTCGGGTTTTTATTCAAAAACACTTGATGTTGGCTTGTGATGAGGCATGAATGGGTAACTAAGGCACAAGATTGTATAAATAAGTGTTTTTACATCCATTTTAATTCCCATTCATTAAATCCATTCATTCACACATCATCTCAAGCATTCAAGCATCTTACAATGTCTAATCAAGCAATATTCAAGCATTTTAGAGCATTCATTGACACAACTCCAGATTTGCATCATCAAGGGTTTGGTAAGCTGATAGAATTCACATGTTGTTAGTTTATCATTCTCTTTCATTTCATTATTTCATTAAGGGTTTCATTACCAAAGTGGGGTTTGACCAAGGAAGGCCCCTATTCGCTAAACCTCAACCATTTTTTCCCTCTTACATGTGTGTTTGTAGAATTTTGTGTGCAAATTTAGCAAGCATTTTGGTGTTGAAGATTGGTCAATAAGTCAACTAGGTGCTTCAAGTCAAATCAACTCTATTTCAAGCTTGGAGAAGGTTTTTTGTCCATTTCCTGTAGAACTGACTTCAACAACCCAACAAGCAGACATTTCGAGATCTGGTGTTGTAGAGTTGTCCCCTAATTTCTCAAAATTTTGGGAGAGGACTTATTTTCCACCATTTGCAAATGAGTCCCACCTTAAGACTAAAAATATTAATTTTGTAAGATTTTGTATCTTGACAATCAGAAACCCATTCCTGACACTTTTTCACCAGTAGTAGGACTAATTCGCCACCCTGGGTGAATGAGTCCAAATGTTGATTTTCAATAACTTCAGACAACATTCACAACATTCCATATTCCTCAAATCTTGCTGAGGTGCACTATGTTTCATCCCATTTCTTTTTGTTCTACATTCATTCATCTTTGGGTTCATTGTTTGCATATCACAGTGTGTTTTCAAGCATAGTTTAAATCTTAGTTTTGCATTCAAAACCAGTCATTTAAATCACTACTTGCATTTATTTCACTTCATTTAGCTTAGATAACATCACACATAACATAATTTGATTGAACCCTTTAGCATTTTTGGCTTAACTCTCTCCTTTTAGGTGAAAAACCCTAGAAGAGTTAGAGAGTGCATAGGTGCCAAAAATCTATGGTTCATCACCAAATCTCTAGTTGTTTGCATTGTCTTAGTGTTTGGAGAAATAAAAGTGGGGATTCAACAAGTAGTATCTTTTGAACCTAGGGTGGTAAATGCTTGTGGGTTAGTTTAATACTTTGCTTGGTTCGAAAACATTGCAAACAAACGTTCACAATCTTCCTCAAAAAATTTGAACCCTTTGGTCTAAGTATGAATACTCTTTGAAATAGCCTTGATATTATTACTTGTCCTAAGGATTTATAAATATCTTGAATTATATCTCAATCCATTCTTCCCAAAGTTAACATAAGCAACTATGGCTTTAACCTCATGATTTTCACAAAATGGATCTTATGAAATTTATGATTTTTTTGACATAGAAATTTAGTTTGAAGTTAATCAAGGAAATTTTTTGGGGTAAAATAAACTCATTTAAGCAAGATAAATTTAAAAAATGGAATCCCACATGACCATTTGGCATCCAATCACTCTGGTTGAACAACCCAATCTTATAGGTCTACTATTATTGAACCAAACTTTGAACTCATTGAAGGAGAACAAACTGATATAATTAGTAGTTTGAGAAGCTTCACTTTTGAAATGTAAAATAAACACCAACCTAGTGAAGAAACACGGCATACATCATAGACGAAGAAGAGGAACAAGATGATATTTTGGATAGAAGGCCCACATTACCACCACTTGTATGGCAATAAATATCTTATTTTCTTCCATAATATTAGTTTTTCTAAATGATATAATGCAAAGTAAAATTATCTAAGAGAAGGTCTACATGTTGCTATTTCAAACTTAGACATCATAGTTCAAAATACATTAGAAGATGTATCCTGAAACAATACCACAATAGGAACAAATTGGAAACAAGGTTTTATAGAATTATCCCATTGAATAATCAAGACATGTATGCTCAATACGAACCCCTTATTTAAGTCAAAAATTGGTCTTTTAAACAATCGTAGGCTTGTCTTAAATGATCTCATGAAAAATAAAGATCCCTAAGAGAAGGTCTACAAGTATTTACTTTAAACTTAGGCATCTTAGTCCAAAATCCATAAGAAAAACCTTTTAACACTTCACCAAAATATAAATAGGTTGGTATACAACTTTTATAACGTGCTTCAAAGAACAACCCAGAATTGTATACATTCTTTTGGAGTCAAAACCTTGGTCTTTTTCACAATCTTGAACTTATCTAAATCATTGGGTATTTAGGGTTTGAAAAATTTAGAGGTCTAGCATGATTCTCACTACCATGGTCTTATCAAACAAAGGTTTACTTTAGGTTAAGATTGGGTCAAAAATTTCATCTTTGGCTTCACCAAACTTTGCAAATTTTTTTAATACACCAACACTTTTGGACTTAAAAATCTATCAAACCAACCCCTAACTTAGCTACTTTTCATGTGAAATTAATCCTTTTCCATGCATTTTATTAATTTAGTTATCATCTTTGAACTAGTTTATCTTGAGGGTCACAAGTTTATCTTAAAGGTTTGCAAGTTCATAAACATCCTTTATCCAAATACCAAAATATCAAACCTAAGTCAAAAATTTTTTCCCAAAAGGTTTGCAATGATCACTCCCCATATCACTCATCTTTTCATCTCCCACTACCATCATTTCTCCAAAAATACTTAGAGTGTCCCTTTTACCTAGATTTGAGTCAACTAGAGAGTTCAAAAATTATAAATCTCAAAATAACTCTTACAGAAGTGACCCAAAATTTATGGTAAAAAAATATCACAACACAAGAGAATCATGGAGAAAACCAAAGATACATTTACCTCAAGTGATCCATATCCTTTGGAATTTGATCCAAGAAGTCACGTTACCCCATGACAGCAATCTTCATCACCATCAGGGCCATATGAGATAGAGGACATCATGAATAATCTGTTTGGAATTACCAGGGAGGAAATATTGGAACATCAAGCCTTGGAGAACATAGTTTCTATTTTCCCATCTTTTATTGCACAATCATTAACACAAGGCCTGACTTCATCCAATATTCCAACAACTCCATCACTAGGGCTAAATCAAACATCTACACCTAGTATTACAACTAGTCTTCTCAATGACTTTGTTCATACTTTTCCATTGGAAAGTAGCACACTTGAGGGTACCCTTGATACCAATAATCCATCCCAAACAACCACTTGGACACAAAAATTTAGTACTCCTCCCATTCCCGAGGATCCCCAACATCCATATAAACTACTTACACTTCATCACTCCACAACAACCTCAACATATCAAGGAAACCCCTCTTCATCCATACCCACGAGTACCAAAAGTATGCCCAACATCACACAAAGTAGTGTGGACCAAATATCACAAATAGACCCAAAAGGGAAAGGAAATACCCTCATGCAAAATCAGTAATTAACACCACATGGGACCTCTTCATCCAATCTTCCCATTGATACATCAAACACAACGATTGTGCAAAATACATGTATCCCATCCATCATCATCCCACATCAAAAAAATCCCTTGATCACAAATCCCATTCACCAAGGTAATATCTTGGCTGCATCTCAAACACAAGGGAATCTCCAAAACATTGGTTAGGAGAATTCATTCAATCAGTGGACCCAAGGTCATAATATTCCCTTATATTGCAATATTTAATGGTGCCATCTTCATCTTTATCGTTTGTCCCCCAAGTCATGCAAAATCAAATGGGACCTCAAACTTACATTCCTCCACCTCAATCCACTATGTTACAAGGAATTTTAAACCAAGGGAATCCACAACCTCTCATCAACATGCATTACCCATCTCAGATGTATCAACCATTGGTTGATCCTACATTGCAAGAACATTCCCTAGCTTTATAGCAAGCCCAATAGGCTTATCAAAAAGTAGTCCAACAACAACAACAAGAAGCAACCTTAGTCACACAACAACGACAACAACAAGCACATCAAGCATCCTAAGAAACATAGAAATAACAATAAGCACAACAAGAAGCCTTAGTCGAACAACAAAACCAACAACAACATCAAGCAGCCTTAGCATCCCAATAATATCAACAACAACATAAAACAACCTTAGCAGCACAACAAACAGCCCTAGCGGCTCAACAATAACAATAAGCCCAACAAAAGCAACAAGCTCAATAGTATGCCCAGAAAATGACAATTTCTCATGCAACAACAACAATAGGTTTTATACTATAACCCTCAAAAAAACATCGTCAACCCAAACACATTAGGAACATATACACCTACACCATCATCACCTTATCCTACATCACCATACACACCATACAACAAATTATCATATCAAAATACCACATACAATTCATCCACCATCCCATAATATGTGACATATGTTCCTCCACCTAGTCCACCAGATGATATGGCATCACAATTCAAGGCATTGACATAAGAAATACATGATATCTAGATGGGAAAAATGAATAAACCCCATACAAAAATCCTATGCTCATATCCATTTGATAGAAACATCTCAATATTACCATTCCCTCCCAATTTTGAAATCCAAAAATTTGGAAAATACAAAGGGAGAGGAATTCTTGTGGACCATATTAAATATTTTAACATCATGTGTATAGAGGTCACCTATAATGTGTCCTATTTGATGCACCTCTTCCCACAGAATTTAACATGTCATGTCATGGATTGGTTTTCACAATTGCCTCCAGGTATCAAAAATTTCCAAGAAATCATTGAAAAATACATAGATCACTTCTCCTTCAATCTCAACATGGATGTAAGCTTGGAAGAGTTATACACCCTCAAACAAAACAAAGGATAATGTTTCATCAATTTCTTGCAATGATGAAGGAAAAGAGCGAGTAAAAGAAAGTGGCCAATTCTTGATGAACAACAAGTGAGCATTAACATAGCAAATCTAGATCCAAATACATCCTTTCACTTGAAAATGAAGTGCATCACATGTTATGAAGAGCTTGTCCATAGAGACCTTAACATTGAGAGAGCTCTAATCTCACAGTGAAATACTCAAGCTTACAAAGACAACTGCCCATCAACCAATTCAAATGACAAGCCTCATGTATGGGCTAAGAAAAAAATAAATAAATGATGGGGTGGAAAAACCTAAGGTGTTCCTAAGTGATCCTAGGCCAAACAACAATTAAATCACCAATGCTCATCCAACTATGCAACAAACAAAACCACCAAAAAATAATTAGATCAACAACACTAAAATACAATAGAGATGAACATCTAACAAGAAAAACTATCCTAAACATAAATACACACAATTATCAGAATGAATTAAGACTATCATGAAGAAATTGGTAGACTGATACCTGATAACACTTCCAAAGTTTGAAAACTACCAAGACTCGTAGGATAAATTGCTTGGTACAATGAAAAAGATCTCTATGACTTTCACAAAATCAAAGGACATAAGACAATGAATTGCATGCGACTCAAAAACACTATCTAGGATCTTATAGAAAGTGACACCATATCTGTTGAGGTACCAAATGATAATCAGGATCTTAACATATACAAGACCCCCATGTCAGATCATAACAAAGGAAACAACAATGGGAAGGAAAAATATTACACAAATGTGCAACATACCTATTCCAATGTGGTCGCTTCTTGTGATAGCGTCATTACCATTGTCACCATCAAAGGACGTAGTGCGAAATGTGAGTTACCACACAATGTGGAAAATTCATCATCCAAGGAGTCCCATCTCAATCTAGGGCACACTCTACTCAGCCAAAAACAAGCACTAGCAAGTACAATCTCCTAGATTAGCTTAAGAAGACCCCCACACAGATTTCTATCTTAGAACTATTGAGGCTATCCCCTGTGCATAGGAAAATATTAGAGGAAGCTCTTTCTACATCTTCTATCCCCAAGGATATAGATACAAAATAGTTTCAAGCTATGGTAGGGCATACCACTAATCATCTTCTCGCCTTCTTAGAACAAGACCTACCATCGTAACCATCTCATAATCATGCTTTACACCTTGAGGTTATCATTCATAAGAATAAGGTTAAAAGAGTCTTAGTAGATGGAGGTGTTGGTTTGAACATTTGCACCCTTAAATTGATCAAAAATTTGGTCTATTCAGAGTATACTATTGAGAAGACAAAGAGCACCACCATCAGGGCATATGATGACCAAGAATAGGTATCACAAGGCATCATCACACTACCCATCCAAGTGGCCCCCCTCATCACAAAAAATACATGCCAAGTGTTATACCTTGATATCCCTTATAAGATCATGCTTGGTTGACCCTAAATCCATGCCCTAAATGTTGTAGCTTCAACATATCATCAATGTGTAAAGTTTCCTTTCAAGGGAAGAGAAGTTACTGTCCACGGAGATCCTGAGCCTTTTTATTACTACAATAATATTGAGGCCAAATTCTATAAGATCCCCCAAATACCTAAGAATGATGAAGGGCCTACACCTTCTACATTATTTGTTGACCCATCATCCCTTGCATCTACCTTAGAAATGAAAACATCTGTTGTCCAAAACATACCCAACATCAAAGCAGTGATCTAGGATGATGGTTGTGGAAACTATAAACTAATGAAGGATACCTTTGTCTTGGGAGGGTTACCTCTTTCTCCTCAATCCCATGGGAAACCCACATCTAGCAAAAAAGAGTCTGAAACAATCAAGATGGTAGCTACTACCTTCACCAAGTGGGTAGATTTGAACCAATAAGATGTTAATGAGGAGGATGTCTCTAAAATGCTATATCAAGATGAAATAATTGTCCCTATTCTTCCCATGGAAGATGATACCAAAGGCTTGCAACTAATGAGGGGAATGGGCTATACCAAGAATGAGAAACTAGGAAAAAATGATAATAGTTTACTAGAACCCATTGTTCTTGAGAAACACCTAAAGAATCTTGGCCTAGGTTGTACTACTAGAAAGGTCACCCTTATTGGAAAAGGTACTTCTACTAAATGGGTTGAGGATTCCTCTTGATTGCCTACATCATGTGATCTTACCCTAGATGACTTCCCCCTCGATGTTGTTGACCTATTTTAGAATAAATCCCTTTTCATGATATCTACATCATCCTTCACCCCAAGCAACCGACCAAATGAAATATGCCTAGTATACCCACAACTCATTGACTTGGACCAACAAGGACCACCAATTCTAGATCTGTTTGAAAATGATGAAGCAATCTTAGAATTCATGGAAATTAATGAAAAATTACCCTGGGAAGATCACAAAGCAGGTTTTGACATAGAGTTGGAAATAACGACATACTATGGGGAGATGATTGAATCCTTTAGTTGCAAAAGTGATGAAATGCAACTAACTTGCAGATCTTTAAGTGAAAAAAACACTTTGGTAGTGCTCTCTGACCCTAAAATAGTAAAAATAAAGGACATATCTGAGGGTGAAAACCTCTTTAAGTACCCAAGGATGAGGGATTCAATCTACCCTTTAGAGAAATGCATCCAAAGAAGTTAGAAGTCTTAGCAGAAAGGTATATTCTAGTAAATGTGGAAACAAAAGAAGCACCCAAGGTCACTTTCTATGTTGAATCCTTGTTGGATGAAGAACAAAAGAACCTAGCAACATTAATGAAAGAGATAAGATCTAACTTTTTATGGTCATACGTGGATATGCCAGGGCTTGATCCAAAAGTGGTTGTGCATCATCTAGAAGTCTATCCTGAAGCCAAACTAGTGAAGAAAAAGTTAAGGAAAATGCACTCTTGGTGAAAATGGAGTTACAAAATCCTCTTGATGTTGGATTCATCCAATCCATAGATTATCTTGGGTGGGTTTTAAACTTGGTTCGAGTCTCTGAACTGACTAGGGGCATTAGAATCTACATTGATTTCAAAGACTTAAACAAGGAATTCCCAAAGGATGATTTCCCTCTACCTAACATTGACATCATAGTGTATTTAATAGATGGGAATGAAATGCTATCACTCATGGATGGTTTTTCAAGATACAATAAAATCATGATCACCAAGGAGGATAAACAAAATCTGCATTCACTTGTCCATGGGGAACATACTGTTGGAACATGATGCCATTTGGGATAAAGAATGCAGGAGCAACCTATCAGAGAGTAATGCCAATCATCTTTCATTGCATGATCCAAAAATTAGTTGAAGACCATGTGGATGATATTTTGGAAAATTCAAAGAAAAGGAGTGAACACATACAAGTCTTAGGATCCATCTTCAATAGACTTGAAGAGTATAAAGTATGGTTGAATAAAAAAAGTGTGTATTTAGGGTCACATTGGGGAAACTTCTTGGCTATATCGTCTCACAAAGAGGGATAGAAAATAATCCAACAAAGGTAAAATCCATCCTAGACTTGGAACCACCACAAACATTAAAACAAATGAGAGGATTATAAGGATGATTCTAGTCCATTAGGAGGTTCATATCACAATTATCAGACAAAATCCATCTTTTCTCAAATCTTCTCCATAAAGGAATAACCTACAAATGGGATGAGAAGTGTGATAAATATTTCTAGTAGATCAAGGACTATCTATTGACACCTCCAGTGCTTATGCCACCAATACTAAATAAACCATTGATCCTATACATCTCAACAATATCAACAACACTAAGTGCTCTTTTGGCACAACATAATGAAAATGGAAAGGAAAGAGTCATTTACTGCATCAACAAAACCATTGTGGGATCATGAAATGAACTATTCATCCATTGATAAAGCATGTTTAGTAGTGGTTTTTTCTTCACAAAAATTCATGCACTACATGTTGTCACATCAAATCAAACTCATTTCCAAGATTGACCCATTAAAATACCTATTATCCAAAGCATCTTTGACTAGGTGAATGGTCAAATGGGTAATGATCTTGACTGATTCGACATAGAGTATGTGGAGTGCAAGGAAATCAAAGTAAAATTGATCACCGACCAACTGGCAGAGGAACCTATCTATGTAGAGAATCCATTGATATCTGAATTCTTGGATGAATCAGTATTCCTTGTTAATACAACAAATCAATGGAAAATATACTTTGACAGATCATTTACCCAAAATGGATTAGGGATGACTATCCTTTTCATCACCCCTCAAGCTGATTGCATCCAAAATTCATATAGGCTATTATTTTTCGTTCACTAACAACATTGCTGATTATGAATCCCTAATCATAGTTCTAAGGATATCAGTTCAATGGTAGATACAAGAGATGAAAATATATGGAGACTCACAGCTAGTTGTCAACCAAGTCAATAATGACTAACAAACCAAGAATGATAAGATTAATCCTTATAAGAAGATGGTAGAGAGTCTCAAGGACCCTTTTATTGATATAAATTTTGAGAAAATGCCTCACATGAACAACCAAGTAGCAAATGCTATGGAAATGATTGGATCATTGTTAGACATGCCACACAATGTTCTGCAATGTGAATTATTGGTAGAACACCTCATTGTACCAAATTTTGAAATCCTTGAATCTGAATTTTTGTGTATCATTGTTGGTCCTGGATTCCCATGGTATCGTGACATATTAATCTACCTTAGCAGAGGAACCCTCCCATCCGATATCACCTCCAACCTTAAAAAGAACTTTGTTAAGAAGGCATCTTGATTCATGATCTGGTACAAGAGCACCTTGACACAATTTTGACTCCTTGTGGAAAGTTTGAGGAAGTGATTCAATTTGGTGTTTCAACTTGTAATAAGGGTCATTTAATTATTTCTAATGTATTAGTCATATTTAGCAAATCAATGTGTAAAATGCAAAAATGTCAACACAATGTCAAAATTGCAAAAAGTGTAAAAGTTGCATAAGAAACATTAGGAAGTTAAAATGGTCATTATGGACTAAACATTGGTGGGAAGTTAGGAATCAGTTAGAAACTGATAATTCATGCTTTAATTCCTTTAAAAAGGATTTTGTGATCATTTTGTATTTGAGGGTGATTGTTTAGAAGGTTTTGATCAATGAAATATCATTGTTTTTATACATTTCTTCATAAATCTGACTGTTATAGAAATTTGTACGGACCTGTACAAACCTGGCAGTATGATTAAATGATGGTAAGTGACAGATAACCCAATCAACTTCCCTCTCCATTTGTTTTCATGCAGATTAGTTAATTTTTGGGTGAAATATAGTAATTTTTGTAAACTCAGCCCAAAACCCTTAGTAGGGTAACTAGAGGCTCAAAATACTTATATTTCTTCCTCTTTGCCTGGTGGAATCTCCTAAATGTTTGTAGGATTGTTATTGTATGTATATCCTTCCATATTCTAATGGTCTAGGATAAAGACAACAAAGTTATGTTGATGAAAAATTGGATTCTTGACTAAATTTCTTGTTACAAACTAATAAAACTTAGAATTACAAGGAATTCAACCTAAGGTTTGGTAAATAAAGCATGGATATGGATCTTTTATGAACTAATGAGCATGAAAAAGTTTAATAACATCTATTTGGTGTACATTAGGACTATCAAGAACAATGGTGTTTCAAGCATTGATTTGATTTGGGTTGTGCCTCAAAGGTTCAAGTTTGTGTTTATGATCAAAGGTGGAATTATATACATGATAAGTCGATTAGAGAAGAAAAGCCATTAGTTACTGGTTTGTTGGCTTAAATGATGTTTTTTATGTTTCCTAAGATGGGTGAAGGTTTATCAATACAAGATTGGGACTGTAATTAGGGTGTGATGATGATGTTTTGAAGGCTTATGTGCCTTGAGGAGTGAATAAGTGAATGAAAGTTGAATAAATACACAAGAATTTTTGTGAGAGAAAATGAGTTGTGAGTCCATCTATAAGAGATGGAAAATCTGAGAAGACACTTGCAGGTAGAGGAAGAGAGAAAGACGAAGAGACAAGCTAAGTTTTATAAAGAGATTACTGAGATAAAATAAGAGATAGAAAGGATGGATAGAGAGTTCCTAGAATCCATAAAGAAGATAGAACAACAGATGAAGCACTTAATGAGTTGGCACTTGAAAATATAGAAGAAAGTTTCATGGCCTATTCACAAGATAATAAAAAAAAGAAGGGAAATCAGATTGAAGGAACAAGAATCCTTTGAAGATGCAAAGGAATACTTCATTGAAGAAGAAGTTACAGATACTCCAAGTCATGAAGATGAAGAAAGGACCAAGAGCATATACTTGATTCCAGAGGTTAAGGACATTGAGTTGGTTAAAGGAATGATCATGGATGAATTGGTCATAGAGGTTTGCAAGGAGTTGTAGCATGATGGAGGTATCATGATTATAACCTTATATCATTTCATTGTGTAACTAATTTTTTGGACAAAGGATTGTTTTTAGGTTAAAGGACAAGGGGAAAAACATGCTTTTGAGATGTATAAAGTAGTAAAGCATTTGATTTCAAAGGAGAAGTAGGAAAGAGGACTAATTTGCATGCAAAAGTTTAAACCCAGGGTGAAGATGAAGGTGATAAAAGAGAAAGGTTAATATGAGGTAGATCATACCAGACATGAAGGTTGTTGACAACATCAATCCAAGTGGACTTGGATCTTTTTCTTGGTGGGGAGTATGGTGTAGGAGCACCTTGACACAATTTTGACTCCTTGTGGAAATTTTGAGGAAGTGATTTAATTTGGTGTTTCACCTTGTAATAAAGGTCATTTAAGTCATGTATAATGTATTAAAGTCATATTTAGCAAATCAATGTGTAAAATGCATAATTTTCAACACATAGTGTCAAAATTACAAAAAGTGTAAAAGTTGCATAAGCAACATTAGGAAGTTAAAAAGGTCATTATGGAATAAACATTAGCAGGAAGTTAGGAATTAGTTAGAAACTGATGATTCATGCTTGAATTCCTTTAAAAATGATTTTGTGATCATTTTTTATTTGAAGGTGATTGTTTAGAAGGGTTTGATTAATGAAATATCATTGTTTTTGTGCATTTCTTCAGAAATATGACTATTAAAGGAATTTGTACTGTCCTGTACAGACTTGAAAGTATGATTAAATGATGGTAAGTGATAGATAACCCAATCACCTTCCTTGTCCATTTGGTTTCATGTAGATTGGTTAAGTTTTGGGTGAAATATAGTAATTTTTGTAAACTTAGTCTAAAACCCTTACTAGGGTATCCAGAGGCTCAAAATATTTATGTTTCTTCCTCTTTTCCTAGTGGAATCTTCTAAATATTTGTAATATTGTTCTTGTACATATATATCCTTGCATATGCTAATGGTCTAGGATTAAGACAACAAAGTTATGTTAATGAAAAATGGATTCTTGATTGAATTTCTTGTTACAGACTGATAAAACTTAGAATTACCAGGAATTCAACCTAAGGTTTTGTAAATAAAGCATGAATATGGATTTTTATGAAATAATGAGCATGACCAAGTTTAATAAAATATGTTTGATGCATTAGGACAGTAAAGTCGTATTGGGAAGTTGTCTATCTAATAACCCCAATTTTTCATGAAGACTTAATGAGACCTAACATAGTCTGATACAACCCGTTTTCAAGCATTTTATTTGAAGAACCAAATATCCACTTTGCAATGTGTTTAAAAACAAGGTAAATGGTATTTGAATATGTGACTTATCTTAGGTTGTAATGCATAGTTTATGAGTAAACTACTGACAGTCATGGTGACAAACCTACAAGCCTATAGGACAGTCATGTGGAGTGGTGATAAATTGAAAGGACAACCTTGGTAATTTATTGTTTTTATCAAATTGTATGTTGCTTAAGGTGTTTGAAGAATCAACAAGTGGCTTATTGCATGGATATAATTTTTTGTGAGTTGTTACAAGGATTATGAAGGGTAGAATGAAATTGAAATGAGTAAATAGACTAAGAAATTTTTGAGTTTTGATAAATGAGATTATGTGAGTTTATTTACTTCCTCTGACTTTGCATCATGATCCTAGTTGATACCTTATACCGTCGAAGCATTGAGAGGACATTACTATGATGTATTAACCAAGAGGAAGTCGTTCTCACTTTAACAAAAGTACACAATGGAATATGTGGTTCCCATTCTAGAAATATGACTTTAGCTAAGAAATTGTTGAGGATGGGGTACTATTGGCCAACCATGGAAAGGGAAGCCAATCAATATGTGCAAAAGTGTGTTTAGTTTAAACAACATGGAGATTTGATTCATGCTCCAGCTCAGGAGTTGCAACCAATGGTCACACCTTGGCCTTTCTCACAGTGGGGGCTTGACCTCATAGGAAAGATTATGTCAACTTCATCTAATGGCCATAAGTTTATCATAATAGCCACTGAGTACCTTAACAATTGGGTTGAAGCCATTCCTATGACCTACAAAATTGGGAAACAAACTACTAATTTTATCTTGAATTACCTTATCTATCATTATGGTGTTCCACAAAATCTTATCTCAGACAATGGAAGACCCTTCAAGAATCATGATGTGAAAGAGCTATGTCAAAGATTCAACATCCAACACCAATTATCTACCCCATATCACCCCTAAGGCAATGACAAAGTGAAGGCTACAAACAAGACTATTCTAAAGATTCTAAAGAAAAAGGTTAATGGAGTTGGCCATGACTGGCATCTGTAGTTAAATTCTGCTCTTTGGGCCTATTGAACTAGTATCTGCATGCCTATAATTGCAACCCTATTGCTCTTGGTCTACGGATCAAAATCCATCTTGCCTATTGAGGTCGGCTTCCATCATTGTGAGTATCATTGTAGAACCTAATCACTGATGAAGAATATATAGTATCATGGCTAAATGAGCTAGAATTCTTGGATGAGCATCATCTTGATGCTCTTAATCACTTGCAAGTATATCAAAACTGAATGAAACGAAAGTTATAACAAGAAGATCAAATGTCAATCATTCTAAATAGGGGATCTTGTTCTAAAGAAAAATAAAAAAAGTATTCCAAATTAGGACAGTAAAGGAAAGTTTGAGCTTAACTGGTTGGGTCCCTTGATCAACACATCAAGTTATGGATCAGGATCATATCAATTCTCAACATTTGAAGGTAAACCCTTGTAGGAACCAACCAATAGATTGCATCTTAAAAAAATTTATGCCTAGTCTTGAAAGGTGTAAATCTGAAAATACAAAAAAAAATAAAATTATTAAAATCTAAAAAAATGAGAAAAAAGATTGAAAAAATTAAAGAAAAACAATCGTCATCTAGTGAAAACCAATTCAGTGGTGCTTTGGGCAGGTACCTTAGTGAAAACCTGGCAAACAGGTGCCTTGCATAAATAAAGCACCTCCATCTACCTAGACTCTATATCCTCCCATTCCATACTTCACATAATTCACATAATTTCTTCCATCGCCCATCTGTATCCTTGTCATAGCTTGGTAGGGTATGTGCAGAATCATGATGGGTTAAAAAGTGGTGATATAATGGGTATGTGGCTGACAAATTTTTTTAATCCAAAATTGATGAAACAAAAAGGGTTTTTAAAGGAGATTATAAACTTTCCACAAATATAAATTATGCTTTACTTTGAATTTAATAAATAATTATTATTCATTTTCTATTTGAATTACGACTAAAGTCTTGATTGATAGGATGATTGAAAAAAATCTATAGCTTTCAAATAGTATCACATTTTTTGAATATGAAACATGCATCACATTCTATGCTTGGCATACTATATGATTAGAAAAAAAGGATTTCATGAAGTTTTGACCAAGTTAAGGTGGTCAGACATATGAGTTTTTATATTTTTTAAAAGTTGTAATAAAAAATTTACAATTAATTATTTACTTGGAAAAAAAATTAAAAAAAATGTATCACATTGGGACACAAGTCCTCTACTTATATCTAAAATCTTATAAAAAAATATTATCATTTTATTGTGGTTAGGGTGGTCAGACATACACCTACTTATTTTTTCCTTGAAATTTAAGTACTACTGCATTGAAATTTCAAATTTTCACCAAATAGATTTAAAAAAAATAAACCTAGTATTTTATAACCTATATTTAATTTTCTACTGATTCTATTCTTACATATTTTTGAAATAATATAGATAACTTATTCAAATTTTTATGTCAATCTGCCTAAGTCTAATTTTTCTAAATTTTTTGCCACTTAAGGGCCTATTTTTTCCATGATGATCCTGCACATACCTGCTATTATGAAGTGTCATGTTCCCTTTAATACTATTTGGCATATTCCTAAGTTCATTTTCTCTTACCTATATCGAGGTAGTTTATCAGATCACACTGGGGAAATTCATTCTAAATTTGATCAAGTTCTTGTATATCTTAAGGTTATCAAAAATCCCCAAAACATCATTAAATTTTCATCAAAAAATTCAAAAATATTTGCAAAATCCTATACAACTAAAAATCCAAAAAAAATCATAAAATTGTAAAGTCAAAATCCAAACCATCCAAACAACACATCAAAAACCTTAAAAAGGTTGAACATCAAAAATCCAAAAAATAGAACCACGTTGAACTACGGGGCTCTGAGCTTAAACATAGGCAAGACCATCATTTATGTGCCCCTAAGACACCCTAGGTTACTCCGTTTAGGATTCCATCATAATAAACTGGCAGTCCATCAATTGTTAATCTTTCATCTTCAATAACTTGAGTCATTCGAACTATGTAGTCTTTGTGTGTATAACATTGGCATGGATCATCTTTGATTAGGTCCTGAGGCCCCTAGGATAGGTATTTTAGGTTAGGTTCTTGGTAAAAAATAAAAAAAACCCTAAACATTCAAATATTAGAAAATCCCTAAACATTCAGATAACAAAAAGCATAAAAACATTCACGTAAACTCTCAAAAAGACCAAAAACAACATCAAAACATTTTCAAAATACAAAAAAAATTGAAATATTCCAAGAAAATCCGAAACCATCCATACCGTTTCACTTTCACCCATAATAATTTATCGATCATTGACTATTGTGCATGTTTTGGACTAATATATTCTAAGCTTCTAATTTACAATCTAATGAGGATTCAGTATGTCAAGGTGTGAACAAGAACTATCCTATCTATTTGTAGAGTCAAAGTCCATTACACTAGATACAACACCATCCTGGTTATCAATACCTTGATGCACCATGTCTATGTGTTATATCAAACAATAAAGAATGACGAAAAATCCCAATCCCAAGATATGAGCAAATCATCATGCATTTATCATCATTGTGGACACCAAAAAAGTACACCTTTTCCTTGCTTGATTTGGGAATAATTAATGATAAATTGGACTTAAATTCACCTTGTTCTAGTGTTCTCAGGTGTTTTAAACATTCACATTAGGTCTTGAGCCCATTTTAAGCTAAATTAACTTAACTTTTCCCCAATTTAGTGTTGTAAAATGTATTTATTTACACTTTCACATTAAATTTAAGGGGCTTGTAAATCAAGTGGACCTAATCTAGTATTACAATGTGTTTTACACATTCACATGAGATTTAGGGCCCTTCTAAGCTAAATGGACTCAAATTTTCCTTAATTTAGTGTTGTAATGTGTATTTATTCACACTTTCACATTGGATTTTGGGCCCTATTGCATTTATGATCTCTATATCATCATTGATAGGCCCCTATGACCCCATATTGCACATACTAAGGAATATTTTGATCAAAGACTTGATAATATCAACATATAGACTTAATTTATGCATTCTCCAACACTTTAGCTAGCAAAATTTCCCCTATGGGACCCATTCACTCAAGATAGCGAATGAGTCCCATTTGAGCTATTTTTAAAGTTTGCATAGGAAAAATTGGGTTTTAAGTTTAAATTTCTCCTATGTCGGCCTTGGGGATCAAATTAACGGCCATTTGAATGGATTTCCTATATAAAAAAGCTTCCAAATCATTGTTTCATCATACTTTTATATTGTCAAGTCAAGTACTCAAGGGTTAAGAATTTCAAGTCTTCACAAAGTCATCAAGATAGCTTTCAAGATTAATTGTAAGGCATTCAATGACAATATTCTTCATCAATTGTTGTAGTACTTCAAGATCCATCTTCATGGAAAGGTTATAATTACATGATCTCATGTGTATTCTTCATTATCTTATTTCATCATTTTGGTTTAATTACCTAAAAGTGGTTTGACCAAGGCAAACCCTTATTCCCTAATAATCAACATTTTCTCTCTTTGTGTTATTACAGATCTAGGTGCTTTAAATGTTTGGAGATCATTGAAGATTAGGTTTCAAACTTCTTGGAGTTTTCTCCCTATTGGAAAGGTAAAAATATTCACAAAAAGTCACTTACAAGCCTGAAAATTAGGGTTTCGGATCCAGACACCTAGAGGAATAGAGAGAGCAAAACAAGAGCTATAGATTCCAATTTTGAATTTCTAGAAAAATTAAAGTGGACTCACTTTCAAATAGTGGTGAATGAGTCCCACATTACCTATTTTTTAGAGATTTTTATGAATTTGGATACCCATTTTCCCGAAACTTGCTCTGGTATACTTTTCTAGATCTAGAACTGATTCATCCAGAATGGTGAATGAGTCCCACTAGATTTAAAAATTAGTATTTTTAGGATTTCAGAGCTTCATCACATCTCCAAAAAGATTCTAAGTGCACACCATTCACATATTTACTTTTTTTTTTCTACTTTATTTACATTTGTAGGGAATTCTTTGGGTCAATTAGCATTTTTTTGCATATCCCACTGTGTTTTCAATTTTTTTTCCAAGTTTACACTTGGTGGTGAACCCCTTTCTTTTCTTCATCATCTCCAAGGATAAAATATAGTTAATCCTTCATTGGGTTGAGATCTCTAGGGTATTCTTGAATATGAACATTGTGAAATTGGATCGCTTTCCTTATATCCATTTTTGTGGACAAGGAAGTGAAGTATCCATTTCTGGTGTCCAAATTTTGGCGAACATTCCCTTAGAACATCACAATTCTGATTTTGGAGTCCATTACTATCCTAGAATTAGCTTGAATTAACATTGCATTACATTTTACATTAGTTAATTTGCATTATAGGGTTTTAAATTTTTTTGCATTAGTGAAAGTGCATATAGTTTGCATTTTTACATCTCAAATAATTGAAAAACATCTAAAAACTGCATTTTAATTTAGTATTCAAGTCATACAACATAACAAGCATCAAAACCAATTGAAAATTTCTTTTTTTTTTTGAAAAAAACCCTAACTAGGACTCATTCTCTATTTTGGGCGAATCAGTCCCAATCCATATTTTAAATTTTCTGTTACAACATCAAAAACCTCATTTCTATGCTTTGTAAGCCTCTTGGTAACATATACTATAATTTTGGAAAGTTTTAGGAACATTTTTTTATGCATCTAGGTCAAAAACATCAATTTAGGGTGGTCATTTTTAAAATCATTTCAATTACAAGCATCATTAGATCTGAAAATACTCACATTTCTAAAATTTTGCATAACATGGATAAAAGTACTTTTCACCTTTGCATACACAGTGTTTCTATTCATAAAATTTTCATAAGTTTGATAAAAGTGATTTTCATTCTTGGATACACATTGTTAGTATTCTTAAAGTTTTGCATACATTGGATAAAAGTGTTTTGCATCCTTGGATACACATTGTTTACATTGTTGAAAAATTGCATAACATGGTTACAAGTGCTTTTCATTTTTGTTCAAACAATGTTAGTTTCTCACATATCTAGACATGCTAAAAAAAATTTTCATATCCTCTCCCTCTAAGATTTTTTTAGTGAAAGAGAATACAACCTTGAACATTCCTGACAATCATATTTGTTCTTCTAATATCTCTCCTATTGGAAAAGAAGATATTTTGGTGTTAGAAGAACCAATCAATGAGAGTTTTGAGAATCCTAGTTTTTTTTCTTCTCTTACCTCTCTTAGTGGACAAGACATTGATGAACAAGACAACACAACCACAAGTAATCATGACAATAACATTTGTTCCTCTCCTAGTATCTCTCCTAGTTGTGAAGAAGATACTTTGATATTAGACAACATAATCAATGAAGGTCATGAGAATCTTACTTGCCCCCCTTCACCTAGCGAAACCATTATTGAGCAAAAAAATTCAACCATCGATGATTCCCATATTTGCGATGAAGTTATTTTAGAAGAACCTACCTTTGAATGCAAAGAACATTTGGTTTGTAGTTCTCCTAAAATCTCTCCTCCTAGGGAGAATATGATGGTGCAATAAAATGTGAACATTGACACATATCCTTCAAACACTAAACCTTCCCTAGGTGAAGATAATAAAGTGACATTAGAATCCTCTTCACTAAAAAATCATGCAAATAAAGACAAGATTCTTGAGGTTATAATGATACAAGTGGTATTTCCTTTAAATAGTGAGCTTCCTAAGTCACCTCCCATTAGTGAATCACATAAGAAAGTAAAAGGTTTCTTGAAATCCATGATGCAATCTAATAATAACAATGTTTTGTCGCAACTAAGTTGCAACTTAGTCACTCAAACATGTAGGAAACCACACATCACTTCCACTTTATTACCTTTTTCTCAATATAGAGTACCTAGTGTTGAAGACCTAAAATAGACTCCTGCTAATATATCTGTATGGAAACTTATTCAACTATCACCTACGTTCAAGTGTTTATTTCAAGAAATGTTGCAAATAAAGTAGGAGGAGATCCAATATTACATAAAATCAAATAATGTAACATCCTCCTCTCATCCCATGCAAGTCACCCAGATAGAAATCACATTCCCTAGACATGAATTACCCTCACATGAGATTCAAAACAAGAATGACCCCTTGATGGTAAAGGTGATCATTAATGAAAATTTAGTTAGGCACACTCTCATAGACAATGGAGTAGAAATTAATGTTTGTAGCATGGAACTCCTAAACAACATTGGCATGGAAAAAAGTTTCATTCAACTTAATGATGTTCATATTCATGGCTTTGATAATGTCAATAGGAAACCACTAGGGATGATCACATTACCTATTAAGGTAGGAATTGTAGTGTTTTTTTACCTCTATCCATATCATTCAAGGGATCCTTGCATACAATATTCTCCTAGGGAGACCATGGATTCATTCTATGAAGGGAGTCCCATCTACCCTTCACCATGTAATGAAGTTTGAATAAAACAAGAAGGTATACATGATTGATGCATATGAATGAAGCTATGCATTAGATGATCACAACATTCCCAAGTCCCCTAATACTTTCATTCCAAGATAAAAACTTGAACCTATACAAGTTGTTGCTAATCCTTCACCTACAAAAAAAATCTCTAGTGATAATTGGGGGTCGTTAGATATTACACCTTGTTACAATAAAGTTTAGAAAATATCACCCTCATGGTCCAAAGAGTCATATACAAATGATTCAGTTTAAGAAAAAAGTTCTAGTAATGATTGGGGTTTCACACCTTCCTTTAGGGGAGAGTGCAAAATATCACAATCTAAACCAAAAAAACCTTGTGTTTCATTCACTCAACTTAGTTCTACAAAATTACCCCATGGTAGTGATGGGGCCTATCTAACTCCCATCCCTCATAAATGGATGATGCATAACTTTTAAAAGGATTTGTGTTCTCAACAAGAAACAAATCCTTCTCAAAAATAAAAACCCCTTTCATCTGAATTGAAATACTGTTATGATATTGGATACAATCTCCATCCTACACATTAATACAATGAACACATGAAGAAAAATGACATATCATACTCTTTCAAGAAATATATAGGGTTATCTCCCTTATCTCCATTATCATCTAAGGCTTTAACAAAATTCAACATCTCAAGGAGTGTGGTGCTCTTCCTTGTGTTGAAGCACCTAGTTCCTCTAACTAAAACTTAAATTATATCATCCTATTCGACTCACCCTTATCTTGAACTAAGTGGGGGAAAGGGGTTAGTTAGCCTTGTCTTTGTATGTCATTTTTTGTTGCCTCTTTCAGCTAGTTGATCACCTTTCATGAACATCTAAGATAAGTCTTGGGATGTGGATGATATGCCTTAAGTTGGATCACATGTGACATACTTATTCATGATGTAGCTTTACTCAGAAAGATATGACTTGGCATAGGGCTTTCCAAGTTGGCTCTAATGTCTTCTTTCTTGTTTGCATTTTTCATTTGCTACTTTAAAGTAACTTATCACGGCATGGTGTTTAGAAATTCCTTTAAAGTGGGGGCATACATTAGCATTATAATTTTGCATTTTTCCTTTTCTTGGTTCTTAGTGCATCCTTCTTACTTCATACGATGTGTTTTTCACTTTGTGGATGACATTGGGTATGATGTATTTCATGAGTGTCATCTATCTTAGCATATTAAATTCCTTGTAGTGGCTTGATGTGACACACTACATCCCTTAAGTTGTGAATCTTCTATTCTTTGACATGTCCTCTCTTGGAGACATTAGGAACAATGTTCCCTAAGTTAAAGACCTCACATGAACTAAGACTCCTTTGAAAATTATTTGCATGTTGAATTTTACATTTGTTATATCTCCACCTTGCACAACACAACTTGCATGGCTATGGAGCCATCACGTTTGTTCATGAGATCCAAGCATAAGAAGTTGTGCTTTTCTCATGAAGGTCGAAAATACCATTTTCTTTGTGTGGCACCATATTAAAGTTATCAGGAGGTATAGCTTTGGTATGGTTGACTAGGAAGCCCATTCCAAGGCATGAATTTCCCCATAGCCACCTGCGTGTGTGTGAGTGCATACCAGCCAACCATGATTGTATGTTTCTCACCTTCTAGGACTTCTCACCTGATAGACGACCAAGAGTTTCATCGCCTCAGAGTGAGTATACATTTTTGGACAAAAAACCTAGATCTAATCCATATCATGTTGGAAAAATGATCAAAGCTTGATACAACTTTTATTTTTTCTCATTTGTACTTCTCTTCCTTCTAGTTATTGCCATTGCATGATCGCATATCTTGTCTTGTTGCATATTATACACCTTGTGTGTGTCCTTTTGTGCTTATGTCAGTTTGACTTAGGATCTTGAATCTTAGGGACTTGACCACCTCCTTTGATCCTTTTCATCCTATACTGTCCACATCAGTACACTTGGACTCTTGAATGTCTACTTAAGTGTGAGTTTGAAGCAAGTTCATCCTCTCACTAAAGTGGGGGCTAAATGTGGACATCAAAAAATTATGCCTTTCCTTGCTTGATTTGGGAATAATTAATTATAAATTGAACTTAATTTCACCTTGGTCTAGTGTTATGAGGTGTTTTACACATTCACATTAGGTCTTGGGCCCATTTAAAGCTAAATTAACTTAAATTTTTCCCAATTTAGTGTTGTAAAATGTATTTATTTACACATTCACATTAAATTTAAGGGGCTTGTAAATCAAGTGGACCTAATCTAGTGTTGTAATGTGTTTTACACATTCACATGGGGTTTAGGGCCCTTCTAAGCCAAATTGACTCAATTTTGCCTTAATTTAGTGTTGTAAAGTGTATTTATTCAAACTTTCACATTGTATTTTTGTCCCTGCTGCATTTATGACCTCTATATCATCATTAATAGGCCCCTATGAGATGATATTGTGCATCCCAAGGAATATTTTGATCAAAGACTCAACAATATCAACATATATAGACTTAATTTATGCATTCCCCAACACTTTAAATAGAAAAATGGCCTTTGTGGGATCCATTTGTCACCTTGGGTGAATGAGTACCATCTAGGTGGGACTCATTCGCCCAGGATGGTGAATGAATTCCATTTGAGCTATTTTCAAAGTTTGAGTGGGAAAAAATGGGTTTTAAGTTTAAATTTCTCCTATGTCAGCCTTGGGGATCAAATTAACAATCATGTGAATGAATTTCCTATATAAAAAAGATTCCAAATCATTGTTTCATTATACTTTCATATTGTCAAGTCAAACACTCAAAGGTTAAGGATTTCAAGTCTTCACAAAGTCATCAAGATAGCTTTCAAGATCAATTCTAATGCATTCAACAACAAGATTTTTCATAATTTTTTGTAGCACTTTAGGATCCATCATCATGGAAAGGTTCTAATTGCATTATCTCATGTTCATGCTTCATTATCTTATTTCATCATTTTGGTTTATTTACCTAAAAGTGGTTTGACCAAGGAAAACCCCTATTCCCTAACAATCAACATTTTCTCTCTCTCTCTCTCTCTCTCTCTCTCTCTCTTTATGTGATTGTAGATATAGGTGCTTTGAAGGATTGGAGATCATTGAAGATTAGGTTTCAATTTTTTTGGAGTTGTCTCCTTATTGGAAGGATCAAAATCTTCACAAAAAGTCACTTACAGTCCCAAAAATTAGGGTTTCAGATCTAGACACGTAGAGGAACAAGAAGAGTACATTGAGAGCTACTTCTGAGTTTCCAAAAAAGTAAAAGTGGATTCATTTTCCAAGAGTGGTGAATGAGTCCCACTATACTTATTTTTTAGAGATTTTTGTGGATTTGGATACCCATTTTCCTGAAACTTTCTCTAGTATAATTTTCTAGATTTGGGACTTATTCACCATTAGAATGTTGAATGAGTCCCACTAGGTTTAAAATTTAGTATTTTTAAGATTTCAGAGCTCCATCACATCTCTAGAAAGATTACAAGTGCACACCATTCACATATTTACTTTTATATTCTACTTTATTTACATTTGTAGGGAATTATTTAGGTCATTTAGCATTTTTTTGCATATCACACTATGTTTTCAAATATTTTATATTTTCTAAGTTTACACTTGGTGGTGAACCCCTTTCTTGTCTCCATAATTTCCAAGGATATCTTATAGTAAGATATCTCAGATCCTTCATTGGGTTGAGATCTCTAAGGTGTGCTTGAATGTGAACATTGTGAACTTGGATCCCTTTTCTTGTATCCATTTTTTTGGACAAGGAAGTGAAGCATCCATTTTCGGTGTCCACAATCACCATCTCTAATAAAGTCTTGGTGGATCATAGAATTTTTGGAATTTATGAATCAATCATCAAAATCTATGGTCAATCATCTTATTTCTTCTATCTTCTCTCCATGCTAACTTGGTATCATGACAATCAATAAAATTATCTTCAAATGCATCCATCCTGCATCCACAAATCATCAACATATATACATCTTGCATTATAATAGCATATCCTAATAAAAGAGAATGTAATCAATTTCATTATCATTTAAGTTGTGAAGAATAATATAGATTTGTTATTCTAAGGATCTTAAATCATTGCACACATATCATCAACTTACATCTCATCATCATAAGCACAAACATCTACACTATCAATACATCCATATGCATACATCATCATCTCATAAATCACATAGAAAAGATAAAAAAGTATAATATAACATTTCATCCATCCCATATCATTGCACCTCATATCATCGCATCATAGATATATCATAACATATTGCATAAACAGGTATGTGCAGGATCATGATGGGCCAAAAAGTGGCAATATGATGGGTATTTGTAGGGTATGTGGCTGACAACTTTTTTTTTACTCAAAATTAATGAAATAAAAAGGGTTTTTAAAGGAGATTCTTATCTTTAAACCAATATAAATTATGTTTTACTTTGAATTTAATAAATGGGTATGTGCAGGATCATCATGGAAAAAACAGGCTCTTAAGTGGCAAAAAATTCAAAAAAATCAGAGTTAGGCAACTTGACATAAAATTTTAATAAGTTATCTATATTATTTCAAAATATGTAAAAATATAATTTTAGAAAATTGAATGTAGTTTCTAAACTACTAGGTTTATTTAAAAAATAAATCTATTTGGTGAAAATTTGAAATTTCAATGCAATAGTACTTAAAAAGGGAAAAATAAGTAGTATAGACCACCCTAATAAAATGATAATATAATTTTATAATTTTAGACATAAGTAGAGGACTCATGTTAGGATGTGATGCATATTTTTTTGTTTTTTCCAAGTAAATAATTATTATAATTTTTATTACAACTTTTAAAAATATTAAAAACTTGTATGTCACCTTAACTTGGTCAAAACTTCATGAAATTCAATTTTTTTTTTTAATCCTATATTCTGATTTTTGATTAATAAATGTGATGCACATTTTAATATCATCAGCTTTAGTCATAATTCAAATAGAAAATGAATAATAATTATTTATTAAAAAAAGTAAAGCTAATTTATATTGGTGGAAGCTAAGAATCTCTTTTCCCTTTTCATTTCATCAATTTTGGGTAAAAAGTCACCACATACCCTACAAATACCCATCATATTGCCACTTTTTGGCCCATCATGATCCTGCACATACCCAAATAATTATTATTCATTTTCTATTTGAATTACGACTAAAGTCCTGATTGATAGTATAATTGAAAACATCTATAGCTTTTAAATGGTATCACATTTTGGAATCCAAAACATGCATCACATTCTATGCTTTGCATACTATAGGATTAAAAAGGAAAATTAAATTTCATGAAGTTTTGACCAAGTTAAGGTGGTTAGACATACAAGTTTTTATATTTTTTAAAAGTTGTAATAAAAAAAAATAATTAATTATTTACTTGGAAAAAAATTACAAAAAAATATGCATCACATCTAGACATGACTCCTATAACTATTTCTAAAATATTATAATAAAATATTATCATTTTATTGTGGTTAGGGTGGTCAGACAGACACCTACTTATTTTTTCCCTAAAATTTGAGTACTACTGCATTGAAATTTCAAAATTTCACCAAATAGATTTAAAAATAAATAAAATAAACCTAGTAGTTTAGAAACTACATTCAATTTTTGATAGATTCTATTCTTACATATTTTTGAAATAATATAGATAACTTATTCAAATTTTTACATTAAGTTGCCTAACTTTGATTTTTCTAAATTTTTTGCCACTTAAGGGCCTATTTTTTCCATAATGATCCTGCACATACCTAAACATGAATAAATGAAGTGCATCCATATATAAGCATGTATCACACATATCAACATCAAATGCATCCATACATTCATAAAGAATGAAATAAATGAGCACATCACATGTCAAATATGTATCATATCTTATATATCAAAAAAATGTGACTGTCATAATACAATATCTTAGTGTTTGTCTATTTATCAAAAGTATAATATCCACAAGGATATCAAAAAGGATCCCATGAATGTGTATCTGTATAATGAATCGAGCAATAATAAAAAAATTTCTATACATGTGGGCTAGCCTTGATGGCTACTCCCCTCACCAAACTGTCTCTCTGGCTAATCTTCAGCTTAGGGATGTGCTCCACTCCTTTGGGAATAATATGGCTACCTAATTTTCATAGGGATATCCTAGTGGTAATGCATACAATAATATGCAACACTAGTCATGACCTCTCTATATAAATGGGAAAAAACTGTCCATCCTTGAGTTGTAGTTGTAATGGACTCTAAATACTATTGTCGCTTGACCTCCTTGCCAATTGCATATTGGAAGTATGTCCTAGTTGATGCTCCTAATCCCAATAAGCTATCATTGCCTATACTTGATACCAGGCTAGTCTCTCTCAATAGTGGTGGCCAATATCTACTATTGAGCTTGATCTCTCTCTGTCATAACCACTTATAGCTAATGTTGTAGTTGTTGAGTCTGAGCATCATAGGTATTTGTCCCAGCGGTGGCTGCCATGGTGGTTGCTACTATATCACTGGCCATTAAGGAGGTTTCTAATGCAATGATGGTGCACTTGGGACCTACCCATCTTAATGTTGGCCATCTTGGCCATCTTGTCTTTTGCACTTTCCATTTGGACATTTTCCCTCTCCTGTGCCCTATCCATCCTCTGGTTGTCCTTTACCTCTTCCTATTCCCCTCCCTCTCAACATACCTCATGGAGGTACATCTACTAGATCTATAATTCAAAGAGGGGGTTCAAACCATGCATCACATGAAAGCATAGTATGCGCATCTTCCTATCCCTGATCATAGGACCAAGGCCTCACAACCAGCTATCAGAAGCCCTCAACAACCTCATGAGCTAGGATTGTGTATCCCCATGTAGTCTCTTGGGCTGATATGGTAATAATAGTAATGTACTAATCATCAAGCCTATCCCACCTCTTGTCAAGCTGTCTAGCAACCCTATTGGGTAGGTACCTCTCTATAATCATACACTCTTGACCTTGCATGAACCATATTTTTCAAGAAAATAACATCTACTAAAAATCATCGTACCATGCTAGAATATGAAGCCACGGTTTCCATCAAAATATTGTCATCTCATAAATCACTCGATGCCAATAAGGAATGTCGAGCTGCCACATGTAATGCAAAGTGATGGCACATTTGTATCACCAAACAACTGGATCATATGGCTCCACATATGCCATATGAACAATCAGTTGAAGCACAATGATGTGCTCCCAGGCCCATATGTGAAGAAGGGTGACCCATATAACAATCACTCTCCCATCACAATATACAAAATCATGCATATCATGGTAAAGAGAGGCCAACATCACTAGCCCCCATGCATACTAGGTCCTCTTGAATAACATCTTATGCCAAGCTAGCCCCCATCCTATACTAAATCCCCTACTTCATCAATATGGAGTGACCAAACTTGAGATCACTACAACAATGATCAATCTGAAGGTCAACTATCAACCTCTATATACATCTCAAGGTTAATCTGGGACTTGACCAAGACAATGGCCTCCTGGTCAAGAACCTCATGGAAAGCGTTATAACTGATGTCAGTATCATAAATCACACACTCACCATGTATCAAAAATCACAAAATCTGCCATACATCCTCTAGTGACACAGTCACCTTGCCAATAGGTAAGTGGAATGACAAGGTCTTGCCATGCCATCGCTCACATAACACTATCATCATTGCTAAATGTGTCCACATGATGGGCATGTAGGCAATATACCACAAACCGATCTCTCCTTGGTGCTCTTGTCACAACTCAGACAAATCATCAGGTTTGGACAATATAGTCGACCAGTGCTCATGGGACATCAAAGAATGGATAACCTTCTTTACCCACGAAGTGCAAAATGTTAAAATTCAAAAAAATTGGCTAATTTTAGAGCTTTTATCCCCTAACATGACAATAGTGTCACTATTTATGATAACATTGCTATAACTCAAATTTTGAACAATGATGCTCAATGTATTAAAATTGTAAATCGAAAAATGTGTCGCTAATCACATATGTGTCACCATTTGAAAGTTGCAAACCCTAAACCTAAATTCCAAATCATGTGGTACATTGCTATTTACACCCACATCATCATTTGAAATCAGGAAACCCTAAATCTAAATCATGAACTGCATCGCTAATCATAGTAGTGTCACTTAAAATCAAAATAGTGTCACTGATTTTAAAAATAGCATCATTATATAGCGACACCACCTAAATCTAAATTTCAAAATGCAATAAATGCACTCAAAATTCAAAATGCAAGTCAAGTTTTGAATTGCATATCAATTATCCTATTCCTAGAGGCCTCTGGTACTCTTGAACCTGGTCGAAAATGTGTCATGGGAGCACTTGTTGCACCATTTCATCAGAGGGTCAAGCTCAAATTGTAAGAATTCTCTAAGGTGAGAATGCACAAATGAATTGAAAGTGACCCTTCCTCACCTATTTATGCCTCTAAATTAAGGTTTTTTACCCTAATGTACCCATGAAGCTAGGGTGTTTTCACCATTTTCACCATTTTCACCAATCTTCCCAAACTAGACCTTATATTGCACTATTTTGCATTTTTTGCATGTTTTTTGCATCCCAAAGCCTTTACGGACCCCTTGGCCAACATTAACCTTTTTTCTAGAAATCAACCCAAAATTCCAAATTTCTACCTGATTTCTCGAGGGGGTAGGGAACCAACTTATTCCTTCTACTGGGGCAGTAGTGGGGCATCCAAAAAATCATTTTTATTTATTTAATCAATAGTTTTTAATCTAAAAAGCATTAGTTTTTGAAACAACATAATAAGTACCTTGCTTCAAATAGGGGGAAAATGTAGACACTGAAAAATGTCTTAAATGATATCATGCACTCGAATTAGGTATACTAACATCATTTCCTCCTAAAACTAACATCATTTCCTCCTAAAACCCATCCTCTTTTCACTTAATTGATTAAATTATCCTAGCTATTTAATTAATTATGCCATTTTCACTTATTAGTTGTATAATTAATATAATTGGGTTAATTCACCCCCTTCCATGCTAACATTTCATCCTATTAAATTAAATACATCAAGTTATTTAATTTAAAATCCTTAAGTCCTTTTATTTAATTAAATAACCCTAAGTTATTTAATTGAATGCCATTTCAATTTCCCCCTTTCATTAAATCATTTCATTTAATGAAAATAATCTAATTCCCCTAATTGCATAATTAACACGTGATTTTAATTATCAATTACTAACAAATATAATTCCCCCCACTTGCAAGGGAATATTCCTCCTTTGCACATTTCTCCAAAAAGAATTCATATTTCCATGAAATATTCATTCCCCTTTGGCACAATTAAACTTTGTTTTAAT
Organism: Sequoia sempervirens; assembly: GCA_007258455.2. NCBI lineage: Eukaryota > Viridiplantae > Streptophyta > Pinopsida > Cupressales > Cupressaceae > Sequoia > Sequoia sempervirens. The sequence goes on along the minus strand of VDFB02000015.1, from coordinate 337,044,388 downwards.
TCACTAATTTTCTATTTTCCCTCACCCATGAGAATATTCCAATGAATATTCTCTCTCCTCACTGATTTGAAAAAGGAGAATATTCCTTTTATTAAAAAAACTTACTTGATTTCTTGTGCAAGTTAAACATGTGACCTCTTGTGCAAGTTAACTTGTGACCTCTTATGCAAGTTAAAAGTGTGCCATTTTGGACAAAGGTGAACCCTTGATTAAATGTCATCATTGATTCTCATCTGTTGATGAGAATCCATGATCCATGCCTCCAACTTCATTCATCCTTGACCGTTGATTAACCTTTTTGATCTCAACCCTCCATTTCTCATTTGCTTTCCTATAAATAGGTAACTATTTGGAGACAAATGGATCTATCTTTTTCAAAGAAAACTCATGCTATTGAAATCACTCACACTCACACTCAAATTTAGCATTTATTTACTATCATTTTAGATTAAATACTTGCATTAATTATTTTAGCTTCCATTAATGGCTTCCATGGTAACATAGATTCATACATTTAGATTATTTATTAATTAGGGTATGAATCTTTTAGCTTAAAATCCATTTAGATTAGCTTTTCATTCACACATCTTAATCATTTTAAAATAAAATCATGTTAAAATAGCTTGCATCAGGATCAGTCAACTTAAAATCATGTTTTAGCACACATCTCACAATGGTTTCATTAGTTTTCTTCAATAAAACTAATTGAAATTAGCTTATTATCCCTGGGATTGGGAAACAATTGTTGTTCCACATCAATATGACAACACTCCCCCAATAGGATAAGTTTCAATGGATTAGAGTAGGTGTTTTGAAGCTTTCACAGTTTAACATGTTAGTTTTAATGAATTTCTAGTTTAGTGTTTATTCAAATGATCTCTATTTGATTGATGTTTAGTGGCATGAATATGCTTCATATCCTCATGGATCAAGTGTAGTTAGCCCATAATATTTTGTTGGTCATAATTTCAAAACTGAAATATCAACTTGCTTTAAAGTTTGAAATGAAAGATCTTGGTGCAACTAAACACATTCTTGGGATGGAAATTAGAAGAGATAGAGTGAAGAAAAAGCTATGGCTTGGCCAAAGTAAGTATGCCAATTCAACTTTATAGATGTTTGATATGTAGGATTTTAGACCATTATGTGTTCTTGTTTCAACTTGAACAAAGTTATCTATTTTAGATTGTCCAACATCCCCATTAGAGATGGAAGAGATGAGTAGAGTACCTTACCAGAGTGTAGTTGGAATTTTGATGTATGATGTGGTTTGTACTAGACCAGACATTACCCAAGCAATGGGAGTTCTTTCCAAATATATGTCTAATCTTGGTAGAGTTCATTGGGGTGGAGTTAAAAGAGTCTTCAAATATTTGCATGGTACTTTAGATTATTCCTTATGTTATCACAATAATATGACTAAAGATGAGATTTCCCTTGATAGTCATGGTTATGTGGATTCAAACTGGGTAGGTGATGTTCATAGCAGAAGATTGACTGGTGCTTATGTGTTTACTTTATTTGATGGTGTAATTATTTGGATGAGTAAGTGACAGGCTATGGTTGCTTTTTCCACTACTAAAGTAGAGTAAATGTCAGATACTCATTCTTGTAAAGAATCCATTTGGCTTAAGAGACTATGTTCAAATATTGGAATAAAACAATGTGCAATGATAATTTATTATGATAGTCAGAGTGTGATATGTCTAGCCAGGAACCTAAAATTTTAGGCCAAGAACAAGCACATTGATGTACAATATCATTTTGTTAGATATATGGTCAAATATGGTAGAGTAAAACTAGTTAAGATAGAGACTTTGATGCATGTAGCTGATTCTTTAACTAAGCCTATGAGAACAAAGAAGTTTAGATGGTGTTCAGAGACTATGGGCCTTTCGACCCCTAGCAGTTAAGAGATGATGATCACTCTCTCCTGTTGTCATTGCAAGGTGTTCAAAAAATGGGACATCTATTGAGAAAATGTGTCTCAACCTTGCAATTACATAAGGTACTATTGATACATAAGGTACTATAAATCTAGACTGTTCATCATTATGTCTCATATCCAATGACCGATATTTTATTACCTTGATTTGCCTTAGAAGGAAACCCTATTTTATGAGGGAATTGTATTACAGTTGTGTATTGTGATCTATTCTAAGAATCTAATAGTGGTCGTGTTATCTCTGGATCTCTAAGTGGTGATACTCTTGTGAGAAGCTTGCTCTGCAAGTATATTGTAATATTTGTGATTGATGAATAATATATTGGGCAACTTTTGGAGTGTGGTATTTTTCTCTCAAAAGGGTTTTCCCCATGTAAATCATTGTGTCATGGTATGCATGATATTTCTGCTTAATTTTCTATAATAGTTAAAGATTTGTAAATTTTTTGAATTATTCTCCTCTCAAGATTAGTGTAGGAAAATTTTCCACTACCTTAGCTTCCTTACATTAGTAACCCCTCCTAATAAAGGTATCCAAAATTTTTCTTGGAGTTGCTGAAGGTATGATGTCTTAGAGGTTATTGCAATGCATGTTGATGATGATATCTTGAAAGGTATTGATCATTGTGATTTTACTCATATTCTTTGGACTAATATTTGAGAGATATATAGAGATCCTCATACTCCATTCCTTGATGATCATGATTCAAAATTTCATGTGTCTCTTAATTCTTTAGACATGATACCCTATGATGATAATGCTACATATGTAGAAGCTTATAGATTTGGAATGATTTGAATCTTCAAATGAGGATGTCAAGGGTTAGTCAGACGCTTCTTCTCCATCAGAGATAGTTGATGTACCTTCACCTTCAGTGATACTTTGTCCAGATTCATGGATTGAGGCTTCCATCATTCTTATTCATCAAGACATATTTAGTTTTCCAAACTTGGGATCACATGATGGATTTTTTTTAGGTATTGTAGACTTGGCTACTTCTATAGGTTTGGAGGACATGCTTGAGGGGATATCTCTCCTCTATGCAGATTCTACTTTGGAGGGTTTTCTTGAGTCTCCACATTCCATTATTTTGACCTTGATTGGGAATCTTGATTTTGGTGAGACATACATGGAGGAACTTGTTTCATTTTCAAAGATTTCATATATGAGGTTTCTTCCCTTCCATTTCATTATGGATTTTCTTTAACATCTACCATTGTATTTTATTTTTCCTAACAAGAGACATGTGGTTTGTCATCACTGGAGAATCTTTTGGCTTCATACTTATTTTAGTGCTTTTGAGGATGATTCATTTTGGGGGGAAATCTAGTCTCCATCTATTCCTTCAATAAAGGGATCATTTTATTGCATTCTTTGGATATTTTTCAACATCAGTTTCCCCATAGTCCTAGTTTGTCACCTTCTTCATTGATTGGGCATGCACTTGATTTGATTGTGGAATATTCATCTTCCTTGGGCAAGGGGAAACAGGAGCAGTTTTTAGAGACATCATCATCATTCATCTTTCCTTCCTTAAATTCCTATCTAAAATGGGAAGCATCCCTTCATTTGTACTTGGTTTTGTTTCTTTTGAAAGGGAGAATTTTTTTTTGTTGACATTGGATCATTGTCTTTGGAATTTACCATTTGTGTAGGTGATTACATATTGTGGGGGGCCTATATAGTCTCTCTATTTCCCTGTTATGGGGGATCTATTGATTATTGTATTCTTGTGATGGATATAGCTTTGCGGGGGTATTGATGTTGAGGCCTCCGTACATCACTTCAATTACTTGTACATGATTAGCATGGATTTTTCATTATATATCTTTTTTGGAGAGGATTTTTATCCCATGAGGTTTTATCCTTTTATTTTTTTTGTAAGAGATTGCATCTTTTTATTTTTTAGAATGGGTACCTAACATGGCCATGTAGCCAAGACCCATCATTGCATCATATTTCATCATTTGTATCATAACTACACTCCCAAATTGTACTTATGGGGGGGTGTTAGTTTGAATGGGGTTATTTCCTAACTAGTCATTAGTGAGGACCTATTCACATCATTAATAAATTTTCTAGGTGGAATTATAGAAACTAGTATTTAATGGGGCCATATCTCATTAATAGGCATGCATTTATGTAGGAATTTAATATTTCTCTCATGCATTTATAATTATGCATTAGGAATTTAATGATTGCAACTAAGGCTTTTATCCAACCTCCTCTCACCTTGCCTATATAAGGAAGGCTCTTGTAAATTTGTAAATCATCTTAGAGATTCTAGATCAATTCATCATAGATCATAATTTGACCACATTGTCATCTTTCTCATGTTGCAACATTATCTTATTCAAGTGGATGGTATTCTTCATTGTTGATCTTTTGAAGTATGCACAACTTCATCTCAGTTATTGTTCAAGTTTCCACCATTATGATGTATAATAGACAAGAATAGAGAAATTTGTTCTAAAATATTTACCACCACTATGATGCATGTAATAAAGATTATTAGAGGAGATTAAGAATCCAAAAATGGATCACTATAATTGGGGAGTTTATGACAACATATAATATATGTAAGGAATTTATAATTTTTTGGTGGATTCAATTCTATAGGATTTGGGCACCACATTTGAGAGTAGTTTTAGCTAATGGTTTTGGATTTTATTTGATGTTTCAAGTACTTGAATCTTCTATAAATTAGAACTAGAGGAAGATGATTTCCTATCAGAATTTTTAATTACATAGGTGTTATTAGAATGCTATTAAAATTATTCCATGTTTATTTTCTAATGAAATATTCCTAAAAAGGCTTGCATTGTAAGTTTATGGTAATCTCTTTTTTTTTGATTTGGCAACACATTGTGTAGGTTTTTGAATGTGGGTTTTGTTCTGCCATAAAGGTTTTCCCCATATAATTCATTATGTTATGGTTTCATTTATTTTTGTTTTTTTATGGTTTGTTTCTCTACTTTTTGTCATAATTTTGAATCAAAATTGATTTTTTTAATCCTTAAATCTCCTTAAGATTAGTATTAAAATATATTTCTACATACCTTGCTTCCTTACAAGTGATATTAGATTTAATCACTTTTCATTCTAGTTGTTTAATAGAGAGATTCTTAAGCTAATCAATATTTGAGTTGGAGCTTGTGTAAAAGGAGAACTTTATGATCATTGTTGTACTCAATAAATATGGTAAGAACCTTAAGGAGATTGTGGTTATATTTTTCTTGTCATGAAATTTGAGATGTGAAAGTTTATAATAGAATATTTAGTCACTGATTATGATATTTAGAGTGATATTTATTATAATTTTTAGAGACCTATAGATGTTCCTCAAACATCTTATTATGATCTAAAAGACCAAAAATAAATGCCCGTGTAAAATTATATTGTGATTTCTAGAGTTTATCTTATAAACATACACAAAGAACATATTACAAAATATTATGGACAAAACTATTAGGAAAAGGTGTTTTATTCACCTTTCATTTAATGTTAATATAATTTAATATTATTTTTGGTGAACCTATGGGATGTAGGGATGCTCACATCTTATGGGTTAGAAATTCTTGGGGCCACTTTATATGTTGTATGTAACATTAGGAAAAGTATTTAATGTGGCTTTATAGATTGGGAAAATATTTAATATTGAGAAAATTTAGTTCTAAAAAATAAATGTGGGGGAAAATGGTTTTACAAGACCATGATATTAGTCACACATGGTTTATGTAATACTAAGTGGTTTTGTACAAGATTATGTCTATAAAAGCAAGCACATGTGTAGTTGTTTAAGGTTGGCTAGTTTTGGGTTGGTTTGTGTGAACATCTCTTGTAAGTTGCACATGTGAAAGTGTGTAGCATGGATATCAATGTGTGGTTACATGATTCTCATTTTCTTATTCACATGGAGTGCATAAAGAGAGATTTATACTTTAGAGGTATCATTGGAAACTTTATAGAAGTACATTGTAATCTTTATTATTAAATAAAACATTGAGGAAGAATGATTTTAGAGGTTGGGGTTTTCCTAGGTTATTTCTAGAGTCATTGATAGTTTGTTATTTATTCTTTTGTATGTGGATTCTAAAACATTGTTTGCATGAATTTCTCTCTTTGAGTTTGTGCAAAGTTAAATCCATATATTTAGAGGAAAGAAATTAAGACATTTGCAAGATATGAGGGTTTTTTGTGGGTTATTTTTTTGTAGATTTGGTGTTTCAAGATTAAATATTTGTGGTTAGTTTTTAGAAATCTATGGATTGAATCTAGGTTTGAAAAAATAGTTCAATTCTAGGTAATCGCCATGAAGTTTTTGTAGATGAATTTTCATAGATGACCCATTGAGACAAAACATACCTCACCATTAGATATAGGAGGCCTAAGAAACAAATATTGACATAAAATATGACCCATTTTAATCTTTGAAAAAAGTGATTTTTTTTGCTCCATACCCTAGTTGTACGACTATACAGGCATTTGTAAAAGGAAATATTGATTTTTTTCTTGCATTAGTTAATTTTTTAATAAAATTAATAAATAAATAAATTAAATAGCAAGGAAGTCCACTGACCCCTCGTACCTACTAGTATTTCTTGCATGGACACAATGTCGTAACATGAATGCCTACTAGTCCTTGTTAATTGTTGGCATATAACAAATAATTTTAAAAGATAATAATTACAAATTCATGGAACAATTAAATAATAGTGTGACATGGAAGAAACCATAAATTATTGAAATAACATAAAACCATTATATTTTTTAACAATAAAGTAATCAACCACTTGACCTAATACCATAGTGTCAACTGAGATCAAAGCATAATTTATCCAATAAACCTCAATCTCAAACAAGACCATTCAAATTAAATATAAACTAAACATTTATTGAAATGAAGCACTCAAAATATAAAACATTAAAACGTCAATTATACCCCATTTGAAACTTATCTTGTTTTGGAATTGGTGTCATGTTGATGTGGATTAGCAACCGTTTCCCAATCCCATGATCAGTGAGCTTGTTTCAATCAATTCTATTGAAGAGAATTGATGAAACTGTTGTGATAATGGATGAAAAAATGATTTATGCTAAATAAAACATGATGAAAGATAAATTAACATTATTTTACGCTAAAATTAATCTAAACATGCAAAAACTAAGATAATCTAAGCTAATTCCAAGCTAAGAGATTCAAACCCTAATTTATAAACAAGCTAAGATGGATGGATGTAAGCCATTAAAGGAAGCTTAAAGATAATATGAAGCTAAATTGAACTAAAATATGCTAAATTTGAGCAAAGATGAGTGTGAGTGTGAGTGAATTCAACAACATAAGTTTGCAATTGAAATATGGATCCATTTGTATCCAAATAGTGTTCTATTTATAGAAAAGAAAATGAAAAATGAAGGGTTAAGATAAAAAAGGATCAATCAATGGTCAAGGATGAAAGGAAGAAGAGGCATGGATCATGGATTATCATCAATGGGTGAGAATGCAAAATGAGATTTAATGAAGGGTTCTCATTTGTTCCAAACAAACACTTTTTTGACCTACACACACAAGTCACAAGGTAACTTGCTCATGAGGTCACAAGTTTAGCTTGCTCAAGAAGCCAAGTGAGAATATTCCATTTCCTAAATTATTGGAGGTAGAATACTCCTTTTGGAATATTATCATGGATGAGGAAAAAGGTTAATTTGGAATTTAAAACAAAATTTTAATTTTGCAAAAAAGGGGGAAGGAATATTCCATGGGAATGTTCCCTTTTTAGAGTAAAATTAGATTAATTGTTAATTAAACAAGGTTTAATCATACAATTAGGAGATTTAGAAGAATTAAGTTATTTTCATTAAATTAAATAATTTAATGAAAAGGGGAAAGGTGAAATGACATTTAATTAAATAACTTAGGGTTATTTATTTAAATAAGATGACTTAGGGAATTAAATTAAATAGTTTGATTTATTTAATTTAATGAGATGAAATGTTAGCCTGAAAAGAAGTGAATTAATCGGATTAAGATCCTGATGCTTTTGTTTTATTTTGAAATAGGTATGATGTTGGATATCCACTCGACATAGTCAATCGGTCTAATGAATCCAACATCCAATAACTTATTTAGTTTTTCTTTTGCCAATACATGGCAATATGTTGATGCATTTTCCTTAACTTTTGCTTGATCGGTTTTACTCTTGCTAGTAGTGATAAGTGGTGCATGATGAGTTCTGGATTAATCCCTACCATATCGACATATGACCAAGAAAAATTGACTTGTCTTTCTATGAAGAATTTGATAAAGTTCAGTTTCTCTTGATCTGTCAAGGATTTTTCCAGATGGACAATCTTCACTATTTCTTCATTGTCAATATTGGTAGACTATGTGGGTTCAAACAATACTTTACATCATTCCTAAAAGTGTTCAGGAAATGTGTCAAATCTTCCATCCTTTAGCACCTCAAAGAGGTTTCTGCCATTGGATATGCTATTTATTTTTACTTTTTTTGGATCTGATACTGCCATTGAATGGTTTTCACCATCAAATCTATTCCCTGTATTATTCATTTTGCAACTAGAAAATTTGGCACTCTTCTATTTGGAAGCTTCGTTACTATGTTCAATGGTGGAATCTATTTTAGGAATGAAAAAACAAAGGAATTTGAAAATGGCCTTGTCGTTTGAAAAGATGGGAATATCAGATGACTCAATTTGATCCCAATTTATGAGTTTAGGATGTACTAGGTGTAAGGAGTCATTGGATTGGCCAAAGTTAGAGGAAGTAAGGGTCATGATGGTAATTTCTTCAGATCGTCCAATAGCAAAGTTAATGTCTATAAGGTAACTCTCCTCTAAATTATTTGTTTTTCTCTGAGTCTGATCATCTTCACTGGAATAATCAACATGTTGGGATCCTATTTTAAGTGGTCTATAACCTGAACTTTGACCCTCCTCACGTATGGGTGTATACCTTTGGACCACATCAATTTCCTTATCGTGAAAAGACTATTCAAATAGCGAATCCCACTCATATTCATTTGAATCAATTTCGTGATCATCAATTGCTTGTAGTTGTAGGATTATTTCAACAACTTGTTGTTGTGTTTCTTCTCTAGATTCTTCTCTATACCCCAATCTTGTTTTATCCTTGGCTTGCATTGTGATAGGTTGTATTGGTTTTTTGATGCCTTCTTTCTTTTTACCAATAGGACCTTTTCCCTCATACCCCATCTTTTCCAAGATTGCCTTTCCTTTGTTGTACTGTTCTATTTGCACACTTGAGGTGGATGCTTGTGATGATTCTTTGTCATTGTATAACCAATTTAAAACCTATTTGTCATCTGAATCATCCACTAATGTGCCTACTCCCACAAAGGTTCCATCAAAGAGTGTGTTGAGTTGTGATGATTGTTTTCTAGATGTTGATGTATCCCAAAATGATTTAGGAGAAGATGAAAGTTGTGATAAACATAAGGATTTCTTAAATGAGTAGTCCCTCATGCCATTGTCTTTTAATTGGATCTTGGTACAATTTTTTTTGATAAGAATTCAAATTTACTTTCTAGATTTTGTGGAGTAGAATTACCAATACCCTTTTCTTTTGATTGATCCTTTATCTCAGGCTGGTTTAACGAAGAGTTTGATTTACTTTCTTTATTTGAGGAATTGGCATCATCTATACCCCCATCCTTTGTTTGGTCCTTTTTCTCAACCCATTTAGACACTTAGGTATTTAGTTGTTTTCCATCATTTTATGAACCATGAGTTGGAGCTTCCCTCTTAAGTGGTATAAAATCATCTTGGGTTGTCTTGAGGGTGTTACAATATTGAGGGTTGTTTGAGTCAGCTGCAATAGTGATTTCCTACCCATTGAAAGGGAAATTTTAACACTGGTGATATGTGGATGGCACTACCTGCATGTCATGAATCCAAGGTCTTCCCAAGAGAATGTTGTATGTTAAATCTTTTTCTAACACTTGGCATACTATATCTCTGACAATTGGTCCCACTTGAATAGGTAGCACTATCAACCCTTGTGAAGATCTATCTTCCTCATCATCATATGATTTTATTGTGATTTTTCTCCTAGGATAAATAACATTTTCTAAATAGCATAGTGTATTGACAAGTTTCAAAGTACAGATATTCAGGCTATCTCCTCCATCTATTATAACACATTTAACATGATGTTTATGGATTAAGACCTCAATGCGGAGGGTAGTGTTGTATAGATGGTTGATAGATACAACATCATGTTCAAAAAATGATAAAAAGTGTGGTTCATTCAAATGTCCCACCATAGTCTAGAATTGGAAAACCTCTAGATCATTCAGTACTGTGGTGGCGACTAGAGCTTGTTCCAAGATTTCCTTATGAGCGGGTGAAATATTGAGAAGTTCTAGTATGGATATTTGGGTGGGTATTTTCTACAATTGATTGACTATGTTATATTGGGTTGTAGGGATAAAATTAGTTTCTTTGGACATGGAAGGGGTAGCTTCTTTCAATGTTACCTTGGCTTGTCCTAATGTGATCAAATTGATGGATGTTTTGTCTTGTTTCTCTCTGATTTTGATAACATTGATTTGATGTGAGGTAGTGTCAACATCATGGTGATGATTTTCAATTGGAATGATGTTTTGTTCATGTTCAATGGCTTGTATTGTTTCATTTTTTGGTTATCATTTGCAATAAGATCTGATTTTTCATGGGTTTGATCATCAACCACTTCAATGTGCAGAATGGTGGTGTCATAGACATAGTTTATGTTCTTTCCTTTGGTATGTGAAGAAGAAGATTCCCGTTTTTTTTAGTTGGGTAGAGGGTTATTGAACTCCCCATGATCATTTTTTTTTGGGGTCCTAAAAATATCATCTTGTTGTCAATTAAGTCTTGTATCAAGTGCTTCAATTGCATGCAGTCATTGGTTTTATGTCCTTTGTTGCGATGAAAGTCACAAAAATGAGCATTGTTCCACCATGGAGGCTTAACTTGTGGTTCCCAATTTCTTGCCTCTGGTAATGTTATGAATTTAGCTTCAAGAAGTTCCTTCAATGTTGATTTTGATGATTTTCCTAAAGGGGTGAACCTCCTTTGATTTGAGGATGTTCGATATGATGGTGTTCTAGATCCAACATTACCTTGATTCTTGATTTGGTTGAAATTTTGGTTGTTGTTTTGGTTGTTGCTTTGGTTGTTGGGGGATTTTTTATTCTAATTAGTTTTGGTGGTAGGTAAAGTTAAGTTGAATACAGGTAACTTGCATTTTTAATTTCAATTAAACTATCATTATTTCCACCATTCTTGTTTTGTTGCCAAAACTTGGTTTTGTCACCACTATTGTAATTGTTGGAGGAGTTTGATGAGTTTTTTTTGTTATATATTTTGATGATTCCTCTCTTGACTAAGGCCTCTTTGATTTTAATTTTGTTTTCAATCAATTTCTCAAATGTAGGTGGACATTGTAATTCCAATCTGTAACTCATTTCATCATTGAGGTTGTCAATAGAGATTTCTATCTTTTCTTTTTTGGGTACAAGATGAGAATATCGTGTGAATAACCTCCTCCATTTTTGCAAGAATACAAGGAATGATTCACCCTTGTTTTGTTTCAAGTTACAAAGATCTTTCATGGTGATGTCATGTTGAATTTTGTAAGAATATTGGGTGATGAACTTGTTGACTGATTCCTCAAAGGTGTTAATTGGTGGAGTGAGTTTGGAGAACCATTCAAGACATTGTCCACCTAAGCTTCTTGGGAATAATCTCATCAAGTATGTTTCTTCATATGAAAATTCAAGACTCATGGTTCTAAATACCCTCACATGGTCTATTGGATCAGTTTTGTCATTAAATTTGTCATACTTAGGAAATATGCAATGTTTGGGAAAGGGTATCTTGTGGATACTTTGATAAAAAGGATATGGAAAAATGTCTTGTATTAAGTATCATTTGGACGTTCCCATTTTCATATCAAGAATTTGTTGTTGAAGGTTCTTCATTTGGTGAGTTAGAGCAACCACTTGTTCAGGATCATTTTTGAGATTTTTGGGTGGTGCTTTCAATTGGTTCACATCAAAGTCATCAGGGAATTTGACACCTTGTTTAGATAGTATGAGTAAGTACTTTTCCCCATTTCTTTCAAAAATATTTTCTAAGCACTTGTGGAAGTTGGGATCTTGTTCAACATGTTGGATATCTTCCTTAGTTATTTCTTCCCATTTATTGTTGTGGATTCCATGGAAAGGATTCTCTTCAGCTTTTGCCATGGTGTTTTGCATCTCACTGTTTTGAGTCTCAATGATTGGAGTTTCAATGGTTGGAGTTCCAAGGTTGGGATTTTCAATGTTTTGATTTTCAAGTCCTTTTTCCTTGAGTTTTTATTTTTTCAACCTTGTTTGAATGGGCATACAAGTGTTATAGTTTTAACTAAACTTTGATCTAAGGTTTTGGAAAAGTACCAAGGATTACAACTAAGTCAAATAGAATGAAAAATTCTAATGAGACTAAGTTTGATTTGACTATATATCTTCATTTTGTGATGAGAGGATGATAAATAATGATGATGAAACTAGACTTATTAATCAAAGGTGTGATAAATTTGATTATTTTGGCACTTTGAGATGTTATGTCTTGGTTTAGGCTAGAGAATTCCACTTGTAGAGATTAATTTTAACAAGTTTAGACTCTATGGTTCCTAAGGAATGATTTTGGATTTGAGAAGATTCTAAAATTTTGGTTCAAACTATGAAATAGGGAACAAGTTTAACTCTTGGGTTTTGCATTTAATGTATGTAATAAAATAGAGCACTAATGCACTATAAAATTGCACATATGCGCTATAAGATTGTGTGGATGTGCTAAAATAGAGGGTCAATGTGCCATAATATTGCACAGATGCGCTATAAGATTGGGTAAATGCACTGGAAAAATACACAGATGCACTAAAAGATTGACTGTATACATTGGAACAAAGAACAAATGAACTATAGTTTTGCATATATGCACTATAACCGTAGTTGGATGCGCTAAAAGATTCCATAGATGTGCTAGCAAATACTACAAATGTGTTGAACTGGGAAAATGATGCAGTTCATTGGAAGTTTGTTTTATTTTTCAAATTTTCCAATTTTCCAATTGGTTTTTTCAATGAATGTTTTTTTTGAATCAAGGTTTTCACTTTCAACATGTGACATTTTTGTTTAAAATTGGTTCAAAAACACATTGGTAAAGACACATCAAGCATGTACAACTTAGGCTATATAGGACTATATTTGTTGAATTCCCACTTGGATTTTACTCCAGCTACACTTACTTATAGCAGATGATTAGATGCTTGACCCCACTGGCTCCCCTCCATGATACTCACTTCTATGGAGAAGCCAAGCATCGATACCCATGAATCTCCCATGGCATATTTCTCATTTCTACTAAAAGATGCAAGAGTGTGGGATGGCTTCAAAATAACCACTCTTGCACCAACAAATAGAATAAGGATTTTGGCCTTGCTACAACAAAGGTTTCTAGTATAGACATTTCGTTCGTGGGAGATCATCCATGCGAAAAGAGACCATTGCTGCCCTTCTTTTTGAAACAATCCTTGTGATACTTGAACTCTCCCCAAGTACCCACATTTATATCCCAGTTGGAAGTCACTTGACTTTAGCGTGTTACCCGTTGGGTTGTTCCCTTGGGTGATTACTTTTTCCCACAAGGAAGGCCCTCTAAGGATAAATTAAAAGCGAATACGTCTGGATTTTTGGTCACCTAGTTATGGGGAGACCATATGCCTACCATTCATCAAACACGAAAGACATGGTGTAAAAGTAGTTCAATAAATTTGTCTTTCACCAGCATATAAAATTACCCACATTTATATCCTGGTTGGAAGTCACTTGGCTTTAGCATGTTACCTGTTGGGTTGTTCCTTTGGATGCTTACTTTTTCCAACAAGGAAGGCCCTCTAAGGATAAAACAAAAGCGAATGCATCTAGATTTTTGGTCACCTAGTTAAGGGGAGACCATATGCCTACCATTCATCAAACATGAAAGACATGGTGTAAAAGTAGTTCAAAGAATTTTTCTTTGACCAGCGTATAAAAGTACCCACATTTATATCATGGTTGGAAGTTGCTTGGATTTAGCGTGTTACTTGTTGGGTCATTCCCTTGGGTGATTACTTTTTCCAACAAGGCAGGCCCTCTAAGGATAAAACAAAAGTGAATGGGTCTAGCATTTTGGTCGCCCAGTTAAGGAGAGAGCATATGCCTACCATTCATCAAGCACAAAAGACATGGTGTTTTTTATCCTTTCTAATTAAGCTAGATGCATATCTTAAGCAAAAGAAAGCATTTAAACAACTCTAGACCCTGCATAAATCATTATTAGTTTGATAAATTTTTCTTTGACTAGCGTATAAAAATACTTGCAAGTAGAAAACACTAATCAGTTCTTAGATCTCACAATTTTAACCCAATGCACTAAAATTGTCATCATATGCACTAAAACATCAATGCGCTACAAGAACTAACCAATGCGCTAAAACAATTACTCTACACGCTAAAATAACAACCAAATGCACTAAAGCATATAGCTAAAAAAAGACTAAATGTGCTAAAACACTCCCTGTATGCACTAGAATATTTTTTGGATTCACCGAAAGAAGTATTAGATGCACTGAAATAGACCCTAGATGCACTGAAAGATTCCTCAGATGCGCTGAAATAGAAGTTGTATGCACTGAAAGAGCTCACGATTGCATTAAAATGTCACGTCTAGCCTGAACATTTACACAAATTTCTAGAAAATTGTTAGAAATTGGGTATAACCCCATGGTGGGCATCATTTTGTGTGTGTAAAATGTGGAAATTGTTATTAAATCAACACAAACCTTAATGAAATGAATTATATCAAATATTTGAATCAAGCAAACTACTCTATTTTGTAGCTAAACAAATCTTTTAGGAATGTCTCATTGTCTTCTATTCCCAAGGATTTATTAAACCATTTGGCCCTCAGATTTCTATGTGCACTATGGTTGTTAAAATGAAAACTTGAGAAATGAGATAATATTCAACATGCAAGACAATTAAGTTCTTACATGGAACTATATGGGGTATGTGTAGGATCATGATGGGCCAAAAAGTGGCAATATTATGGGTATTTGTAGGGTATGTGGCTGACAACTTTTTTTTTACCCAAAATTGATGAAATGAAAAGGGTTTTTAGAGGAGATTCTCAGCTTTACACCAATATAAATTATTCTTTAATTTGAATTTAATAAATAATTATTATTCATTTTCTATTCAAATTTTGACTAAAGTCCTGATCGATAGGCTGATTGAAAAACATCTATAACTTTCAAACAGTATCACATTTTTTGAATCCAAAACATGAGTCACATTCTATGCTTCACATAATATAGGATTAAAAAACTAAAAATTTAATTTCATGAATTTTTTACCAAGTTAAGGTAGTCAGACATACTAGTTTTTATATTTTTTAAAAGTTGTAATAAAAAATTCATAATTAATTATTTACTTGGAAAAAAATTACAAAAAATAATGCATCACATCTGTACATGAGTCCTCTACTTATATATAAAATATTATAAAAAAATATTATCATTTTATTATGGTTAGGGTGGTCAGATAGACACCTACTTTTTTTTTCCCTAGAATTTAAGTACGGTTGCATTGAAATTTCAAATTTTCACCAAATAGATTGTATTTATTTTTAAATAAACCTAATAATTTAGAAACTAAATTCAATTTTCTATAGATTCTATTCCTACATATTTTTAAAATAATATAGATAACTTATTCAAATTTTTACGTCAAGTTGCCTAACACTGATTTTTCTGAATTTTTTGCCACTTAAGGGCCTATTTTTTCCATGATGATCCTGCACATACCCTATGATGAAAATGATAATGGATACTATGATGAATGGATAATGGTGTTAGAATATACAATGTAAAGGCTATAATATGAAGCTAGGATGATTCTACATATGCTCAAATGGTAACTATGAATATGCTAATCTAAAATGCAACTATGATGCAATGCATGATATAAAATGCAATTATGAAGCAAAGTATGATTCTAAGATGTAAATATGAAACAAAACATGATATGAAATTTAAATATAATCCAAAATGATCCAATTCTCAAAATATATTCTTGCATGATAACTCTACTCAAATGTGGATGCAAAATACAATGGAAAAGGGTTGTATTTATAGGATTTTCCAAGCATCTTGTGATGTGGAAATGATAGATGATCTAGATTCAAACAAGAGGGATGAATGGTGGAGATGAAGAGAATCAAGAAGGTGTTCCCTTGACCAAAGAAAACATGCCAAATGGATGGAGGAATCTCATTGACCAAAGAAAACATGCCAAATGGATGGAAGAATCAAGTGTGTGAGACAAAGGCCATGCATTTGAAAGTTTGTTGAAGAAGTGTGTGAGGAATAAGCCACGTGTTTGAAGATAATACTAATTAAAAATTATAATTATTTAATTTCATGTGACCTTGGTAAGGTGGCATGAAAATTTTTAGACATGTGCTTGAATTTCTAATATGAGGTTAATGAAACTTAATTAAATAAAAAAAATTATGGAAATTTGTTTATTTAATTAAATTAGAAGAATATGATTTTAGATTTGGAGAATTAAAGGATATGAACTATATAAATAAATTGAGAATTTATTTATACGTAGAGAATTTTCCTTCATGTTGTCAAGAATTGCTACTACATGATTGTTTTGGCCTTTTGGTGGGTTCACTATGTTCTAAGGCCACAAGTATCAAAAACAAGAACACTTGCAAGATTGCTTGGTTTAGTTAAATTGTGCAGCTCCCACCTGAGAAGACTTAGTGCATAGTGGATTATGTTTTGGTGCCACATGAAATCTCTATGCTCCCAAACAAAAAAGGTTAGTGTTGTCTCATTTCTTCAAATGATTACCTCTATAGCATGCCACATGTTGTATTTGTATAGGCTGAGGATGTTTCTTCATCCTATCAATAATTGTTACTGTGCAATTAACTAGGCCTTTTGAAGGGTCCATGTGAGACATTCCCAAACACTCAAAACTATCCAAGATATATTAAATTTGGTTCTAAAATTAACCTAGTTAATTCCCTCACTACCCCAGGTCATAAACAAATAGTGACATTGTGCTCTCTCAAGTGCCCTTTCAAACCATAAGCTACTTCAAATTGCACAAACAAGACATGTGGTAGCGAAAACATTGGATTTTGTGCTTTCTAACTTATAAGAAAAAAAAGGATTTGGGTATGTGCAGGATCATTATGGAAAAAATAGGCCCTTAAGTGGCAAAAATTTTAGAAAAATCAGTGTTAGGAAACTTGACGTAAAAATTTGAATAAGTTATCTATATTATTTCAAAAATATGTAAGAATAGAATCTGTAGAAAATTGAATGTAGTTTCTAAACTACTAGGTTTATTTAAAAATAAATCAAATCTATTTGGTGAAAATTTGAAATTTCAACAATAGTACTTAAATTTCAGGGAAAAAATAAGAAGTAGGTGTCTGACCACCCTAACCATAATAAAATGATAATATTTTTTATAATATTTTATATATAAGTAGAGAACTCATGTCCATATGTGATGCATATTTTTTGTAATTTTTTTCAAGTAAATAATTAATTATGAATTTTTATTACAACTTTTAAAAAATATAAAAACTCGTATGTCGACCACCTTAACTTGGTCAAAACTTCATGAAATTTAATTTTCTTTTTTAATCCTATTATGTGAAGCATAGAATGTGACACATGTTTTGAATTCAAAAAATGTGATCTGTTTGAAAGTTATAGATGTTTTTCAATCACCTATCGATTAAGACTTTAGTCGTAATTCTAATAGAAAATAAATAATAATAATTTATTAAATTCAAATTAAAACATAATTTATATTGGTGGAAATTTGAGAATCTCCTGTAGAAACCCTTTTCGTTTCAACAATTTTGGGTAAAAAAAAAGTCATCAGTCACATACCCTACAAATACCCATAATATTGCCACTTTTTGGCCCATCATGATCCTGCACATACCCATTTTTAAGAAATGAATAATGGGACATGTATATATAATAATGTCGATCAATTTGATGTCAACAAATATCTGAAAATTTCTAGCACATACATTCACTTGGTTGCATTTCAGCTCAAATCCTTTATGATTGTTAGTTGCTTAAGGGATTTCTATTTATGACTAAGTGGTTTTGTAATAATTTATTGGAAACTTTGCTAGTACGAAATGGGAATAAAGTCAATTAAGTATCTCTACTAATGAGAAGAAAACATAGAAATAATATCTTCTAGGTGGTTGCCTTGTACTTTTGTGGTGAGTTAGCATTCACCAAAATGGTAATAAAGTGATTTGAAACTACATCAATCTCTTCTTATGGGAAATAAATGTGGAAATAAATACCCCACACTTGAAGCATGGGAAAATGTAGTAGCTTGCTCTATTTAAAGAGGTAGGGTGATACCCTTGATATTCTTCTTTCCTCACAAGTTGGCTTATATCATGTTGAGAATGGACACCTCGATATTTCTCACAAGTTCATGGTGCCAAATATCTTTTTTTGGTGCTAACAAAAACCATTGTTTGAAGGTGACTATGAAACACCCCATGAGGAGGGATTTAAAAGTTGTAAAAATGATACTTGGAATTGATTTCCTAAGTAAAGCAGAGTGCTATAGGGTAAACATGGATATCACACCATGGTTTATGGCTTCCCTCCTAGACTTAGGAGAACAAAAGGAGCTAGTGGGGGTTTTGATGAAAAAATTCTTCAAAATAATATAATCTAGGTAGGTTTGAGGCTACTCTGGAGGTAGCAAGTTTGGGTTTTGGCATTTAGATGTTGCAAGACATCCAATGCATGCATGAAGAGGGTGTTGTAGTGGAATGATTTCCATTCCTTGAAAAATTTCACATGACATCAATAGCTCAACATCGAGCTTTAGTGCATATGGGAAGCTACTTCCTAAAAATGGTAAATAATTTGGAGCCTATGTTATATCTCCAATGGATTGTGGATTTCAATACCACCCCTCTAGTGGTATGAGCAGTTCATCCTATCCCCTGCATAAAAAATTTGCTTTATGCCTTTCTCACATTTTTTGGTTCAAGGATTCCATTATGTTTTGTCCTCCTCTCATCAAAAAACTAGTAATTGGGGCATTGGATTCTATTTTTCCCCCTTGTCCATATATATTTTGTAAAGTTTTTGTGAAGTGTTTATGCTCTATATGCATGTAATTATAAACTTTTATAATATTAATAATATTTAGGATTCTACCTTTTATCTAAAAGAAAATATTCCTCTAAAATAGAATTAATTTGACTTAAAAATTTAATAATAAATAAAATATGCAACTAGAAATAATAAACTATGTGTGCACTAGATATCAATGCTAATGAGCTATGTTTAAGAAATTATGAACTCATCTTATTTTTTATTTTATTTTTGTATTATGAAATAATATGACTCATCAAAAATAGTAAAATATATAAAAACAAGCTATTAAGAATCTAGTGTGGAAAAATGTATCCCTTTACATTTTCACACTTGTTTGGGCCCTCCAAATTAAAATGGACTTAATAGTGCCTTAATTTAGTGTTGAAAAATGTATCAATTTACATTTTCACACTTGTTTGGGCCCTCTTAATTAAAATTGGACTTAATTATGCCTTAATAAGCTCTAATATTCATTTACAAGCCTAATAAATTATATTTTCCAAAGGGGAAACCCAATAATAATTAATGCCAAAACATAACACTTTACCTTGAGCAATATGTGTTCTAGGAATAGGGACCTAGGACCCATCCACACATGGGCGAATGGGTCCTCCCTAGGCCTTTGGACCTAAATTTAAAATATGTTTTTGGTGTTATTTTAAGGTCCCCAAATCCATATTTCAATGTCGGCTTGTGATATTTGAATTTTGGAAAATTAAGGATACATACCTATAGATAAATACAAGGTTATTTTGTCAATTCAAAATATCTAGCAAGAGGTGAACTTTCCTATGAAAAAATACTATTATCAAGGAATTCAAGAGAAAAATTATCATAGATTTATGGCAGCATTCAAGATCCAGTCATCATGTCAAAGTCTTCTTGCATCATTTATTTTTTTGGAGCTAACATTGTGATGTAGGTTTCAAGATTAAGTTCAAGCATTAAAAGCATTGTTTCAAGTATCAAAATCCACATCCATTGAAGAAATTTCATGCAAGTTATAGACCTTACAATATCTCCATTACCAAGGTTTATTGAAGGGTTTGTTGAGTGGTAACATAGCATTGTTCATTCTTCATTCCCTCTTTCATGTTTTATTTCAATTCAAGGTTGAATTACCAAAATAGGGTTTGACCAAGGCAAACCCCCATTCACCAAAAAGAAACAATTTTTCCCTCTTGTGTGTGTGTTGAAAATTTAGGTTGAAGAAGGATTGAAGACCTTTTGAAGAGAAAGATTAGAAATTTTTTCAAAGTTGCAAAAGTTATCAAAATTTTCAAATCACAAGATCTAACCTATAGATCTGATTTTTGACTTTTTGACACTGAAATCTAGAAAAATCCGAAGCTATAGATCAACATTAGAGGCTCCTGAAATTTGTTGAAAATTCCTGAAAAAGGACCCATGTAGCCTCCTGAATGCGACTTTTGGTGACTAGTAACATCATTTTGACCTTCTTAGATCTACTAGAATTTTTCTATTTTTGCTAATTTTGAGCTTTATGTTGTTGTTTCAAGGTTAAATTGGCATAATTAGGTTGATTTTCTATTTTTCGTTTCTCTCCTAAAATTTTTGTTTGAACTTGACTACCATCCTCAAACCATAAGGAAATCTAAAGATTCTCACATTTATTTGATTCACCTAAGGGTTCTTAGTCAATTCTTTGTGTGTATCTCATTTCCTAATGAAATAGTAAGAAATAGGTCTACATTTAAACTTGTGAACACCCTTTACTTTCATCCATTTATCTTATTTTTTGGTGTTTCATTTTGGTGCACCCATCATTTGAGCATCATAACTTTATGAATTTGGAGTCCATTTCAATCCTATATTTATAATTTACATTATTTTGCATTGATTTTCATCTCATTTAGGGTTGTTTTCTTGCATTGGTTTGCATATCATTTTGGGTTTTAGGTTTACATTTTTGCATTCTTTAACATCTAGAAAATTCAAAATTTTTAGTAAGTGTGCATATTGTTTACATGAAATTGCATGATCATTCATTTACCTCAGAAAATTGAATCAAAATTGCATCTCAAGTTAGGTCTTTTTCTTGTCATTTAACATCATTTTATGCTTGCATTTAGACCTGATTTTTCAAAAATATGAAACTGTAACAACCTGTTTAAAACCAAAATTTGAAAAAGCATAAACATCAACTCAAAAACCTGTAAATTAATTTTTAAAAACCCTAAAGTGAGACCCATTGGCCCATGGGCGAATGAGTCCTTGATCAATTTTGTTTATACATTTCTAAGCATCAAAAACACTATTTCTGTATTATGTATTTCCGCATTCAGTTTGTTGTTTAAGTTTCCAGAATTTCCATTTTCTAAAATTGTTCACATTAAGGTTAATTTGTCAATTTTAGTACATTGTTTGAATTCAAATTTGCATTTAAAAAAGACATCATTTTTAGGTTTTTATGTAGCATAACCATAAAGCTATCTTGTTTAAAATTTGGAAATTGTTTTTTATATACTTGCATTACACTTTATATTCTAGGGTAATTGATTGCATTTTACCTATTCTCCATTTTGGGTACACCTTGGGTTTGTGAAAGTTGTCTGAGATTCACAACTTGGTTTCCTATTGCCAATATTGTTGTGAGACATAGTTTGATACTAATTTCATCCCATGATACATCACTCAGCATGGATCTTGGGTTTTCTAATTTTTTCACTCATAGTTTTGACACTAGTCAACCCACTATGGACCATACCCTTGACACTTCATTTCCTATGACCTCCTTACCAACAAATAATGTGACTAATATTGAGTCAAGGGTTTCTAATGTTCCTCAAGAGAACCTAAAAAGAATCGATGAAGAGTTAGAGAAATTGCAAAACTTTGCGAGTTTTCAATACATCACTAGTAATGTCATTCCTATCATAGATAACATGAGGAGAATAATTGATAGTGAATTTACCAAATATTAGTTGTGCATAGCTTAAATCACATCAGTACCAAAAATGTCCCTACAATGACTAGTTGTGCTCAAACTTTTGGATATACTCAAAGTCAAAGTGGAAATTCAATTCCTCCTTCCACAACCATAACCTCTATTCTGGCATACACTAATCCAACTATTACAATAACTGTACAACCTACTAGTAATGTCCATACTACCTTAGTATTTCCACTGGAAATCCCTCCAACTTTGTGCATTCAAATCTCATATCTCCTAATCCATCTCCCCTCACAACTTTACAATTCACTTGTCCTCCAAACACACATACACCTCCACTTTATTCACATTCATCTCACAACACATAGTGATCCCATTCTTCACCAACTCTTGCAAAGTGTTTCATCGATACTATAGAACCCCAATCCTAGACCTACACAAACACAACAAAAAAAAAATCATTAGATCAATATGCCAGTTAGCATTGAGATTCCCCATGAAATCCATTTAAATTGCAAAGAACAAGAAATGAGATGAAGAACATAAGAAAACATAAATAAAAGCTATCAAATCTTATTCAATGTAAAGAAAACTCTTGATCCCATGGGGGAATTGGTGCCAATTTGATATGGAAATTGGCCCTTTCCCAACTCCTATGATGCAATATTGATGAGTGGTCCACTTTGGTGAGGATTCAATTGAGCTCCATGATGAAAAATATGCATAACCTAGCTAAGATCTTGATAAAATGGATGAAAATAGATATGCTCAAGGATGAAATTGAGTATAATAGATGAGTATAATAGACTTTCTCAAATTGTGGATGATCAAAATGAGGAGAGAAGCCTCTTATTTATAGAAAGACAAGATGGAGGAATGAGAAAAATGGAGCAATGTGGGTGTTAGCTCTCAAAAACATGCCAAATGCCTCAAGAGGCTGGCAATCTCTTGATACGCTTTATGGTAACATACAAGGTCAAGAGGACTCAACCTTCTACTCTTTAGGTGCTGCTAAACCTAGGTAGGTGTACCTTTTTCAATGAAGCAGACTTATATTTCTTCTTCTTGTAATGATTCATCCACAATGGCAAATGGAAGTGAACAAATGAAATCAAACTTGATAGCAATAGCAATTTTCTGATCTAAATCCTAAAATGCTCAATTAACAGATATAAAGAAATTGAATGAATTCAAATAATAAAATTGTAGAGACCGGTTCCTTATTGGGTATGCGGAGTCAAATGAAATAGAAGTGGGCAACTTATTCTGGCAAAAAATCAAATTGCTGGCATATGTTCTGTTTACAACTTGTATAAACATGCAGGGTTATGACTACTAAGCTCTACTTCAATAATCTAGATGAATCTTCCTGATTACTGTGATCAACTAAAAGGATTAAATCTCTTTTTGAGAGAACCAACTAATTAATCACACAGATACAGAAAATGTGCACTGATAAACTGAAAATAAACTTGTTATATCAATTTAAACAACCAGAAAGAATCAAATTGGAGACAGCTTAACAATACTTTTCAGTAAACTCAACAGACAATTGACACCAAAAATAAACTGCCACACCAGCTGAATTTCATTGAAATTGCCATTTGAAAACATGCAACATAGTCTCTAGAATGAGAAATTTATTCTAAAATCTGATATCTCAATTACAATTGAGGTGCATATTTATACACCAGCATCAGGAAAATATAATATTATTGAAATCCCATGTCGGCCCTCCACAAAATTTGGGCTCAAATCATGTCAGCCTTCAACAGTATTTAGAAATTCTCATATGTTGGCCCACAGTGTTTGAATCTTTATTAATCACCAATGGAACAGTCACTGAGACATCCAGAAAGTATGCCAAAGGCAATTCAATTGTCAATCGTTAGTCATCCTGTGTTCCTTTGTTCTTTGTGTTTTTCCGTGACCATCTGTTCGCTATGCTGAAGTCAAGAAGTATCCTTTTTTCCCCTTTGTGTTTCACCATGACCTTCTACCGTCGGTGAGATGTCATGCATCATACATTATGTTTCATCGAGAGCCCTATGTTATGTTCTTTCCAATCACTGAGACATAAGATATCTCTCACCGATGCGTTCTTTTGTTTTGTTCACAATAGCCGTAACATACTAACATCAGCAAGAGCTCTCGCAGAGCATACTATGTCATACCAAAAGCCCCTGTGATGATTTCTATTCGCCAAGACAACATTATTTTCATACCAACAAAGTCCCAGTGAACAAGCTTGTCACCGTGACATATCGCTCTCGGGGAGACCTCATATAGATAATACTTCGTTATACTAAAAGTCACCCACCATCTTGTGTGTCGCTGAGAGAAGGAAATTCTTATGCTGACAAGGTCCCTTTTGTGTTCCATCGGTGAGACCTAAAGTATTTGTTGGGATGATATTCCGAAGCCACACATGTCTTACCGAGAAATCACATGATAGAAACTCCAAATGTAGTATCAGCGAGACCGAAGGTCACGCGCCAAGACCTTATATCGATGACCATACCTCCTACCGAGATGCATCCTCCCGCCACCGGTCAGTGTGACAATGTAAAATCGTTATGACTTCACACCGAAAATAATTTGTTTGGCCGAAGTGACCCTTCTATGTGCTAGTCGGTATGACATATTGGATTCGCTATGACATTACATCGATGACCCAACCTATGTCGATGTATCCTTTCATATGCAGGTCGGCAAGAGATAATATTTTGCTATGACCTCATCCCGAGTATGATTCCTCTGCCAATATGAATCTTCTCTGTCACCAAAACAAAAGAAGTGTCCTGCCGATAGCTGCCAGTGAGTAAACTTCAATCATTGTGACAAAAGAAACATCTTGCCAATAGGCAACACAGACATTTGTTAGAAAAATGGATTGGGGAGACCCTGATATTGTCACGCAGATATCCCTGCAGCAAACATATGTTAGCAAAAATGCATTGTGGGTCGGGGAGACAACTATGAGCAAAAAGTGTTCAAGATGGGACCTATTTGGAAAAGTATGAATGGAAAACTTATGAAAATATTTAGAATTTTGCAGTTCCAACAATGGGATCATTCAACATCAAATGGGAAAGAGCCACTTGTCAAGATGTGAATGGAGGAAGCTTGATCACATTTTGGTGAATGTGCACAATAAATGAAAATAGGTGGAATTTGAAAATAGTGAAATGACATGTAAGAGGGAAAAATAATGAATTAAATTCCACTTGGCTCAATGCACAAGGACATGTAAGAGGGAATGAATGTCTTGTTGGAAGGAAAAATCCACTTGGAGGTATTTTCAAATTTAGAGGAATATTCCCCTAAAGATGCCAGTTGAAAGAAAATAGGGATTTAATAAATCCATTAAATGTATTTTCATGTGCAAGTGGAAAAATCTAGAGAAATTGGATGATTAGGATTAAATTAATCAAAGCTTAATTAATTTAATGAGGGATTAGATGATGTGACTATTTGATTTAGATTTATGGGTTGATTTAAATCAAAAGATGAGAATGTGATTTAGATTTAATTAAATAAAGGATTTGATTTATTTAATTAGAGGGGATGATGTTAGATTAAATTAAACAAGGTTTAATTTATTTAATTTAATAAGATGACCTTAGAGATTTAATCAAATAAAATGAATTATTTAATTAAATAGAGACTAGAGGGTTAATTAAATAACTTTTATTTATTTAATTAACAAGAAAGAATGACTTAATTAGATAAATGATGATTTATTTAATTAAGGGATGAAGTTTGATTATTTAGCTGAGAAGATGATTTAGGATGAAACAGTGTTATTAATAAAGATCAAGTGTGTTAGTACATATTTCGTGTCTAGATTTTTCCCCTCTTTGAAGCAAAGCATTTGCTGTGTTGTTTCAAATAATAAACTTGCCACGATCAAAATTAAAAAATTCTCTAATTTTTTCAGATGCCCCACTGCTGCCCCAACGAATGAAGAATTACGTTGGTATACTACCCCCTCAAGAGATTGAGTGAAAAGGTTCAATTTGTGGGTCGATCTCATGACAAAGAGGTTCAAGATTAGTTCAACTCGAATGTTTGATGTAGATACATTTGATGATGTAGACAATTCATTGGCCATGGATAGCCTCATGTCTATTTTGATATATTACACACACTTGATCCTGATTTGTACCATGATAGTTACATTATTGATGATATAAATCAGATGATTATGATGATTATATGTAATGGATGATATGGATGCACATGATCTGATATGATGATGGTTTTATGATTATGCAAATGGATGATAATTGTATGGTTTATGAGATGCTTAGAATAACCAATCTATATTATGCAATGATGAAATGCAATGCATGCGAGATGATCATTGTGTCTTATATGATATGATATGATATGTAGATGGTTTTTGGATGCAAGATGGATGCATTGGATGTAGGATGGATGCATTAGTGATGATTTATGATTAACTATCATGGTACCATGTTAGCGTGAAGGGAAGTAAGAAGAAAATAAGACAATGATCTAAGAGAAACCAAAAAGCCAACTTTATGATGATGAGAGATGGATGATTTTCTTATCAAGAATTGGCAATTTAAAAGGGATACCTACCTTATGCTTGATAACACATGTAGGCTCGATGCATCAAGTTATAAAGAACCAGGATGGTGTTGCACCTAGTGTGATGGACTTTGGCTTGACAATCAGATAGGAGTACTCATGTTCACACCTAGCATACAAAACCTTATTCAGAATGTAGTTCAAATATTTCAAATATCTTAGACCAAAACATAGAAAAGAAAGCCTTCCTATGTGGTAAAAAAGAAACCTAAAACACCTTCCCTACAAACCAAAAAAAGCACACATGGCAAAGATAATATTACAAGAATATCCAACAAGCACAACAAATAAAAGATAATGATCATTGCCCCATTATTTTCTCTTTAAATCCCTTCATTTGGGACATCATCCAGAGGTCATCAAAACGAGCATAATAAAATAAGTCAAAAGGACAAAGATAAAGTAAACAAACAAGCTAGAATGTTCTTCATACCTTTAACCAAAAGGAAATGTGTTTTTAAGGATAATAACTGAAATGATTGCCAAAAGATAATGCCCATTGTAGGAAGGATACATCCTAGGACATGATGTTATCAGATGATTGATTTGGGAGTGATTGGATGATAGGCTATTGACACAAATAGTTGACTGGAACTTGTTTACATACTAACCTAGACCTTAGAGTTTGACAATTGAGTTTTCACTTTTAACCTGGTAGACTTGTTTTCAATTGTTTCACCAAAGGTTGAGGATGATGATTTTTTTATTATGAGTGATGCTTATTTCAGGTGAAAGTGAGATAAGACAAATGGATTTTTCAAATATTTGGATGTTTTTGAATGTTTTCTTAAATGTTTTGAGGCTATTTTTTAGTATTTTTGAGATTTTACAAATGTTTTTCTTTTTCAAAATTTCAAATGTTTTGGGGTTTTCTGAAATTTTGACCAGGAGACTAACCTAAAGACCTATCCTAGGGGCCTTAGGGACTGATCAACAGATTAGCCTTGCCTACATTAGACATGTAGAGACCGCATAGTTTTACTGACACATACTTGATTATTGATGAGATATGAACTAATGGACTGTCAATTTATTATGACAGACTCCTAAAGGACTGACTTAAGTGTCTCGGGGGATGATCAAAGATCAACCTTTCCTACGTTCAATGCGTAGAGATGATGTAGTTCGATAAGATGACTCTTTCTTTTGAATTTTTGACCTATTTTTGGATTTTGATATGTTTTGAAAGTTTTGGGATTTTGATATGATTTTCTGATGTTTTTGGATTTTTGGATTTTTGGATTTTTTGGATTTTCTAATTTCAAGATTTCAAGAACATACACAAATTTGATCTAATGAGAAAATTCCCCCAAGGCGAAACAATATACTACTCCGATAGAGGCAAGACAAACTAACCTTGACAATGGGTCGAGTAGTACTAGAATGGGCTATGATGCGGATGTCGAACGGATGATGGAATGTGATGGATGATGGAAGCATGATAGATGGATGATGCATAATGATTCATGAAGATATTGGTGGATGGAAAGTGTATATTTACACAAGGTGCGTATTTTTTAGGTTTTCACCAAGGTACTTGCCCAAAGTGCCACTGAAGTGGTTTTCACTAGAGGATGATTTTTCTCTTTATTGTTTTTAATACTTTTTCTGATTTTTTTTTTGGATTTATTGCTTCTTCTTTTTTGTTGTCACCAAGATGCCTATTTTCCAGGTTTTCATTAGGGTAACCATTTTTTTAGGACATTTTTTGATTTTTTGGTTCTATACCCTTCAAGATTTAGGCATAGAAATTTTTAAGGTGGGAGCTATTCATGGGCTACTATAGAGGTTCCCCTTCAGGTGTTGATAACTGATATGCCCCTAAATTATAGCTTGTTATGACGATGAATGGTCCCAACCAGTTGGGTTCAAATTTTCCTTTGTTGTTTGGATTTGGGACATTCTTCTGGTTCTCCTTTAGCACAAGTTCTCCAACTTGGAAGGTCCTACTCTTTATCCTCTTGTTGTAGTTCCACTTGAGTTAGTTCTAATACACCTACAAGTGGTTCAAAGCCTCCATACACCATTCATCTAACAGTTCCAACTCATTCAGTTGTGATACTTGGTACTCCTCATCTGTGATGAGATTTTGCAGTGATATTCTCAGTGAGGGGAGCTCGATCTTGATGGGTAATATGGCTTATGATCCATAGACTAGGGAAAAAGGGGTTGCACCTATTGGTGTACATATGTTAGTTCGATAGGTCTAGAGGGTGGGATTCAGCTACAAATTCCAGTCACGACCTCTGTCATTGACTATTTTCTTAAGGATCTTTAGAATGGTCTTATTGGTGGCTTTTGCTTGGTCATTGCCTTGGGGATAATATGGGATAGAAAAGTGATGTTGGATTTTGAATTTGTAGCATAGGTCACAGGCATCCTTATTTTTGACTGGTGCCCCATTATTTGAGATAATGGCTTCTGGGCCTAGCGGCACATTAAATAGTTCAAGATGAACTTTGATATCTGTTTTCCAGTAATGTATGTCATTGGTATGGCTTCCACCCACTTTGTGAAGTACTCAGTGGTGATAATGATAAACTTGTGGCCACTGGATGAGGTGGGGATGCTTTTTCCAATTAGATCGGGCCCCCACTATGAAAAGGGCCATGGTGTGATGATGGGATGAAGTTCTTGAGCCAGACCAAGGATGAGGTCCCCATGCTACTGACATTGTAGACACCTTCTAACATATTCGTGTGCTTCTCTTTCCATCATAGGCCAATAATACCTCATCCTCAATAGTTTCTTGGCCAAGGTCATATCGATTGAGTGTGAACCACATATGTCGTTATGCACCTCAGTTAAGGCAGTCAATGCCTCCTCAACATTTAGACATTGTAACAGGGTTTCTCTTAGGATGATAAACAAGGATGCTTTCTTGACAAAGGTTTTCTTAAGGTTTAAGGTTATGTTAGTTGGGAGGACTCCTATTCTCATATAAGTGTATATATCATGGTACTACGGATCACTAGGACCAACTATTTCACACACAAATTCATACTCTGGTACCTTGAAGCTGCTCTACTAGGAATTCATGCTTTGGGAAATTGCGAGGGATGTCCAATATGATTCCAATTATTTCCTTGGTGTATGATACTCTATTGTTTGCTCTAGGTATCTGCTCGAATGTGATCTCAATGAAGGAATCCTTAGGACTTTCCACCAATTTCTTCTATGGAGTGAGCTTGTCATCTTTAGTCTAATACTCATCATTCACTTGATTGATTATTAGTTGTGAGTCCCCATAAACCTTGAGAGCCATGATATGACACTGCACTTCTATTCTGAGTCCTATGGTTAGAGCCTCATATTTTGTGATATTGTTTGTGTAGGGAAATGCCAACTTGTAGGATATTGGTATGTAGTCTCCCTGTGGAGTGATGAAAAAGACCCCGGCTCCCAATCTATGTTGTGTGTAGGAGCCATCAAAGTAAAACTTCCAGTGGTTTTCTATGTTCAAGTTGAAGATAGATTCATCAAGGAACTCTAAAACTAGCAGATTCTCTTAGTACATTAGGATTTCTACCAATTGGTCTACAATAGCTTTCCCTTTGATGGCCTTACATTCCATGTACTCAATTTCACATTCTCATAGGATCATGACCCACTTGGCCATCCTTCCTCTGAGCACCACCTTGGAAAGTAGATACTTGAGTGGGTCAATCTTGGGAATGAGTTTGACTTTGTGGGTTAACATGTAGTGTCTGAACTTCTGTGAGGAAAACACCATTTCCATAAAAGCTTTTTCGATGAAGGAATAATTTTATTCATGCTCTATCATGGTCTGACTGATGTATTAGATGGCCCTCTCTATTTTTTTTCATCATGTTGAGCTAGGAGAGCACCGAGAGCTGTTGTTTTGCTAATATTTAGAGGATTAGAGGATTTCTTGGGATTGGTGGCATAAGCACTAGAGGTGTAAGAAAATATTCTTTTATTTTTTAAAAGGCCTGATCACACTTGTCATCCCATTTTTACGCTACCCTCTTATGGATTAGGTGCTTCATAGGGGATTGATTTGTTTACTAACTGAGCTATGAACTGGCAGATGGACTGGAGCCTACCTTGTAAGCCTCTCAATTGTTTCAATATCTTAGGTTCCTCCATCTCGAGGATTTCCTTTACCTTAGTGGGATCTATCTCAATTCCTCTCATAGACACAATGTATCCCAATAGTTTCCCTGATTGGATGCCAAAAACACACTACTTTGGATTAAGGCAGACCTTGTATTCCTCCAGTCTCTCAAAGATGGAACTCAATGCTATTATGTGGTCCTTTCTCTTTCTATATTTTTCCAATATGTCGTTGACATTATCTTCCATAGTCTTATGGATCATGTCATGAAATATTAAGGTCATGGACCTTTGATATGTTGCTCCAACGTTCTTTAGGCCAAACAACATCATGTTCTAACAATATGTCCCCCATTGACAAATAAAAGTTATTTTGTGTTGATCTTCTTTGGCTATCATGATTTGGTTATACCCAGAGAATCCATCCATCAGTGAAAGCATCTCATGTCCTACAGTCATATCTAAAATCATATGAATTTTGGGAAGCGGGAAGTCATCTTTGGGACATGCCTTGTTCAAGTCTCTAAAATTTGTGCATATACAGATGCTCCCATTAGATTTTGAAATAGGTACTAAGTTTGATACCCACTCCGGATAGTCAATTGGTCATATGAACCCAAGATCAAGTAGCTTCTTCAATTCCATTTTGACTAACAAGGCTATCTGGGGATGCATTTTTTTGAGTTTCTATCTGACAGGCTTTGCTTTGGGGTAAACTACTAGATGGTGGACCATAATTTTTGGATCAAGCCTGGGCATGTCAACATAACTCCATGCAAATTTGACCTTTCTCTCCCTTAAGAAAGTAGCTAGGAGCTCTTGTTCTTCTGACATCAATGAGTCAACATAAAATGTGATATGCAAAGTTTCCTTTGTTCCCAAGATTGACTGGGTTACACTTCTCAACTAATCCTTCATCCTCAAGCACCTTAGAGAGGTTTTCATTGTTGGATACATCCTTTTTTTTACTATTTTAGGGTCAAAGAGTGCCACAGTGTGGTTTCCACTCAAAGACCTTGAGATCATTCTCAAGTTTTTGCTTTTGTGACTAAAGGATTCAATCGTCTCCCTGTAGTAAGCTTGTGTGCCCAAAATGATATCAAACCCAACCTTGTGATCTTTTCATGGTACCATGCTCTGCAGTCCCATGAATTATGAGAGCACTTCATCATTTTTGAAAGTTTCTAGAATTGGCAGTCCTCGTTGGTTGTAATTGATGAGCTAGGGGTAAACTAGGTTGATTTCATGGATTTGACTAGTTATCTCAAATGATACGGTACTAATAATGAGGAGAGATGAATTCTTGAAGAGCATAGGTAAATCAGTTATGGCATTTTCCTCATCACTACTACTGCAAACATCGGTTATGTCAAATGTGAAATTGTTTAAGTGTAGGCTAGTGGATATGGGTAATTGAAGGGCAACTACTATTTGCTGAGGAGTTTTTACCTTCTTAACCGGGGGATTTTGGCCATGTATGGTTATACTCAGAGAGGTACATTTGAGGTCAAGATTTTTCATTCACATCTCAGGAATGATGGGTACTAGAAGCTCATTGTCAATTTTTCCAAACTTTATATTTCTATCATAGCCCATTGCAAGCATCATTTGTAAACCTTTACTGCTATCATCCATAGGTAGTTCAGTTGTTGGTATTTTTTCTTGGTACAAGAGATGGGATGGGTCCTCTTCTATTACTTCCCATCTGATATCTCCCCAACTTTGAAAGCTAGAAGAGCCTACTATGATGGTTTGGGATGAGGAAGCATTATTGGATTGTGGTCATCCTTATGACCTAGGAGATTGTGGAAACTCTCCTAGCACAAAATATATTTTTTTAATTGTATAGTTTCCACACCCATTGTCCTGGATAATGACCTTGATGTTAGAGATGGTGGGGATGGCAGGTGTCTGTATCACATAAGTGGAGGTGAGAGTAGTTGGATCAATGTATGGAGTTGAGGGGCCTTTATCATTCTTTAGCACTTGGGGGATTTTGTAATATTTTGCTTCTAGGCTCTTGCAGTAAGAAAATGGTTTGGGATCCCCATGGATAGTGACCTCTTGGCGTTGGTATGTGAACTTGACACATTGGTGGAAGGTTGATGCCATTTCTTGCATCCCATGGATCCACGAACATCCTAGGAGAATGTTGTAAGGTAAATTGAGGTCAAGGACTTGACAGACCTGGTTTCCATAATTTCTAACCCTAATTGAATAGGGAGTTGGATAGTGCCCTAAGACACTCTTTGTTGATCATAGTAAGCCCCGATTGTGATGCCTTTGAATTTTTCAATGAAATCCTTTGAGATTCCCAGATTCTTTATGAGCTTGAAGGAACAAATGTTTAAATTTGAACTTCCATCCACCAAGACTCTCTTGAATTTGTTCTTATGTACTAGGACCTCGAGATGGAGTTGAGAAAGTCTTGATTGGAGAATGTAAGAAGATTTGGGGTAGTGATGCTTCTTAGCTTGGAATTGTTTAGCATCAAGATGGAGACGGTGGATGAGGCTAATGCTTCTTCAAGGATCCTTTTATGGGCTGATGATATTTTCAGCAACTCCATGATGGAGATCTGAGCTAGAGTTCTTTTCAACTAGTCAAGGAAATTATAGCCACTAGGAACGAATCTCAAGTTGGTAACTTGGGTGCTCTAGGAGGCTGATATGACCCTACGATGGTAATTTTTTTGCCTCTTGTGGTGACTCCACAATTAGCTTGGGCTTCCTTTGATGGTGATAACAGTGCAATAATCATCTAGGGATGTGACGACATGGTCATATATATGATTCACAGTTTTGAATGCACCCTTCCCCTTATCATTGTTATTGTTCCCTTTGTTGTTATGATTGGGCATTGGATTCATGTAGATCTTGATATTTTAATTTCCCACTGGTTGTTCCACATTTATGATTTTATCATCAATGAGGTCTTGAATAAAGTTTTTCAACCTCATACAACTGGTAGTGGTGTGTCCCTTGATCTTGTGGAAATCACAAAGGTGATTTTCATTATACCACGATGGTTTCACCAAGGGCTTTTGCTAGTTGTCATAGGTGGGGATTGTGATGAGTTTTTCCTCTACCGGCCTCTTCATGATAGATTCAACTAATTCCCCAAGGGCTATGTACTTTTGCTTGGGGGAGTTTTTATTTCACTGGGGTGGCCCCCTTTGATCATTCACATTTTTGATTGTTTGATTGTTTGGTTGTTGAGTCACAATCTTAGCTTGACGATTGTGCTGATGGTTGTTTTGGGGTTGTTGCTGGGGTGCCGGTGTGTTTTGTCGAGGAGCACTGATGACAACTTTGGTGTCAACAAAACCATCACTGGTAATGTTTCTATTTTTTTCCCATGTGTGAGGTTTTTCATTGTAGCTGGTGGATAGGTGATTGTTTTGTTGTTCAGGATATGTGGGTGTCCCTCCTTGTGCAATAAGGGCTCTTTCAATTTTAAGTGCCTTTGAGATTAATTGGTCATATGTGGTGATCCCTTGCACCTTGAGATGGAATACCAAGGTTCCCTCTAGATTGGAGATGATGGTACAAATTGTTGTTCTTCTGGCATGACCCATTTTCTCCTATTGGCCTTGGATCGCCATTGTTGTACGAAAGAAGCAAATGATTCATTTTTACCTTGTTTAAGAGTTGATAGTTCCTCTAGACTGAAATCCATACTGATATTGAATGCATAATTTTTTATGAATGTGTCTACTATCACTTGGAACTTTTTGATGCCAGGAGGGAGGCAAGAGAACCACTCCATGGCATGGCCAACAAAACTTCTAGGAAATAGCCGCATTAGATATGTATCATCATATGTGACTTCCATGCAATGAACTTGGAATTCCTTAATGTGATCTTCAAGGTTTCTCATCCCTCGGTATTTATCAAATTTGGGGATCTCAAATCCCTTTGGGAACAGTTTCATTACAAGACTCCTATTGATCAAATGGATAGGGACACAAGTTGTTGGATGTCCTTGTGGTTTTCCCTGATTGAAGATCAAGCACTTGTTGCGAGAGTAACTTGATTTGCATTGTTACATCATTTTGTAGATTAGGAGGTGGGATGAAGGTGTTCTATAGTGGTTCACTTGTTGGATGGATGGATGGATTTGTTGGTGTGTTGGTGGATGGTGCTTGCATGTTTTTCTATGCCAAGTATGCTTGTACTTGCTACTATATCAACAACCCTTGTTGTTGGTCTTGTTCCTATTGCGCTAATAGTGCATGTTGTTGAGCTTGCTGCTGTTGTTGTACCAACAATGCTTGTTGTTGGGCTACTAGTTGGCTTTCTTCTTGCTGCTCTTGATATTGCTTTAGGGTATGTGTGGGATCATGATGGGCCAAAAAGTGGCAATATGATGGGTATGTGGCTGAAGACCTTTTTTTAACCCAAAATTGATGAAACAAAAAGGGTTTTTAAAGGAGATTCTCAGCTTTCCACCAATATAAATTATGCTTTACTTTTAATTTAATAAGTAATTATTATTCATTTTCTATTCAAATTACAACTAAAGTGCTAATTGATAGGCTGATTGAAAAATATCTATAGCTTTCAAATGGTATCACATTTTTTGAATCCAAAATATGCATCACATTCTATGCTTTGCATACTATAGGATTAAAAAAAGAAAAAATGAATTTCATGAAGTTTTGACCAAGTTAAGGTGGTCAAACATATGAGCTTTTATATTTTCTAAAAGTTGTAATAAAAAAAATATAATTAATTATTTACATGGAAATAAATTACAAAAAAATATGCATCACATTGGGAAATAGTCCTCTACTTATATCTAAAATCTTATAAAAAAATATTATCATTTTATTGTGGTTAGGGTGGTTAGACAAACACCTACTTCTTATTTTTCCCTAAAATTTAAGTACTATTGCATTGAAATTTCAATTTTCACCAAATAGATTTTTTTTCTTTTTAAAAAAACCTAGTAGTTTAGAAACTACATTCAATTTGCTACAAATTATATTCTTACATATTTTTGAAATAATATAGATAACTTATTCAATTTTTCACGTCAAGTTGCTTAACTCTAATTTTTCTGATTTTTTTGCCACTTAAGGGTCTATTTTTTCCATGATGATCCTTGCACATACCCTTTAGTGCTTGTCGATATGCCTATTGTTGGGTTGCTTGTTGTTGTGTGAGGTACTATACTTGTGCCTGTGCTTGTTGAGCTTGGTATTGGGCTCGAGCTTGCGCTTGTGCCTGAGCCTGGGCTTGTGCTTGTTGGGTAGCTTGTGTAATTTGTGCAGCCTACGCGGCTTCAACTACTTAAGTGACTTGTTGAGCTTGATGGACTTGTTGTGCGACTTGTGCTGGTTGAGCGGTGTATGCTGCTTGCTATGCTTGTTCTGCAACTAATTATGTTTGTGCTTGCTGAGCAGCTAGTTGTACAACTTGTTCATTTTGGATTTGATGAAGTTCCTTTTGATAGGAAGCTTGTTAAGCAACTTGAAATTCGATGCTATATTGGTTTGAGATGTTTGTGTTTGGTGGTGGTGGTTGATTTGGTATGGTGTTTGTTTTCGTGATGAGAGGCACTGTTGTATTGATGATTGGGATTTGTGTAGTGGATGGTGCGATTGATATGTTTGGTCCTTGAGAGACCATGTTTTGAGGTATTTTGGGAATGGTTAATGATGTGGTGGTTGCTTGTGTTATTGAGATGGTTTCCATCTATTGTTGCAATATCAATGGAAAGATGGGAGGATTTGGTATGATGCTTTGATTGATGTTTGGGGGATTGTTTTGAATGAGTGGTGGCAACAGAGGTAACTCCAAACTAAGAGTTGATGTTGATGTTGGTGGTAAGGGTGGAAGTAGTGGAAAAGTGAGTGGCACACTTGCTTGGGGAAATGATGAATATGAAGGGTCAAAGATGGCCCTTGGTCCAAATAAGTCTCCTTCTCCTTGCGAGATCATAGGGAGAGAGGTTTGAGGTGTTGCGTGAAATGATTGGGTCATTAGGATCATGAAAGGTGAGGGGAACATATGGATGTGATGGATTTTGGGATACAAATTTCCCCAAGATAGTGTTTGCATCCAAATATTGATTATTCATGAGGGGGTGTGTTTGTAGTGCATTGATAAATGTGCTCCCTTTGACAATGGGTTGAGTTAAAGCAATGGATGATGTAATTTGGGGGATGGGTTGGGTGATGTTTTGAAATGGAGGTGTGGATGAGATTGGGGGCTTGGATGAAATTGGAGGCATGACCCCAAGAGGTTGTTCCACAATGGTGCTCACATTGTATTCAGAAGGGATTTTAGCACCTTGTTTTTCTAATTCAAGCATGTATTGTGAGGGATGGAGCTTCATCATGATGTTGACAATTCTATGATTCTCAGGATTTTGGACCATTTCAGTGATCTTATCTTGTGTCATCCCGTAGGAATTATTGGTGATATCCTCTACTTGACCTTCCTCTTGTGGATTTTGTGATGATGAAGGAAAATTAGTTAGGGAATTGCTTGATCCAATAGGATTCATTTCATAATTGGTTTAGCTTAGGTCACTTGAAGTTGATGTTTCTTTATTGGTCTTCGTGTTCTTCTTGTGTTGTGATCTTGTTTGAACCATAAAATGAGGCTCAAAAGAGAAGATATAGGATGATTAAGGATCAAAGGTGTGATGGTGAAATGTGTGAAAGTTGGATGATATGGATGATGAAACTCTTAGAAGATCTTGAGGGGGGAGATGCTAGACTTTTGGGACCTTTTTGGATTCTTGGATTTTGATTTTGGATTCTTTGATTCTTGGATTTTATCTTGACCTTGACTTGGTTTTGGATTGGTTTTATTTTTGGATAATGAAAAAATGGATCCCAAGATTTTGGATGTTATCTATAGGATAGACTTCCTCATAAGATGATAATTTGACTAAGTCTAGGGAGAAGGATGCATCTACCCACACTTAACCAAACAATATGTTTTGAGGATATTTCAACTAAGCATATGGAGAAGCATACATCTACACATTCTTAGTCAAACTAAATGTTTTGATGTTTTGATTCAAGGATTTTGATTAAAGAGTTTTGATTCAGGGTCTTTCAAGATTTTCAAGAGTTTTTGATGAGAAGATCTTGGTTTGATGTTTGGAAGATGGATTAAGTTTGAATTTGATCCTATGCATACCTAAAAAGACTTTTGTTTACAAGATCTTGGTTTTGAAGAACATGCTTTACTCTAAACAAAATGTTCAAATTCCTGAAAAATATTTGGATTTTGATGATAAAACGAGTACAAATTGGGATTGTTTCTTGAAGCTCTTTTGTAAAAGTTGAAAAGCAATCTTCATCTAAATTCGTAGAGCGTTGAGAGATGCTTTTGGTGATATTTTGGACTAAGAGCTTTTGAATTTGGTTTCTAGATTTTGATCTTGCATGAAATCATTTGAGACACATGTATGGGGTTCTATTGTTCTTAGCTTTGCTTAGTGATTTCTTTTTACTACAAACAATTATTCGATTAAGTCTTTGAGCTGGATGTCTAATGTCTTAACTTATTCTCATCCCACAAAGTATATTATGTGGAACTTCAATGAAATCAAGGAAAAAGTTACCTATTGTTGACTTTAGTAAGCAAATTGAGATATAAACCCAAATGTTTAGAAACCTCTAGAGATAGAATCCCTAGGGAAAGCAATAACACTTGAATTTTGTCAAAGATATTTGCTTCCTAAAGGGTTTGAAATTTGATGACAATATTGAATGTTTAATTTCCTAATGTTTACGATCAAGAAAAGTGTTTTGTTTCTAAAAAAATGCACAATCCTATGGCTATGAAAGACTATATTTGTTGAATCCCCACTTGGACAAGTCCAACTACACCTAATTTTAGTGAATGGTTAGATGCTTGACCACACAAGCCCCCCCTTACAATGCACTCGCTTCTCAGGTCAACCAAGCATTAGTACTCATGAATCTCCAATGGCATACTTTTCATTTCTACTAAAAGCCGTAAAAGTGTTGAGAAGCTTCAAAATGACTGTTCTTGTACCAAATAATAGATCAAGGATTTTGGCCTTTTCTAAACAAGGGTTTAATGCGGGCATTTTGTTTGTGAGGGACCATCCATGTGGTGAGAGACCATTGTTTCCCCTATCATTAGAATAATCCTCATGATACTTTCCTTTCAAAAAGTACCCACACTTATATACTAGTTGGAAGTTGCTTGGTTTTAGCGTGTTGTCGGTTGGGTCGTTCCATTGGGTGATTACTTTTTCCCATAAGGTAGGCCCTCTAAGATAAACAAAGGTGAACAAAAATACATATAGTTCAATTGATCTTTGTTGAGAAATAAAGAGAGAAAACACACAATATGTTCCTCTCACACTTGCAAGATTTGTCAATTTTTTAATCCAAACTATAATGTGGAGGAAATCACTTACACAACTTAAGACCACCAAAAATCCTTTTGATTCTCAAGATCACTGTGAGGAACAAGAGAAGCGCATATGCATTTTTGATGGTATTATTTTGGTTAAATGATTACAAGAAAAATGAGCACATGTTCATTTTATCATTTCAAAGCAAGAGTGACTTCTTTTTAAGCACCAAAGGAAGTGTGAAATTTTGATTGTTCAATTGTTAACCTTAAAAAAATCTAGTAGATTTTCCTACAGTTCTTTTTAACCCTTTGTAGAACAAATGCAAGCTTTTGTATTGTTCTTTTTAGAGCCCAAAAGAAATTTAGTGTATCCTAAAAGTATGAAAGATAAAAAAATCCTTAAGAGAGATTATGAGTTCTCCAAAAGTGTTAAAAAGATACTAAAGTGTTAAAAAGACACTAAAGTGTTAAAAAACACTTGATGTAATGGGATGATAATGTCATTATGAAACTTCAACTTGGTTTCCCTTCTTAACCTTTGATTAAGCGAACCTAAAAAAAAAAGTTCGAATTGCAAAACAAAGTTCAAGAAAGCAATTAATATCCCAGATGATAAAAATAAAAAAAACACATGTTAATTTTTTTTTGAAATTTCACTTTTTACTTCACTCCAGTGGTGCAACCTGCATATGCGACATTGTTTGAAGAACCCAACGATGTTGTATAGCGCTACTAGGTCTGCAATTGGTGCTCTACAGTAGACTAGAGAGTGTGATGGAAAAATAGTTTTCCTCAGTGGCACAGTTTGAAGTTTGAAAATTCTAGTGCCCAGAAATTGGACCAGCATCACAGTTTGAAAAATTTGAATTTCTAGGTGGGAAGGTTGCAGTGGCAAAGTTTGGAGTTTGTAGCATCGTTGTATGGCACCGCTGGACTGATAGCGGTGCTGTATGGAATTGATGGATTGATAGTAGTGTAGTTCCTTGTAGACACCAAAAAATAGATAAAAACACAAAATTTTGTTAAAAAACGTGATTAGAACTTGAAAATTTCCCTCCTAGTGCCAAATGTAGAACCCCAATCCTAGACCTGCACAAACATAACAAAAAAACACATTATTAGATCAATATGCAAGTTATCATTAAGATTCCCCATAAAATCCATTTAAATTGCAAAGAAATAGAAATGAGATGAAGAACATAAGAAAACATAAACAAAAGCTATCAAATCTTTTTCAATGTAAAAAAAATATTGATCCCATGGGGGAATTGGTGCCAATTTGATATGGAAATTGACCCTTTCCCAACTCCTATGATGCAATTTTGATGAGTGATCCACTTTGGTGAAGATTCAATTGAGCTCCATGATGAAAAATTTGCATAACCTAGCTATGATCTTGATAAAATGGATGAAAATATATATGCTTGATGATGAAATTGAGTATAGTAGACTTGCTCAAATTGTAGATGATCAAAATGAGGAGAGAAGCCTCTTATTTATAGAAAGACAAGATGGAGGAATGAGAAAAATGGAGCAATGTGGGATCAGTCAACATCAAATGGGCCAGTGCCACTTGTTAAGATGTGAATGGAGGAATCTTGAGCACATTATGGTG
This sequence comes from Sequoia sempervirens, assembly GCA_007258455.2. Classification (NCBI taxonomy): domain Eukaryota; kingdom Viridiplantae; phylum Streptophyta; class Pinopsida; order Cupressales; family Cupressaceae; genus Sequoia; species Sequoia sempervirens. Next base: position 337,003,584 of record VDFB02000015.1, on the reverse strand, counting down.
AATGTGTACAATAAATGAAAATAGGTGGAATTTGAAAATAGTGAAATGACATGTAAGAGGGAAAAATAATGAATTAAATTCCACTTGGCTCAATGCAAAAGGACATGTAAGAGGGAATGAATGTCTTGTTGGAAGGACAAATCCACTTGGAGGGATTTTCAAACTTGGAGGAATATTCCCCAAAAGATGCAAAGTTGAAAGAAAATAGGGATTTAATAAATCCATTAAATGTATTTTCATGTGCAAGTGGCAAAATCTAGAGAAATTGGATGATTAGGATTAAATTAATCAAGTGTTAATTAATTTAATGAGGGATTAGATGATGTGACTATTTGATTTAGATTTATGGGTTGATTTAAATCAAAATATGAGAATGTGATTTAGACTTAATTAAATAAAGGATTTAATTTATTTAATCAGAGAGGATGATGTTAGATTAAATTAAACAAGGTTTAATTTCTTTAATTTAATAAGAAGACCTTAGAGATTTAATCAAATAAAATGGATTATTTAATTAAATAGAGACTAGAGGGTTAATTAAATAACTTTAATTTATTTAATTAACAAGAGAGAATGACTTAATTAGATAAATGATGATTTATTTAATTAAGGGATGAAGATTGATTATTTAGCTGAGAAGATGATTTAGGATAAAACGGTGTTAGTAATTAGGATCAAGTGTGCCGGTTCATTTTTTGTGTCTACACATACACCAAAAAATTTCTACTTTGAATCAATATCAAAAAGGCCAACCTTCATAATATGTCAAAAGAAACCCCTTATCATTGGAGATATTGAGAACAAAACTACCATAATGTATAGAGATTCCTATATTTGAGAAATATGGTGGGAAAGGAGATCCTATTATCCATGTTTCCACATACACAACCTTATGTAGTGAATTTATTTTTGAGGATAAACTCTTGGCTAAACTCTTCTCTAGATCCTTGAAAGGTACTACCTTGGAATGGTTTTGTTCCTTATCATATAATTCAACACATTCATTTAATGAAATTATTGATGCATTCCTTAATCATTTCCAAGTGCACATGGTTCCTAAGATGACCTTAACATATTTAATGAGATTTAAGCAAAAATATGGTGAAAAGGTCACTCAATTTATCGCTCGCTATCAATTGATTTATTCACAAATCAACATTTTAAGATTCTTGATTCCAATCCTCAATGAATGCTCATTGAGAATTTGCAAAATAAGATTTAAGATCAGATCAGGATGATGAAATTTCCCTCCTCCTCAGAATTGTATACCATGCTTTGTTATTACCAAAATTCAGTTAGTAACATTGTGAAGTGAAAACTCCCTCTAGTCGTCTTGAAAATTTTGAATTTTTGCCTCAAAATAACTATCAACCATTCAAGAAACAAAATAAAGGAATTTTACAAACTAATCCCTCTCAACCAACTCAACATGTTGATACCCAAGTGGCTGCTATAAAGATTAAAAATTCATATACATTTGGAGATAGAAATAGACAATTCACCCATCTACCCAATTCCGTTCATAATACCATGTTGTAGTTTTTAAATAAGAACTTAATTTCCTTGCCTCACATTAGAGCTCCTGATCTTACTAAGCCTTTACCTCCAAACTATAGAAAAAATCCCTATTACCATTTTTACCAACAAAATGGACATGATATAGAACATTGTAAGCATCTTAAACATATTGTGCAAGACCTCATTGATTCTAATCACATTCAAATTGGTGGTGTTAATTATCAAGGTGATAGTTTTATAACTCCTAACCATTTGAAACATGAAAATCTAAGTTACTAATCCTATTTCAAATCATAACATATCCTTTGTCAAAGGTAGTGAAACGAAGAATGATGTGATGAATGTTGACACAAATGATGAAAATATGAAAGAAAATGAAGAAAGTTTCTATAGATAAGATGGTTGCAACTGTTGAAGTTCAACCTCATAAGGGCCAAAATAAAATGCCTCTGGACATTACTTTCTCACAACATGACATAATCAAACATGCACCTGATGGTCCTCTTTACATAGTTGGAATAATCAACGAAAACCCCACTAATGGGATATTAATTGATCTTGTTTGTTTAGAGAATGTGATCATTGAAGAATTATTGTTTGTGCATGAGCTTTATCAAAATACTTATGAAAATCCGAAAACATGGATCAAAATGCATAATGGTTTTGCTAGCCCTATGATAGGTTTGATAACTCTTCCTTTAAAAGTTGGACCAAAAAGATAAAGTGTCTCATTCTTCATCATCCCATCGCAAAACCAATTTCATGTGAAGTTAGGCTACCCATGGCTTTGCTCCATGAATTTCATCCCATCAATAACTTGCATTAATGTTTTAAGTTTTCATTTGACAAATAGATCTTTATTATACATAATAGTGGCTTTAATCCTGTGTCTTCCCATGGGAATTTCTCATTTGATTTATTTCGGCTCAAACATATGGAACATATTAGGCCAAGCATGAGGAATTATTTTTCAAATCTTATCAAAATTTTAAGGCAAAACACATAACAAATTATCCCTTAGTGGTGTAGGAGCACCTACACCTCATCCTCCCTTTTTGATCATTTGATGGTGAATGATGGTTAGTTAGTTAGTGTTGGTATTTTTTGAGTCTTTTTTTCATTAATAATTTCAATAAAGACCATTTAGTAATATTTAGGTTGTTTTTTTGAGTTTTGAGTCAAAATGTAACAAAATGCAATCTTGCACTAAATGTTGTCATGTAGCCTTTGAAGGAAAAAAGCTTGAATTTGTGTATACTTAGGAAATATTGGAGTTTAAATATTGTAATAAGGCTATTTTGAAGCCACTTGAATGATTTTAGAGGTCTAGGGTGATAGGATTGAAATTTGCTTTAAAAAAAAAGCAAAGTTGTCATGTTGTTAATTTGATGTAATTTCACCATTAATGATGTAAACACAAAAACCAATGGTTCCCTCCTTCAAAAATCAGTCGAGGGAATTGGGGAAGGTGTACAAAATGTTTAAATAGCCTCCTTATGGTCGAGGCAGAGAGGAGATTGAATTTTTGAAGCATTTTAATAAGAAGAAAACTTTGTTTTTCCAATTTTTATAGTGTTCTTGGTTGTTCTTTCGATTGGTACGGCTTGTAGCAGAATTGTACGGACCTCTAATGAATATTTTTTGATAGAGGGGAGATTAATATTTCTTTTGGAAATGATTTGAGTTAATTTCATTAAGAATTGAGCAAGTCACATCCATTTTACTGCTAGAGGGTGTGAAATCCTACAAAACAAGGGTTTATTCACAAATATGTTCATAATTCACCATTCCTCCATAGAAAAATTCTAATTTTTGGTGGAATGGTGGATTTAAGGGTCCTTTGCATGATGCAATTGGTTTCAGGAGGAAATATGGAGGTTTTGCAAAAGTTATGTGATGCCCTAGGTTTGGTTTTACCTTGAAACAATCCAAAAAAGATCATTTGTAAGAATTTCTTTTAATTTCTAAGTATTTTAAGTAAATATAATGGAAGTAAGGTGTGAATTGGGTCTTGGGGAGAATTTTTGAACCTTATAAATTATTTAGGGGTGTTGGGGTGTGCGTTGGTAGTCAAACCTTATGTAAACAGGCCTAAATCAAGCCTTCTTGTGCCTTGAAAAATCAATATTTTGGATCATTTATTTGTGGATTTTGATACTATGCATTTGTGCACTTGTAGGGGGTCTTGTTAGAAGTATAAAGCTTGATTTCATTTTCTGGTTAATGTATTTAATAAGTTTTTATTTTGATTGTCCTAGTTGGCAATGTTGCAAAGTTGCATGGGCTTGTGTAAGAGTGATGAAAGAATGGGAGTTTTTGAGTGTAAAGTTAGGTTATTTGGTATTTTTTTTACATATTGAGACTGTACATAACATCCCAAATTCCTTCAAACATGTCTTGGTATGTGAGTTGAGTTGGGTGATCGAGTTGCTTGTTGGAAGGAATAGTGAAGTTGATGTGTGCATTTGAGAGAATCTATTGGAAAAAGGTGTTGCTTCCCTTGCCACTCTGTATCACTTAGCAATATGCATCAAACCACGATTGAGCCTTCTATCCTTTATGAAACCATGTTTGAACCAAAATCCCTTCAAAGTAACCAAGACCAAAACATAGCAAATCCTCTACCTATTTCCTATAAGAGACCATGAGATAACCAAATAAGTCTCGTTGTGCCTCCTAAATCCCAAAAAGTTTATAAAGCTAAAGATAAAATGGTTGAAAAATATCCCATGGTTCCTTTCATTCCTCCCTTAAAGGAAGAAAAGAAACCTATGGTTAATGAACCCACTCCCACATAATCAAAACTTGAAAATCATACCAAAAGGAATCAAAATGTTAGAGAGTCTCCAGGTGTAGATGTCATGCTATTGCTCATTTGTTACAAGAAAAATAAAATAACATAGAAAATATAAATCTAAAATTATTTCAAGCAATGCATGATTATTCTTCACCTTTTCCAAAATAAGGAAATCCTATATCTCAAACACAACAAGAATAGGCACCTTCCATGGATATTATCATTAGACCTTTTTTTGTGATAAACTTGGATGATGATAATGGAATTTCCAAAATTTGATGAGGAAGTGCATAAAGACTTAAATTTATTTTTTTCATCTTCCACATGAGCTTAAATGATGATCCTCCTAAAAGGAATGATTCACCACATGTTGAGCTTGGTGTTTGTCCTAGTTTGACACTTGGCATTGTCCCTTTGGCTAGTTTCCTGCCTTCTACATATGATGAATAAGATTGGAATGCAAATGACCTGCTATAGGTTGACTTGCATGTTCCTTACTAGTCTTTTATTTATTTTATTTTCATGTTTTTTGTGTCATTGCATGTGCGTAATTTGATTCCCTATATCATTCTATTTGATGTGTCTTTATGTTCATTCCTCTATTTGTATCTACATTCTTCTATATGTCATAAAAATTTATATTTTATTTTGTCTTGTGTTTTTATTTTGGGGATGATGCAAGGCATTGAGATATTAAGGTCTCTTCCATGTTGACCCAAAATATTTTCTTTTTTTTTTTCTCTCTATGTGTCATTCTTCTCATTCCATGAGTTATTTGGAGAATGATGACCTTTCTGAGCTCTAGAAAATCATTGTAGCAAAGACATAATCTGACCCTAAATCCATGGATCCCTTATGTGTTTGGGATTTTATTTTTGGGTAAGCCCTTTTTCATGATGTAGCTTCATTTGGAAACATATGCTTGACATAGGGATTTTAAAATAATCTCTCATGTCCTAATAGCATTTATCATTTGCTACTTTAAAGTAATTTCTCACTGCATGGTGCTTAGCAATTTCTTTAAAGTGTGGGCATATATTGGCATTCTCATTTTGAATTTTTTTACTATATTTTATGTTTCATAGTGTAGCCGTCTTACTTATTGTGATGTGTCTTCTTCTTGGTGGTGTCATTAGTTTTGGTGTCCTCAAAGAGTGCAACCTTTCTTCGCATACAACATACCTCTTAGCGGTGATACTACACATTGCATTCCATAAATTGTGAATATTTTATCCTAGACTTGTCCTCTCTTGGAAACATTAGGCACAATGTTCCCTAAGAGGAGACCTTACATGAACTAAGCAAAAATCTTTTGAAAATTTCTTATCCTATTGAATTTTTTTCATGTGTTTAGTATAACAAATCTTGCTAACTTTGTGAAACTCAAAGTTACAACCTTTTTCATGTTCACCAAGCATAACACACTTTGCTTGCTAGTGGAGCCTTTTTTGTTCATAAGTCTTTAGCATAACATGGCTTGCTAAGCCTTATGAACCTAGAAGTTCATACTATGTGGTGCCTTATTAAAGTTATTAGAGGTATAACTTTGGTATGGTTATGGAAGCCTAATAAGATTCTTTCATTTTCCACTTCTGGGGGCTCACCTAGTGGACATTGGATTTCACTAGCGCATGTGAGTGTGAATTTATGTTTGCATAGTGGAAAACGAGTTCTACTTGTAAATATTTTTAGACAAACAACTAAGGCTTGATCCACATCAAGTTGGACAAATAGTCAAGGCTTGATCCATCCCTTTTTTCTTTTCCTTCTTTCTTTGAGTTTTTTCATTGTTGCATATATATGTTTAACATAGGTATGTGTCTCCTTGTGCCTTTTTTGGTTTTGCCATGAGAACTTAGATATTTGGAGCTTGATCATCCTCCTTGATCTTTTCCATCTTATCTTTCCAACGCTTGTACAATTAATTGTTCATTTAAGTGTGAGTTTGATGCAAGGTCATCCTCTCACTAAAGTGGGGGCTAAATGTAGTGTGTAAAAATGTATCCCTTTACATTTTCACACTTTTTTGGGCTCTCAAAATTCAAATTAACTTAATAGCACCTTAATTTAGTGTTGAAAAATGTTAAAATAGGTACCCCATTACATTTTCACACTTGTTTGGGTCCTCTTAATTAAAATTAGACTTAATTGTGCCTTAATAAGTCGTATTATTAATTTACAAGCCTACTAAACTACATTTTTTGAAGGGGAAACCTGACAATAATTAATGCTAATACATAAAAAGAATAGGGGCATAGGACCCATTCACCCATGGGAAAATGGGTCCTCCCTAAGCCTTTGGACCTAAATTTAAAATATGTTTTTGGTGGTATTTTAAGGTCCCCAAATGCATATTTCAATGTCAATTTTTGATATTTTAATTTCAAGAAATTAAGGATACATACCTATAAATACAAGGTTATTTTGTCAATTCAAAACATCTAGCAAGAGGCAAACTTTCATACGAAAAAATACTATTATCAAGGCATTCAAGATCCAGTCATCATAGATTTATTGCAACATTCAAGATCCAATCATCATGTCAAAGTCTTCTTGCATCATGCTTGTTTTTGGAACTAACATTGTGATGTAGGTTTCAAGATCAAGTTCAAGCATTCAAAGCATTATTTCAAGTATCAATATCCACATCCATTGAAGCAATTTTATGCAAGTTGTAGAACTTCCAAGATCTCCATTACGAAGGTTTATTCAAGGGTTTGTTGAGTGGTAACATAGCACTGTTCATTCTTCATTCCCTCTTTCATGTTCTATTTCAATTCAAGGTTTAATTACCAAAATGCGGTTTGACCAAGGAAAATCCCCATTCACCAAAAACAAGCAATTTTTCCCTCTTGTGTGTGTGTTACAAATTTTGGTTGAAGAAGGATTGGAGACCTTTTGAAGAGAAAGGTTGGAAATTTTTTCAAATTTGCAAAAGTTATCAAAGTTGTTATCAAATCACATAATTTAACCTATAGATATGATTTCCAACTTTTCAACATTGAAACTAGGACAAATTAAAAGCTACAAATTAGAATCAGAGGCTTTCGAAAGTTGCTAAAAACCCTTGAAAAATACCCATTCACCCATGGGTGAATGAGTCCTAGGAAGCCTCCTAAAAGTGACTTTTGGTGATTGGTAAACACCATTCCATCCTTCTCAATTTTTTTGGAAATTTTTTGTTTCTACTAACATTTAGATTTATACTGTTCTCCAAGTTTGAATTTTCATAATTAGGTTGATTTTCTATTTTTAGCTTTTCTCCCAAAAGTGTTGTTTGAACTTGACCCCCATCCTCAAAGCATAAGGAAATCTAAAGATACTCACATTGAGTTGATTCACCTAAGGGTTGTTAGTCAGTTCTTTGTTCGGGTCTCATTTCCTAATGAAATAGTGAGAAATAGGTCTACATTTAAAAATTGGTGAACTCCCTTTCCTTTCATCCCTTTAACCTATTTTTCAGTGTTTCAAAGAAATAATTTGAAAGCAAGAGAAATTAGTTTGGAAAATTTAGAAAAAATATATATTTAGAATCTAGAGAAAAATTATTATAAACTACAAGTTCAAATCATCTTCAATATATTAAGCCTTTGATTTATATGAATGAAAAAACATAAAAAATTGATTAAAAAATATTGATTTCAATGTCTCGCTTAAGATAAAATGGGGGAGAAACTATTATATAGTCACTAATACAAAGAGGAAAACATAATTCTAAAGAAACATGGTTAAATAAAATTTTCATTGGTTAGAGGAAGCTAAGAGAAAATATTTGGAAAATATTTCAAGATTGTTATAGGATTATTTCATAAGATTCTCGTAGGAAGAATACTAAAGGTACATGATAAAAAATAGTTACAAAAATATCTAGAACTTTTGTATAAGGGAGAGTGATTTATCAATCTAGAAATGTAGTTTCTTCTCAATGCAAGCTATAACAACTTGTCATATAGCTAAAGAGGAGGATTGAAGGGAAAAATGGGATGCTTAGAATACAAAATTTCCCCCATGGTCAAATCTATTTCTAACAAAAAGGAATCAATCCAAAGTGTCTAGGGAAACTAGGATTGATGGTAAAATTGATACTTTGACCATTGTATGCTAGAGTCAAAGGTCAAGAAAAAGGTATTATGATATTGCATGTCTTGGAAAATATTATCTTTATCTTATATAAGGGAGATAAATGAATTGTTATAAAAGTACCCATTAGCATGTTGCAGTTTACAAGAGGGAAGGGAAATAAATTTTAGCTTATATTTAACAATTTTATATTGTTAATAAATGATTACAAAAAAATAGACAAATAACATAAATATAATGATCAAGGGGGAATCGTCATTGGATGAAAAAAAATATCCCAAAAGAAGAAAAATTTAGCCATTGATGTTGAGGCAAACTAATGCATCAAAAAATAGCATCTAAATAGAGAAAATAGATATAGGGCCAAAACCTAGAACTTGTAGCATAGAAAAATTGAATGACCATTCAATATTTTCATAGGCCTTAACAAGGTTAATCTTGATGGAAATGGACTATTTTTTAGAGTAATGAACATATTTCATACCTTCCCATACAAATATAATATTATCCATAATATATCCTCTTGATGAAATTAGTTGCTTAGGATTGATAATAAGTAGAGGAAAATGTTAAATATAGAGAGCAAGGGGTTTATTAATGATAATATTGGAGGTATTAAACAAAATATCAAATCATTAATTTTAGATTTCCTTAGAATTACTTTCCTTAAATGTGAATTTAATATTTTGTTTATTTTTAAAATCACCTATAGTCCTTATATCAAAGTCTTCTAGCTAGAATTGAACATAGTAGAAACCAATAGTGCCCCAAAGATATTTTTATAAGGAAACGCATAATAGGTAGGATCTTTGTCATTTTCCATAGAAAAATCGCTTCTTTAAGATCCTCTAGGTTGATAATTTGGTCACATAAGACATGTTGTATAGTTAAGAGACTATAAGGGAATATATTCACAAATTTTTAAAGGTCCTTTTTAATTTCAAAGGAATACTCTTATTCTTGGAAAAATTATTGGTAATGCTAGAAAAATAATTAGAGAATATAAAACATTTTAGAGAAAACTAGATCTATCCTTCTTTGATACACTTAAATTTCTAAGGAACTTCACAAGCTCAAAGTGGATGTTCAAAAAATAAATTGGAAACTATATCCCCAATTTTGAGCCAATATAAAGAAGCCTTGATTTCAGCTCTTTGGGTTGTATGATTATCAAGAACCTCCTTTTGTTGGTGAAGTTTGGTCAAATGAAATTACAAAGTATGACAAAATAGATATGTCCCTGGCTTGGGAATAGTACTATGGAACTTCAAAGTAGTAGCCTCATATATGAGGAAGAACAATTCTAATTGGTGGCTATAAATGAGCCAAAATCAAGCATTTTGTTTGATGGAAATATTCCACCATCAAATCCATTATCATATGAGGATATTAATCAAGATTCTAAATGCACTGAATATAGGCTATCTAGTAGAATGATGAATCAATAAAAATACATTGAGGAAAAATTGTAGTTTAGCTACCTTTGGCACTAGATCTTACAATTCAATGCAAAGATAGGTTTAAAAATGATTTAAAACAAAAATATACAACAAAGGTTGAATTGATAGCTAAACCAACTCCTTAGCATCTTTTTAAAATGAATTATACCAACAAAATACATTACAAGGGTCAAGACGTTTGCATAAATTGTCAAAGTCATGAATATATAAAACAACATTAGGAATATGAGAGTGACCACATGAATAACTTTTGCAATAAAATTTCAAGGATGATTTAGAGTCATTTTCTTGTGCTTTTGAACTATTGAACCTAGAATTGATTTTTTTTGGTAATATTAGCTAACCACCTTTTAAAATGAAAAAAAATGACTCAAAGGCATGATAAATTAAAAAGACCTACAATAAATGTGGAAGAATCTTGTATAAAACTAAAGTTTTCATGTAGACTAGGCCAAGCCAAAATGAAAGGATCCTTTTGGAATTCATGCCACAAAATAATTATATAGTGATAATACCTCTAAAAATATCAAATTTTTTCCTCCACAAGCAATTGATTTTATTATCTCATGGTTTTAGTTTAATTTATTTGTGTGATGTTATGTTTATAGGGATTCTATTACTATTAGCTTTCATTCTTACCACATTGCAAATTTGTTTTGAGTATATGGAAACTAATTATGAGCTTTCACACTAGCATGTACGAGGGTGAAGCATTAACACTTCTTTAGAGATCACCCATCCTATTGTTACTCCAACTCAAATATGCTAACTATAAAATTTCTACCAAAATCAAACACACTTAACATACTATACAAATATTTTATCAAATATTATACCTTATAGAGGAGAGGGACCAATAATTGTGCAAGCTAATTTTGTGAGCATGTAGTGATTATATGGAATATCATAGAACCTCCAATTTCTTTTAAAAAGGTGAAATGATCTTTTATCCATCTACAACTAAGGTTTGGAGGTGTGACTAATCATACAACCTGCCACATCAACACGTCTACTTTAAAGTGTCCTAAATTTTTTTTTTAAAATATTTGACCAAAACTTAATCATGGTATCCCTAGGAGTCGAATGAAAAATAATAATTTGTTGCTATAACGATCATAGAACTAATATTCAACTTTAAATAAGCAATTTTTTTACAACTCTTCACATTTCATGGTAAAATATGAGATAATTGTTGTGCTCACCTTTTATATTTGTGATAGGACAAACTATTAATATGAAATATTCTAATGCATATACAATTTTCATCTTTATTCTTGTACACATAAGAAAGTATTTTTCCACATAACAACAATACTTGTTTAAATGAACACCTTATTTAATAAATGACACACTTATAGTGGATAATTATGATATTTTATATGAAACAAAAAAAAAAATTATTTTATCATATATAGCCATGCGTTCATGTCTATCTTAACTAACATTTAATCATTTTTTATTTACCTATAATCTAATTATTAACAATATATAGTATAATTATACTGAAAGACTAAATCTTATAACCAAAAGTAATATACCAACCACAAACCTCATCCTACTATTAACCATCCCCCTTAAACTGTTCTTTCTAAATTGAATCCTAGAAAGGTGTGGCAAGTACTCTAGGAAAATTCACAGTCAGCAATTCGCGGAGGGAAAATTTCACCATCAACAATACACCATGGGAAAATTCACCGCTATGACAAATTCACAGCCAAATAAAATTCACCGCAGTAAATTTTCCCATAATAAATTGCTGACAATTTTCTGTTGTGAATTTGCCGTATGACCAACGGTACATTGTACTGAGAAAAGGTTGGCGTAGGCGTCCATTCTAGATCTGAGTTAGCATTTTAATTCAGGAATCGTTTTGACTTTCGACAGTCTGCGTATTTTAAATGCTCATCTTACACGGTCTTATCTTATAACTTTATTCGGTCAATACTTGTTATTTTAAAGATAAAAAGCATGTGCAATTACTTGAAAGTCCATGCATACATTGGCCCAAAAGCTATCATCAAATGATTTTCAATCCCAGTTGCTGAATTCCATACAAGGGAAATGACTTGTTTAGCAATTAAGAATTCAAGACGAGCCGTTCCACAAAGTTTGCGCAGATTTCCAACGATACCATGGCATCCTTAGTACGGAATATGCAGCAACATTTACGGCGCCGGCTTGTATGTTTCATATCCACGTCTCAGCTGGCTCCAATCCATTACGTGTCCACAGAATTAAATATGATTTTCTACTATTTTAAATACAGAGCAGTATACAAGGAATGGAAAACCCAAGTAGAGTTTAAGATAATGGCGAGAAAGAGCAGTTTGTGTTTGGGATTACTGACAGTGATTGTGATAGCCGTGTGGGCACCGCGTTCATGGGCTCGGAGTAGTGGATTGAAGAGCAACTACTATGCAGCATCGTGCCCGAAAGCAGAGGATATTGTGAAAGAGCAAGTGTACAATCTCTATCAAGAGCACGGCAATACTGCTGTCTCATGGGTCAGAAATATTTTCCACGATTGCATGGTCGAGGTATCTTTTTAAGATCAATCTAGATTTTACTGTGGAGTATATTTTTTTTGTAAGGATTAGTTATAAATTGGAGTTGGCTGGTATTGTTATGTATACAGTCGTGCGATGCCTCATTGCTGCTGGATACGAGTGGGAGTGTGGTGTCTGAGAAGGGATCTGATAGAAACTTCGGATTGAGGAATTTCAAGTATGTGAATACAATTAAGAGCGCGCTTGAGAAGGAGTGCCCTGGAGTTGTCTCCTGTGCTGACATTATTGCTCTTGCTGCCAGAGATGGAGCTGTTATGGTGAGTGAAGTTTTTATTCACGATTTAAGAGTAGTTTGGTTGCAATGTATTAATTTACAGTATTCCTCTGGTTTATGTTGCTTAGGTTGTTTCAAGTTCAAGTTTCCCTCTTTTATTCATTGCTAAAAGGATTAAAGTGAACGGGTTTGTTATTGATGCTACTCTAGTATGGATCGTTTATCTTTTCTGTTTAGATCGAAATGTCTACAATGGCCATGAAAGGATGTCTTGCCTACACATGAACATTCGAAAATGCTTTACCTTGAAGCCCTTTTGATTTGATGTCAGATTTAAAACAAAATGTGTTGATTGTTTCAGCTCTTTCATGATATAAGGATCCTTTATTTTGGCATTTCCTGGACAAACTAATGTTATTTGTTTTAATCTCTCTATACATTTCGTTTTGAAATCAGGTCAACACAAAATTAAAGCAGATGTTTAAGCTCTTCTTATGGTTGGAAATAAGTCACACTGGTGAATCTCTTATTATTGTTGGAACTAAGTCACATTCAAATTAAAGATGGATTGATCATAAAAGGATTAGTAGTCATCCAGATTAAGAATGAACTGATTATAAAAGAGTTAGTAGTTTAATGCTAGAGCACTCCAACAACAAATAGAAGATCTTAAGTTTGAGTTCTAGTTGGTCCATGAAAAACTCAACATGTTATCAAAGCCAGATCAGTTAGGAGCCCCAAGTATTTATAGAGTAGCTTCAAGGGGAGTGTTGGAAATAATTCATAGTTAAATCAAAGACGGATTAACCACAAAACGACAAGTAGGTCAATGGTAGAGTGTTCCAGCAAATGGAAGGTGATAGATTTGAGTCCTATTTGATCCATGAAAAGCTCATCATTGTATCAGAACTAAGCTAGATAAGAGCCCCAAGCATCTATAGATAAGCCACACTTGAAACAAAGATCGACTGATCACAAAAGAACCAGTAACTTGATGGTGTAACACTCCACCAACAAATGAAAAATCTTAGATTCAAATCTAACTTATCAAATGAAAACCTCAGCTATGAATCTTCAATATAGTGCAGTATGTTCAATATCTAAAATACAAAGTTGTTTCATAGCATTCATTTTCCTTTCACGCTTGAAATGTGTGCTATATAAGATATTGAGACATGTGATCTCTATATGAGATCTGATTTAATCTGTTTGAATTTCTGAATTTATATCTTCTATTGCAGTTAGGAGGGCCTCGAGTAGAATTAAAAACAGGGAGAAGAGACAGTAAGAAGAGCAGCACAGCAGTAGTGGACAACTACATTCCACTGCATAATGACAGTGTCTCAATTGTTCTATCAAGATTTGCCGCCATAGGCATCGATGTTGAAGGAGCAGTAGCGCTCTTAGGTATCATTTCTTCTCCAATTATATTCATATTTTTGGTAGATGTTTTGATTGTTTTAACAACCTGGCCAAAATGGGTTTGTAAAACAGGGGCACACACAGTTGGAAGAACACACTGTGTGAATCTGGTAGAGAGGTTGTATCCGAAAGTGGATCCGACTCTGGATCCAGAATACGCTGTTTATTTGAAAGGTCGCTGCCCAACACCAAATCCAGACCCAGAAGCAGTCGCGTACGCACGTAATGATCGTGGAACGCCCATGAAGTTTGATAACAATTACTACAAAAATCTGATGAAGAATAAGGGCCTTCTGGTGGTGGATCAGCAGCTGCTCTCGGATCCCAGAACCTCCCCTTATGTGAAAAAGATGGCCCAAGACAACCGCTACTTCTTTTCTCAGTTCTCGAGAGCACTTATCATCCTCTCTGAGAACAATCCTCTCACGGGCAACAATGGGGAAATCAGAAAAGATTGCCGGTTTGTCAATACCTAAATTACCTTCTTCCTACTGCTCTACTCGGGAAAGCTGCGTAGTGTCTTGATTATGGATTGGAAATAACTCTCAAGAGAATTAGTAAATAAAGCTGAAATGATCTCTGACTTATAGGGCCACAGGCGTTGACTTTCACCTTAATTCTTAATTAAATTTAAATTTCTTACATTTTTCAAAGTTCCGTGGAGGGAGCATTGTTTTTAACGTATTTGTAACAAAAAAAATAAAAATGGCAAGATTAATTAATTAGAATTGATAAATAAACAATGCACACAAGTATTTGTGGACTTGCATAAATAAATGAATGAGATTTAGCTTTGGTTTGACGTTAATGTGATATTACATGCGCGTCTTTAATTGATTTATTTTTAAATTAAAAAAATTAAGGCTTTTAAGATGATGCCATGCGAATTAATTATTTTTGTTTAAGGCTTTTAAGATGATGACATGCGAATTAATTATTTTTGTGTAACAATTCAAGTTCTTTTTATAATTATGGATCAATTACAAGTGTTCTATAGAATCATTCATATGTAATCTTTTTGTGTACATATGAATTGAGATTATGATTATGAACTGCTTTGAATTTCAAGTTTTGAGATGTATTGTCTTGATTTTTTGAAATTGCAAAAAATAACAGTATAAATATAAGATTTGTTAATCTTAAAATATACCACCTTTTTACAAAAATCAATTACAACAATCAATTATGACCGCTACTACTATACATATATCAATATTCTAATAATGATTTAGAGAATATCAAGTTCTCTTGTGAGATGCTAAATATAAAAATATTGGAGAGATGTTCCAAATAAATTAATATTTTGCCACATCCCAATGAAAGACCATCTCATATTGAACATCATGGGCTCAATGTGATGAATAAATTAAGGAGTCATTTCAATTTATTGGAGCATGGGTTGGACAACCTCATGCAAGTTGCATTAACCATGGATGGTGCGAGTGGAAAGGGAGGTTGTTGAACCATTAAGAAGCATGGATTCCCTCCCACTTTCTATCTAATCTTGACATTGGACATAAAGAAGATTGGCAGGCAAGTACTTGTGGATATCCATCAATGCATTCAGGGGGTGTAAATGCAAGACTCCACGATCTTTGACAACATCATCCCTGCTTATGTGAGAAAGGGAGATTCTGAAAGGGGTGAGCATCAAAATATTATAAAAAGAGGACAAGCAGAAGGCATAAGAGAAGACAAGACTACCTTGGTAGACATATGCAACAAATGGGAGCAGAAAGGTGGAGCAAAATCCATAAAGAGAAATTCCATCTCATGGAATACCATGAGGACAAAGATATGCACAAAATAGATTTGTTGAGAAGGCTTTATGGACTTTCAAGCAAATGCCATTGATAGGTGTAAATCCAAATTTCATAACTGTTGAGAACATCCTCCTCGCGTATGTTGTAATGAGAGCTTCTGAATATGTTATGGACACATGTTGAAACAAAAAAAAGGATAGAAGAATGGTAGAGGAAGGGCTTTAGGAAAATTCGATGCCAACAATTCACCGTCAGAAAACTCATCATGAAAAATTCACCACGGGAAAATTCATCACCATGACAAATTCACCTCAAGGAAAATTCACCACCAACAATTCACTGCAGTGGAAAATTCATCACATTAAAAGTTTGTGATTAATTTTCCATGGTGGTGAATTGCTGGTGGTGAATTTTTCTTGAGGTGAGTTTATCATGGTGGTGAATTTTTCTATGGTGAATTGTTGGTGGTCAATTTTCCCATGGTGAATTTTCTGGCAGTGAATTGTTGGCAGTGAATTTGCCTGATATTGTAGAGGAAGATGGCATAACTGACAAAATGAAAGGTTGTCTGAGGGAGTCTAGTTGATGATGGAAAAAAACTTGGAGGAGTTCATTGGTTCTTGTTGGTTGTAGAACCATCAACTAAAGAGGACATTTTGGACCTGCCATAGATGAAAAATTGCTAGGAATCGCATCGGTAGGGGTTTCTTTATCAGGAAAGGGTTCTAAATGTTATAGTTTTATTTGTTGTAGAAGGGAACATAGTATTTTTTTCAAACCACATTCCTTTCTTTTCATTTTTATTTTCTATGATATTGTCTAGCTATGGATTGTGTTTCTCAAAGAATAATGGTATCACTTATTATAAATTTTTAATATAAAATGTGAGAAATTTTGTGCAATATTATATTTTATAGTTGAAAACTAAATTATAGTATAGACCGATAGGAATACAAGTTAGCTCTAGCCACACTATGTTTTTGCACTCATTAATATACATCTTGGAGTTGTTTGTGCTTCTATTTGTCATGGATTAGGAAAGTTAGAAAGCCTTATTTATTCTAGGGGAGATTATATGTGATGGGGTACCATTTCAATTGATTGACCAATAATTAACTTTGAATTGTAAAGTTAAAATAATAACAATCTTATTTCCCTACATTTATGGTAAATTTATATGCAAAATATTGAAGGTTAAACAAAGCATTTGAGTTGTTTGAAAAAATGCCTCCATGAAATGTGGCCTTATGTAGTGCCAAGAGGGCATTTATGTTCAAAATGTATTATGGAAAAGGTTTTAGAAACTTTTAATTAGATGAAAACAAGCCTTCTACTTTCTTTTATTCAAATTAGAACTTTAGAAGAGAGTATGGATAAGTAGAAAAGCATGACTAAAAAGGGATTTTCGTCATATTTAAATCACAAGAGCTATTTACTATCACCATCTCATTTACAAAACTTATGAGGAGAATTGATATCAATTTTTTTTTGAATATGGTTCTTAGAATGTTATGGCCTTTTAATTTCTTATTTGTGTAGTGTAGAAAATTGTACTCCCTGGAGCATATAGTACAATTTCACACTTAATTTGGACCTATTTTAGTGACCTCACATTTATGCATTTTTACCCTTCCTAAATGGGCTCTAATTCCCTTTATTATGCATCTCTAAAGCCTTATTTTTCCCATTTTCTGAAAGGAAAACCTATATTTAAATGACGTAGTCAATAATTAAAACACATTGAATAATGTGTGTCTTGGACTTTTGGGCCAAGACCCATTTTCCCAAGTCCTCCTTAGGTCCTAGGTCCCAGTTTTTAATATGTTTTTGGCGGTATTTTAATGATTCAAAATTCATATGTAAATGTTGGCTATCAAGATCTAATATTCAAGAAATTAGAGAAGAAGCCTATATAGCCTAGTCTTTTCCCCATTTCAAACTAGATGGCAAGTTTGAGAGATCAAGGAGAGAAGAAGAAAATTTTCAAGAGCAAGAAATAAAGCAAAGTTGAAGTCTTGGAGTAGCATTTTGTGTGTATTTGCAAGTCTTCAAGCTCATTTTCCAAAGTTTGATCAAGCATTGTTCATGATTGAAGGTTGATGCCAAAGGTGGAACATGACGGATTCTAGGTTTGGGAGATGTATTTGGCTATTTCTCATACCCTAATGACTTGTTTTATGTTGTTCCCATCTTCAAGATTCATTCTACTAGCAACCTACAACAAGGTATCATTATGTTTCACATTTACTTAGGGTGTATTGATGTCTCCCTATGTGGATCTTTATCATTCATCATTTAGGAATCATACTCTAATGAACTTGAGTAGGGTTTCTTTGCATGTTAGCTCATAAAAACCTTAGATGCACTTAAGGTTAGGGCTTGGATACTGTCATTTATCAAATCCCTATAATTTATCAAGGTTTAATTACCAAACTTGGGAGTTTGACCTTGGCAAACTCCCATAAAAATAAACAAACATTTTTTTGTTGTAGATTTACTGTAGGTACAAATCTGGGAATGAAAATTTACAGATACAGGAGCAGAGTGTAGATAAAGAGCTACAACTTTAGATTTTATAGTTTCGAAAATGCCTCCAAAGACCCGTTCATAGTAGGGCGAACCTATCCTTTAGGAGACCTCAAAAAAGACTTTTGGTGCCAAGTACAAGTGTTTAGAACCTTCTTAGATCTACCTACAAACTATGTTTTTCATTTCTATAGCTTCAAAAAATTGCATTTTATCATCTAGGTCATATTGTTCATTAGGTTTAGTTGCATCAAATCATTCCCATTTAGTTCTAAATCCTATTATCCTAAAGAAACCCAGGGATTCAAGTCTGACTGGCTCACATTAGGGTTGAAAGTCAATCTCTACACCTTGTAATCCCTTACTTTCAATGAAAATGTGGAAAGAGGGACGCCATTAGTTCCAAAGTTCTTTGTATGAAGGACCTAGGACACCCTATTTTGGGGATTCCCCCATTTTCACCTTATTTCATTTTGGTGAACTTGAAGTGAATTCGATGTTGGGGGTGCATCATGGTACTCATCATTTGAGTCAATGAAATAGACTTCGTTGATGGTAGGACGCGAATGTCACCTGGCCTAGCACCACTCCATGTAGCTCTCAAATATGCAGGTCATGGCTTGGGTGCCACCTAAACCTTCCCAGACTAACACATGATATGATCATAATCAAATGTCATAATAATATATTCATGGTGTCCAAACAACAATCTATCCTACAACATCCTGGTCAGTTTTTATGTGTGTTTTGACCATTGTGGTATAGTTCTATAAGGTATCGATGATATATCATCCTCCTTTAAGTGATTGAATGAAACTCTCTAGTGTAAAAAATATTCACACTGCCAAGCTCACGTCAAGGAATAACTATATGCTCTTAGATAACCAAGGGTCACCATGGTAGGAAAATCGGTAGGTCTAGTGCATATGATATGCTCAAAAGCCCACACGTGAAGGAGTGTACAATGCAATGCTATGAAGCTCACGATATAAAAATAAACAAAGCTCATAACATAGATGAGCTATCATATTGTGACCCCATGCATGTATAGTCTTATGCTTCTTCATATTACAAATAGTATGAATGAGGCCCCCCTCGAAGTGTGTGCCTCATCCATCAAGAACAAGTGCTAGTGGCACATTCACCAAGATAATTCATTGAAGCAATGGTGAGCGAGCATATGGAAGCCATTTTGAGATCGATGCGGGCTCCAATATCCTTAGGTGCAACAGTGTGGTTAGTACAGTATTGAATGTCACACCTCATCTATCAGTGTGTGCAATCCTCCTCCATGTGGATGATCCCACCCCGGATGGGTATCCTGAAGATCCAATGAATATCCTCATGTGTCACTATTATCTCCTTGGTTGGGAGATGAAATGTATAGGTAGTTGGATCCCACCTCTCCACTAGGGCCATCAACATTGCATCATGATCTCATGGGTGGCATGAGATATATCCAAAAAAATCAACTCAAAGAGTCTCTACCTCCTCCTTAGTCAATTAGGTAACCTGCTCTCAGAGAAAAGACAACAAATCCCTCCTAATCTTTGTTGAGTATGTGGTATAATTTGAAAAAAAGGCAAAGGAAATCATTTGTAACATTGAAAAAATGGTCAATCAAATAGATAACAAAAAAGAAGAACTTTCCTTGGACATTTTTCCAAAAATGGGACAGGGTCACCATTTCTGAATGGGGTTCAAGGAGAGGGTCGCCATTTCACGACGGGGTCACCAAAATGGGGAAGGGTTGCCATTTTTGGATGGGGTGCTCTGAATGTTTGGAAAAGTGTACACATAGTGGAAAATATAAAGGAAAATCACTCGGATAAGGTAGAACAAACTCACCTCATGTGGGATGTTGTTGTTTGCAATCCTGGATTGTAGAACCTTTAGTCTCGAGGGCTCATAGGGTCTTTAGCTCAACATCTTCACTCCTCTACAGCAAGGTAATCTCTAAAAGGTAAATGTCTAAATGGTAGTCAAAATATGATTGTGCACTAATATATAGTAAATTTTTATTAGTAGTACATTTCACTCAAATTAGGTGCCATAATGGGGGCTAGTGAACTCCATTTTCAATATCGTTTGTTACGTTGGATTCAAATTTTTGTCCCCAATCTCATCTAATGTTTACTGATAAATGGTGTTGTGATATCATAACCCTATTGTAATCATTTCAACCCCACAATTCGATGAGCACTAGTATAGAAACAACAATAGACTACTGAAAAAACTACTAAAAATTGCTTATAAACGACTAAAGTTGGTCACATGACCATTAGTAATTTATTGTTAGTCATATATAATGCGATTAGATTGTTGACTAAACCATTTATATTCATTTATTGGTTGTTTTGATTGATCAATTTGGTAGTATATTTAGTTGTTGATTTAGTCATTCATTGTTGTGATTTGGTCACTTATTTAGTCACTTTTTTTCCACTGATATATTTAGTCATTGATTGTTGTAATTTGGTCACTTATTTAGTCATTTTTTATTCACTGATATATTTAACTGGTCACTTATTTAGTTGTTGATTTAGTCATTGATTATTGTAATCTAGTCACTTATTTAGTCATTTTTTTATTCATTGATATATTTAGTCATTGATTGTTATTAACTAATCATTTATTTAGTCATTTTATTCATTGATTTTTGTGCATTGCTAGTATATTTAGTCATTAATTTTAATCATCATTTTGATTAATTTGGTAGTATATTTAGTCATTTTTATTCACTGATTTCACTGGTTATATACAAGTGTTTTGTAGAATAATTCATATGTAATCTTTTTGTGTACATATGAATTGTGATTATGATTATGAACTACTTTGAATTTCAAGTTTTGAGATGTACTGTCTTGATTTTTTGAAATTGCATAAAATAATAGTATAAATATAAGATTTGTTAAACTTGAAATATACCACCTTTTTACAAAAATCAAAGACAACAATCAATTATGTAATATGCCCCTACTATACATATATTAATACTCTAATAATGATTTAGGGAATATTAAATTTTCTTGTGAAATGCTAAATGTATGTTAAAATATTCCATAGATGTTCCAAATGAATTAATATTTTGCCACATCCCTTAAAAGACCATCTCATATTGAACATCATGTGCTCAATGAAATAAAGAAATCGAGTCGTCATTTCAATTTAATGGAGAATGGGTTGGTCAACCTCATGCAAGTTGCATTAACCATGGATGGTGCGAGTGGAAAGGGACGTTGTCGAACCATTAAGAAGAATAGAGTCCCTCCCCGTTTCTATCTAATCTTCACATTCGACATAAAGAAGAATAGCAGGCAAGTACTTGCCGATATACATCAATGCATTCGGGGGTGTAAATGCAAGACTCCACGATCTTTGACTGCGTCCTCCCTGCTTATTGGAGAAAGGGAGATTCTAAAAGGGGTGAGCATCAAAATATTATCAAAAGAGGGACAAGCAGAAGGCATAAGAGAAGACAAGACTGCCCTGGTAGACATATGCAGCAAATGGGAGGAGAAAGGTGGAACAAAATCCATAAAGAGAAATGCCATCTCATGGAATACCATGAGGACAAGATACGCACAAAACAGATTTGTTGAGAAGGCTTTCCGGACTTCCAAGCAAATGCCATTGATAATTGTGAAGCCAAATTTCATAACTGTTGAGAACGTCCTCCTCGCCTATGCCACAATGAGAGCTTCTGAATAGGTTATGGACACCTGTCCAAACAAAAAGGATAAGAGGAAGATGGCGTAACTCACACAATGAAAGGCTGACTGAGGAAACCTAGTTGATGATGGCGAACAGCTTGGAGGAGATCGCTGGTTCTTGTTGGCTGTAGAACCATCAACTAAGGAGGACATTTTGGGCCTGGCATAGATGAAAAATGGCTGGGAATCGCATCAGTAGGGGTTTCTTTATCAGGCAAGAGCTCTAAATGTTTTAGTATTATGTGCTGTAGAAGGGCACATAGTATTTTTTCCAAACCCCATTGCTTTCTTTTCATTTTTATTTTTTATGATATTGTCTAGCTATCGATTGTCTTTCTCAAAGAATAATGGTAGCACTTATTATAATTTTTTAATATAAAATGGGAGAAGGTTTGTGAAATGTTATATTTTTCTAGTTGAAAACTAAATTATAGCATAGACCCATAAGAATACAAGCTAGCTCTAGCCACACTATTTTTTTGCACTTGACAATTTCTACATCTTGGAGGTGTTTGTGCTTCTATTTGTCATGGATTAGGTAAGTTAGAAAGCCTTATTTATTCTAGGGGAGAGTATATGTGATGGGGTACCATTTCAATTGATTGACCAATAATAAAGGTTTGTTAACTTTGAACTGTAAAGTTGAAATAATAACAATCTCTTTTTCCCTACATTTATGGTAAATTTATATGCAAAATGTTGAAGCTTAAACAAAGCATGTGAGTTGTTTGAAAAAATGCCTCCATGAAATGTGGCCTTACGTAGTGCAAATAAAGCATGGTATGTCCAAAATTTATTATGGAAAAGGCCTTAGAAACTTTTAATTAGATGAAAACTAGCCTTCTATTTGTTTTTACTCAAATTAGAACTTGAGAAGAGGGTATGGATAAGTAGAAAAGCATGACTGAAAAGGGACAGATTTAAATCACAAGAGCTATTTAGCATCACCACCTCATTTACAAAACTTATAAGAATAATTTGTATCAAAAATTTCTTGAATATGGTTCTTTGAATATTATGGCCTTTTAATTTCTTATTTGTGTAGTCTAGGAAACTGTACTCCCTTGCAACCGATAGTGCAATTTCACACTTAATTTGGACCTATTTTAGTGACCTCCCATTTATGCATTTTTACCCTTCCTAAATGGGCCCTAAGTCCCTTTATTATGCATCTCAAAAGCCTTATTTTTCCCATTTTTTGAAAGGAGAACCTATATTTAAATGATACAGTCAATAATTAAAACACATTGAAGAATGTGTGTCTTGGACTTTTGAGCCAAGACCCATTCGCCCTTAGGTCCTATGTCCCATTTTTTAATATGTTTTTGGAAAAATTTTAATGATTCAAAATCATATGTAAGTGTTGGCTATCGAGATCTAATATTCGAGAAATTAGAGAATAAGCTTATAAAGCCTAGTCTTTTCACCATTTCAAACTAGATGGAAAGTTTGAGAGATCAAGGAGAGATGAAAAATAATTTTAAGAGAAAGAAAGAAAGAAAAGTTGAAGTCTTGGAGCAACATTTTGTGTGTATTTTCAAGTCTTCAAGTTCATTTACCAAAGTTTGATCAAGCATTGTTCATGATTGAAGGTTGATGCCAAAGGTGGAACATGATAGATTCTAGGTTTACTAGATGCATTTGGCCATTTCTCATACCCTAATGACTTGTTTTCTAGTGTTTCCATCTTCAAAATTTATTTTACTAGCAACCTACAACAAGGTATCATTATGTTTTAGATTTATTTAGGGTGTATTGATGTATCCCTATGTGGATCTTTATCATTCATCATTTAGGAATCATACTCTAATGCAATTGAGTAGGGTTTCTTTGCATGTTAGCTCATAAAAACATAGATGCACTTAAGGTTAGCTCATTTATGAAGGTTTACTTACCAAACTTGGGGTTTTGAAATTGGAAAACCCCCATAAAAGGAAATAAACATTTTTTGTTGCAGATTTATTGCAGGTACAAATCTAGGAATGAAGATTTGTAGGTATAAGAGCAAAGTGCAAATAAAGATCTACAACTTTAGATTTTATAGTTTTGAAAAGGCCTACCAAGACTCGTTTACCCTAGAGAAAACCTATCCTCTAGGAGACCTCAAAATAGAATTTTTGTGCCAAGTACATGTGTCCTGACCCTTCTTAGATCTACCTGCAAACTATGTTTTCTATTTCTATAGCTTTGGGATATTACATTTCATCATCTAGGTCATATTGTTCATTAGGTTTAGTTGCATCAAATCATTTCCATTTAGTTCCAAATCCTATTATCCTAAAGAAACTTAGGGATTCAAGTTTGATTAGCTCACATTAGGGTTGAAAGTCAATCTCTATACCTTGCAATCCCTTACTTTCAATGTCAATGTGGAAAGAGGGACACCATTAGTTCTAGATTTCTTTGTATGGAGGACCTAGGACACCCTATTTTTGGGATTCCCTCATTTTCACCTTATTTCATTTTGGTGAACCTGATGTGAATCCAATGTTGGGGGTGCATCATGGTCCTCATCATCTGAGTCACTGAAATAGACTTCGTCAATGGTAGGATGACAAATGTCACCTAGCCTAGCACCACTCCGTGTAGCTCTCAAATATGTAGATCGTGGCTTGGGTTCCACCTAAACCTACCCAAATTAACACATAATACGATCATAATAAAATGTCATAACGATATAGTCACGGTGTCCAGGAAACAATTCATCCTGCAACATCTTGGTAAGCTATCATGTGTGATCTAACCATTGTAGTATAGTCCTATAAGGTCTCCATGATATATCATCCTCCTCTAAGTGATTGAACTAGACTCTCTAGTGTAAAAGATCTCCACATTGCTAGGCCCGCCTCAAAGAATAACTATATGCTCTTAGATAACCAAGGGTCACCATGGAAAGAAAACTAGTAGGTCTAGTACATGTGATATTTTTGAAAGGCCACACCTAGAGGAGTGTAAAATGTACTATGCTATGAAGGTCCCAATACAAAAATCAACAAAGATCATAACACAAATGAGCTATCATATTGCGACCCCATGCATATATAGTCTGATGTTACACCAAATCACAAATAGTATTAATGGGCCCCCATTCGAGGTGTGTGCCTCATCCATTGAGAACAAGTGCTAGTGGCACATTCACCGACATAATTCAACAAAGCAATGGTGAGCGAGGATATGGGTGCTGGCAAGAAGTTAAGTCCACTTTTTGGCCATTTAGTGGAAGTGTTTCCCTTATTTTCAAAATTTGACACATTTGACCTTAAAATTTGAAGCACTTAGAGACGAAATCTTGGAAAAATTCACTAATCATAAAATGTATTACTCGGAGTCTAGTTTCTAAATATGTAATTTATTTCAATACCTAGATGATACAAATTGATTTTCAATAGGTGTTTCTAAAAACCATTGTTTAAAAGTCACTTTTTTTTTACCATACCATGCACATGTACGTCATCCATATTTTGACCCAAATAATCATATTTTTCTAAATCCTTTTGGGAAAAGATTTGTAACTCATTGGGCACGCTTTTCATTTTTTTTTTGCAATTTTTTATTGGCCATATTTTGTGTTTTGAAAAATTGTCATGTACATTACGCATAAGATGACTTGAACTTATCATTTTTTGATGTGTTTTTCAAATTGAAAAGAATTTTTTTTTGATGTACGCTTTCGTACAATTTTTTTAATAAAAATTTATGTTAATCAAAAGTTATTAAAATACTAAAAAAATTTGATAATTCAAGTTTATGGACCTGTTTCATCATAAATTAATTAAAAAATTGAAAAAATAATCCAATTGTAAAAAAAATTATATATTTAGAATCTACACTATCTCATCTATAATGGGTTTTAATTTTGTCAAAAAATTCTAAAAAAAAAGTCTTTAGACATATGCCCAAAGTCGCTATTTTCTTGTGACATTGCTAGGACCTTCAACTTGCAGGTCAAACCAGATCTAAAGCTTAGGTTCGGATCCCCAAGCCTTTTCCCAAACTGAAAAACAAAAAAATGACCAAAAATTAAAATTTTTAAAAATGGGATCCTATTTCATATAAATTTTTTTTATGAATTTAAAAAATGGGATCGCATTTCAAAATGGGATCATGGCTTTTAAAAAGTGGCATCCCATTTTAAAATGGGATCTCATTTCTTAAAATCATAAAAAAAAAAATTAAAATTTTTGAAACATGATCCCGCTTTTTAAAAAATGGGATCCCGTTTCTTAAATTCATAA
Source organism: Sequoia sempervirens (assembly GCA_007258455.2). Taxonomy (NCBI): domain Eukaryota; kingdom Viridiplantae; phylum Streptophyta; class Pinopsida; order Cupressales; family Cupressaceae; genus Sequoia; species Sequoia sempervirens. The sequence continues at coordinate 336,977,289 of VDFB02000015.1, read as the reverse complement.
AAAAATTTATTTTTTTATGAAACAGGATCTTGTTTTCAAAATCCAGGTACCCATTTTTTAAAAAGGGGGATCCCATTTTTGGCTCAGGGTCTTGAACCTAAACGAGATCCCATTTATTAAAAAGCGAGATCCCATTTTTTGCAAGCAGATTTTGTTTTTTTGCCTAAGGAAAAAACTTTCATATTTCATGGAATCATCTTTGTGCTTTTACCCATATGGAAGCCATTTTGAGCTTGATGCAAGATCCAATATCCTCAGGTGCAATAGGGTGGCCAATATACTATTGAATATCACACCTCATTTTTCAATGTGTACGATCCTCCTCCATGTGGATGATCCCACCCCATATAGGTATCTTGAAGATCTGATGAATATCCTCATGTGTCATTGTTATCTCCTTAGTTGGGAGATGAAATGTATAGTTATCTGAATCCCACCTCTCCACTAGGGACATCAACATTGCATCATGATATCTTATGGGTGGCATGAGATATATCCAAAACAATCAATTAATGAAAAGAGTCTCTACCTCCTCCTCATTAAACTAGGTAACCTACTCTCAAAGGAAAGACAACGAATGTCCTAATCTTTGTTGAGTGTGTGGTAGAATATAAAAAAAAGAAAAAGGAAATCATTAGTAACATTGAGAAAATGGTTGATCAAATAGATAACAACAAATAAAAACTTCCCTTGGATGTTTCTGCCATTTTTGAATGGGGGGTCAAGGACATGGTCACCATTTGATGACGGGGTTGCCAAAATGGGAAAGGGTTGCCATTTTTGGATGGTGGTCCTTCAAATGTTTGGAAAAGTGTGCAAATAGTGGGAAATATAAAGGAAAATCACCCAGATAAGGTAGAACAAACTCACCTCATGTGGGATGTTGTTGTTTGCAATCTTAGATTGCATAACCTCTAGTCTCGAGGGCTCATAGGGTCTTTAGCTTGAAATCTTCACTCCTCTACAACAAAGTAATCTCCAAAAGGTAAATGTCAAAATGGTAGTCAAAATATGATTTTGCAATAACATATAGTAAAATTTATTTAATAGTACATTTCACTCAAATCACCATAATGGGGGCTAGTGAACTCTGTTTTCAATGTCATTTGTTGCATTGGCTTCAAATTTTTGTCCCACATATCATTTGATGTTTAATGATAGATGGTGTTGTGATATCATAACCCTATTGTAAGAATTTCAACCTACCAATCAATGAGGCTACATTGCTACCCTGATTCCACCTCCATAAAGTAATTGGAATCAGGAGGGGCATATGTCTACTGCCAAATTTGATTCTCTATAGAAGTTTGATATGTTTAAAGATGATTTTGAATAGCTAACGAATCAATTTTATAGGATGTGGTTTCCAACATTATGGTTTAGTAGATAACTACATTTGGGGGCTTCATTCTCCTTGTTTGTAAATGAATTACAATATTAATATGAGTATGTTTTTATGAAGCATATTTTACTTTCAAGTACTTTAGCTTGCATATGCACATAGTGTCATATGGCTGCTAAAGTGGGGTCTAAATGTAGTGTAGGAAATTGTACTCCCATGTAAGTGGGTATGTGTAGGATCATTATGGGCCAAAAAGTGGCGATATGATGGGTATGTGTAGGGTATGTGGTTGACGACTTTTTTTTTACCCAAAATTGATGAAAAAAGGGGTTTTTAAAGGAGATTCTCAGCTTTCCACCAATATAAATTATTATTTACTTTGAATTTAATAAATAATTATTATTCATTTTCTATTTGAATTACGACTAAGCTCCTGATTGATAGGTTGATTGAGAAACATCTATAACTTTCAAACAGTATCACATTTTTTTAATCCAAAACATGCGTCACATTCTATGCTTTGCATACTATAGGATTTTAAAAAAATGAATTTCATGAAGTTTTGAACAAGTTAAGGTGGGAAACAATACATACATGAGTGTACTTGGGAAGGGATCTATTAGCATTGGGGACAACACTTTTTAGGATGTCTTGTGTGTTCCTCATTTGATGAACAATCTTCTTTCCATTTATCAGATTACACATGATGGAGATGGGATAACTATGGAGTTCACTCCTGATTCTGTCATCATTCAAGACTTGGAGACTAGAGAGATCATTGCCACTAGGGTGGTTGATCATTCATCTTGATTATATACCTTTGCACAGTTTGCTTCTGATGATGACCTTGTTCTTACAACTGTTGATCATATGAAACATAATTTAGAGGAGACATTTGGATTTTTGAACTTGGGAGTTCTCACATCAGATTTAGTTCTTGAGCCATGCATTTCATCTCCTCCATCGATTGTTGTACCTAATGATGCTTGTGTTGCTACAGTTTTGGCTCCTAATGATTCAGTGCAATGAGATCCTAATAGTCTTCCAGATATGGCTACTTTGGATGGCTTCTTGATAGGTATTTCAAACTTGTTTGGTGGAGTCTCATCTTGCATATTTGGGAGACATCATTGATAGCATTCATCTTCTCTTTGATGAAGATGAACCTTCTTCAGTTGTTGTGAGGGAACACCTTGACCCTCTTGTTCATTCTCTACATGAACATTCTTCGCAGATTGGCGTGAGTGTGGATACTTTTGGACAACATTTGGAGGAGTCTTCTTTGTCTCTAGAGGGGATATTCTTGTCTTTGGATAGTGCTTTACATTAGTCTCTACCTGATGTTGGATTATCCTCTTCAACAGTGTGGCCTAGAATGCCTGTTTGGAGTGTGTCAACTTTTGGCATAAACATGGAGACACTTGAGCATGCTTCAGAGACACCATCACACATCATCTATATTCTTGACATCTTGCATACATCCATGGTTTTGTTTCTTCCTAAGGGGAGGAACGTTGTTCAGCGAGATTGGATCATCTTTAGCATTCAATGTCGAGCTTCTACCATCATTGAAAGAAACTCAACATTGAGGGGGGGCTGCCTTGTCTACTTCTCTCTTATGGGGGGGTCTTTTTCTTCACATGGGGTTTTTACCTTCTCATTCTTCATTGAGAGCATTTCTTTTTTTGTATTTCATCTCTCTTTTGGGGAGGAGTTTTGTCCCATTGGGTTTTCTCCTTTTCTCCGTTTGTGAGAGATTGCATTGCATATGGACATGGGTACCTAAGATGGCCTAGTAGCTGGGACCCATTCTTGCATCTTTATGTCATTTGCATAATAATCAGCTACTCCATAAGTTGCACTTAAGGGGGGGGTGTTGGTGTAAATAAAGTCTTGTAACTAGTTAATTCATTACTAGGGGACTTATTTACATCTTAGTTAAGTTTACTTAGGTCATAGGAAGGAATATTTCTAGAAGATGTTAGTTGTCATTAGTTGTTATCTTATCCTTTGACAACTACTACATGTGAACCTAGGTAAGTGTGATTAGTTGTCTCATGTCATATGATTAAGATACTTGTCATAATCCTATGACATCTTGCATCTCACCTTGGCTATATAACCAAGGGGTTTCTCTCATTTGTAATCAATCAAAATCATCTCATATCATTGACATTGAATACAATTTATTCATATCTTTGTGCTCCAATCTCTGATTTTCTCCAAATTTGCAGCATTTGGAAGGTATTCAGGAGTACTTCAGATCTACTCGTTCACTTTTTTTAGATTTGTTTCGAAATTTTCATATTTTCAGTTTGTAGCTGATTTGATAGTTTGGGATACTTTGTTGTAAATTTGCAAAAAAAGTGTAATCTTTTTTGGGACAAAGGGGTTGATTTCTTGTATTGTGAGGGAAATTTGTTGTTCTTCTCTTGTAATATCTCATTGTATCATGGATTTGAAAAAAATTGTACTTCTAACTCCATATAACTATCATGAGTGGAAATCTCAAATGGAGTTGTCATTGTTAAAATCGAAGTTGCAAAGAATCAAATTTGGTCAAGATCCATAACCCATAGGAGCAAAAGAGAAAAGAAAATGGCTTGATAGAAGGGATGAAGCTCTTGGTACTTTGAAGTTGTCCATTTCTCCAGATCTTAGATATCATGTTGCATCTTGCACTCATCCTAATGAAGCTTGGACTACTTTAGAGAGTCTCTTTGGTAAGCCAGATAATATGAGGAAATTTAAGTTAGAGAATGAACTAATGGGTCTTAATCCATCAGATTTTGACAATATCCAAGACTTTTTCTCTAAGCTCAATTCTCTTAGAGTGCAGTTATCTAATTGTGGGGTTACTAAAGAGGATGAACAATTGATACTTTCTATTCTTGCTAAGCTTGGTCTTGATTATTCAGTGTTTGTTTCTACTTTCTATGCTACAATGGATGCCCTTCATAATGCATACAAAATTCCTTCTCTTGATGAATTTGCAGCTCAACTCACAAGGGAACAAGAAAAGTTGGTTCACATGGGCACATTGAAGTCCTCTACATCCCATGCTCTTGTTGCAAAGGATACAAAGGCTTCAAGTGGAAAAGGTAAGAAGCAGAACAAGGCTCCCAAGTCTAATGAGCAAGGTAAAGATTCTCCTTCACATAGCACTCCTGAGTCCACATCCTCTTCAAAAGAGGAATCATCTAAAAAGAAGAAGTCAAAATGTGCATATTGCAAAAGATTAGGACATGATGAGCATAGATATTATAATAAGAAGATTGATGAACTCACACACCTTCTTCAAAAGAATACATTAAGATTCCCTCATCAGTGTCTTCTACTTCTTCTTCAGCATCTCAATCGACAATCCCCTCATCATCATCTCAATCATAGGACACAGGATCTACATCTAGGCTACATAAAATGAAAGGAAAAGAACTCTTGTCCTCTGCAAGTCCTGAATCACATAGATGACTTCTTGATTTAGGGGCATCTCATCATATGGCATCTTCTATGGATATGTTCTCTTCTTTTGATCCTTGTAATTCACCTCATATATTGATGGGTAACAATACATATATGAAGGTAAGTGGGAAGTGTTCTATTGATATGGGGGAAGGGGATTTCAATGATGTACTTTGTGTTCCTTCGTTGTCCACTAATCTCCTTTCTATTTATCAAATTACTCATGGGGGTCAAGCTAAAATAGTTGAGTTCACTCCAGATAGGGTGTACATAAGGCACTTGGAGACTAGGGATATTGTTGCTATCGCGATGGCTGATCATTCATCTCATGAATATTCCTTTTCACATTTTGCTTTAGAAGATAATAATGTTCCTTTGACTACATCACACACTCCATTGATTGTGAACCATGATAGTGAGGAGACGTTTGGTCATCTAGACCTTGGTATTCTAGAGACTAGTGCTAAGCTTCCTACTCCTCCACCTCCTACTTCTTCAACCATTGATGCTTCTTTTTAGCAGGATGATCATAATTTTTTCAGATCTTGCTTTGTGCCCAATGAGTATTTGACAGGTATTTCTAACTTGTTCATGGAGTCTCATATTGTAGATTTGGAGGACACACTTGAGGGGATTTCTCTCCTTTTTTATGACAGTTTCAGCACAACTGTTACCCCATCTACTTTTTCTTCGGAGATTGACATTCATGAGTCTCCTCCATCACTTGACTTTTCATGTTTCCTGGTTTAGTTTGACCATGATTATGTTGTGGCTCATTCCAGCTTGGAGACTCCTACTTAGTTTTCAGAGGCATACATGAGCATTCATGCTTCCTCCTTTCAGTCGGACATGGAGTGGCTTCTTCATTAGGTTATGGATTTGTTTCTTCCTAAGGGAAGATGTGTTGCTTGCAGACATTGGGCCATCTTTTGTTTTTAGGCATTCTTCATCAGCATTGGAGCTTCTTCATCATGGGGGGGACATCTTATCTCTCTAATTCCCTCTTATGGGGGGGTAATTTATTGTATATACATGATGCATGTTGTCCTTGGGGGGTATCATTGAGTCCTCCATACATCATGTTTTTTTTTTGTTTTCTCTCTTTTGGAGGGGAGTTTTGTCCCAGTGGGTTTTCTCCTTTTCTCCACTTGTGAGAGATTGCATATTTTCATTTGCATTGTAAATGGGTACCTAACATGGCCTAGTAGCCAGGACCCATAGTCATAGTCATAGTCATAGTAGTGTGCATAATAATCTTCTCCCTAAGTTGCACTTAAGGGGGGGTGTTGGTGTGAATAATTGTCTTGTACCTAGCTAATTCATTCACTAGGTAAATTATGGGACATATTCACATGACTAAGTTTACTTAGGAAAAAGATTCTTTCTAGAAGTCTTAGTTGGCTTTTCTAGAACTTATCTTATCTAGCCAGGATGCATCATTTCCTAGGTGATTAGGTTGTTGGTTGTCTCATGTCATAGGATTATGACATTTATCAACATCATGTTCATTACTACATTTCAACCTTGCCTATATAAGCAAAGCATCTCATGTACATTTGCATATCAATTCAGCCATTATTCAATCTTGCATTGTAAATCAAGCTTCCTTGCCATTATCTTTCTTGTGGAAGTGGTTTTGGTCACAACTATTTATGGGGGTGTTGGGGAGTCACCATTTACTCCCACACAAAAAAATAGATAAGAAACCTATAAATCCTAGTCTTTTCACCATTTCAAACTAGATGGTAAGTTTGAGAGATCAAGGAGAGAAGAAAAAAAAATGAAGAGAAATAAAGCAAGCAAAGTTGAGGTCTTGGAGCAACATTTTGTGTGTATTTGCAAGTCTTCAAGCTCATTTTCTAGAGTCTTATCAAACATTGTTCATGATTGAAGGTTGATGACAATGGTGGAACATGGTGGATTCTAGATTTGGGAGATGTATTTGGCCATTTCTCATACCCTAATGACTTGTTTTCTAATGTTCCCATCTTCAAGCTTCATTTTATTAGCAACCTACAACAATCTATCTTTATGTTTTAGATTTATTTAGGGTTTATTGATGTCTCCCGAAGTGGATCTTTATCATTCATCATTTAGGAGAAATACTCTAATGCACTTGAGTAGGTGTTCTATGCATGCTAGCTCATAATCTTAGATGCATGAAAGGTTAGAACTTGCATAATGTCATTTATCAAATCTCTATCATTTATCAAGATTTAATTACCAAAATTGGAGTTCAACCAAGGAAGATCCCCATACAAACAAACATTTTCTATTGTAGATTTATTGTAGGTACAAATCCAAGAATGAATATTTGCATGTATAGGAGAAGAATGTGGATAAAGAGCTACAACTTCAGATTTTATAGTTTTGAAAAGTCCTACTAGGACTTATTCATCCTAGAGTGAACCTATCCTTCAGAAGACCTCAAAAAAAAAAATTGGTTCCTGGTACATGTGTTTTGACCCTTCTCAGCTTTCCCTGCAAACCGTGTTTTCCATTTTTTTTAACTTTGAGAAGTTGCATTTCATCATCTAGGTCATATTGTTCATTAGGTTTAGCTGCATCAAATCATTTCCATTAAGTTCCAAATCCTATTATCCTAAAGTAGCCCAAGGATTCAAGTATGATTGGCTCACATTAAGGTTGAAATTCAATCTATACACCTTGAAATTCGTTAGTTTCAATGAAATTTTGGAAAGAGGGACATCCTTAGTTCCAAAGTTCTTTTAATGAAGGACCTAGGACACCCTATTTCGAGGATTCCCCCATTTTCACCTCATTTCACTTAGTATTATTCTACTTTCTCAATACTTATTTAATATGATATTTGGCATTAAATTATTTAATAATATAAGTGTTTACGAATTCATTAATAGAACTAAAACTATATTCTAGTCATGTTGCACATTGATACCTTTAGGTAATCCACTTTAGATATATAGCAGTATATTTATGCCTTATATGGCTACATGATTATAGCCATCTAAGTATAGCAATATTATATTTTATTGTAAGGAAAATGAATCAAATGGTTAAAAATATTATTATTAATAATATTGATGGTATATATTCTTATGATTCAATATAAAAGATATAGTGTTTCCCATTGGTATCAAGTATGACTTGAATGTATTAGTCATTCTTAAACCAAGTTTATAGTTATGGATGTATATTTTGAGGTTGAAGGGATTATTTATATGGCCTTGTTGATGCATGTTGTGCTCCATATATGCGGGTTTCATAAATTATTATGATACCTGATTCTATAGAAGCTTATTGGAATGGGACCTCCCTTGGACCCATGTCAATTCCTTTGCATAATTGATGCATGTAATGATATTATAACTATCACTTTATAAGGATTTACACTCTTCAACATGATGTTTAATTCTTAGATTTAGTTTGGATTTCCTAGCAACTTTATACCTAGTTATGTTTGGACATCCATAATTGGAGAGATATATCTTGGATAATAGTATTATTGGAAAAACCTAGCTAATCCTTACTTTCTAGCATGAGACATTCTTAATGTGTATAGAACCTTGGTGGATTTACAAGACTAAATATTAGTTTGCTAATGTTTAATTTTAAAACTTACCTTGGGTGAAAGATTATATTACCCTTATTTACGAATTGGACAACAACTTTTCTATTTAGGAATTCCAAGTGTAGGCTCCTTGAGAGAGACATTGTAAGGAGGACTACAAGTTATTTCAATCCCATTTGGAAATGGGTATGTAGGGATTCCTTGGGTAAGGGATGTCCCTATAACCTCAAGACTGTAGGGGAGGGTTTATGAGATAATTCCAAGGTTTGGGATTGGTCCTAAATGTGTTTGAACTTCCCTCTTTAGAATTCTTTAGTCTAAGGGTGGAATTTACATTAGATGGTTATGAATGGGTTAAGGAAAATTGATAACTCATATCTAATAATGATGTTAAATAAGGCCAATAGAATCTAATGAGTTGAATGATGGGTATTCATATATGTAAGTATGGTTGTCCTTCTTTTAATATACTCTTAGCTTTATGTTGAGCTTAGGGTTGAGTACTTAAGGGTGGCCTTTTCCAACTATTAGGGTAGGTATTACCAATATGATCTAACATTTTATTTAATATTGTATTCATGGATTTAATCATGTTTATTAAATAATGTTTTTAATTAATAATTAAGTAAAGTAAATGAAGTTCAATTCCTTGTGTGTTTACATGGGTTTATATATGTGTTTTGGTAGAGGCCATTTTATATGGATTCAATGTGTTACTTAGGTGTTGGTAAATTGACCCTAGACGTATAAGATATTAAATCCCTTCCAAGTAATGTAACTAAGATAATTAACCATGGCATAAACCCTTCCAATAATTTTTAGATGTAAATCCTAGTACTTTCTAATGCCACAATTTTTAATTGAGATCAATACAATAGTACTTATTGGCATCACAACTAGGGTTGAGTGAGGGACTCTACAAGGGTATATATAGAGGATATTTATTCTCTTAAAATAGCCTATCCCAATAATTCTAAGGTGACCACAAAAAATGTTAACCTTTTACCCTCTTATATCTATAATATTATCATTACTCCATCAAGATGGGTGTTAGGAAGAATGCACTACCAAAATAAGTTTTCAATAATATCATAGGGTTAGCTATATTTCACTAGTAGCATGCAAGTGATAGATGGTAGGAGCTACTTGATTTTATAGGTTTAATCAGATTTCTCTAGTAGCATGTAGGTGATAGATGCCAATAGCTATTCAATTTTATAGGGTTTAGCTTGGCTTCCTCCAATGACATGTAGTTATGGATGTTTGTGTCACTATAGAGTTGTGAATGGTTTTTTCTAGTGACATGTAGGCTATAGAGCTAGTGGAATGCAAACAATGGATTCCTATGTTACTCTAGTGGCTAGGTGCAATCACAAACACACTCCAACAAACAGTATTAGAGTTGTGGTCATAAGCTCAAATCCCTTCAAGTGACACTAAGGGGGGATTATTGGACTAATCAATCAACATCTCGCTTAAGATTCGAGACATGGACTAATCACCTCTCATGGATCTTTTTATCTCTGATGTTTGTATTGGGCGTTAATAGGTCAATCTTTTGGCACAACTAATGATATGAAGTTTCCACAATCCATAACATTCTTTGCAATGATTTCTGAATTTGATTGTGTGAGAATTTTTGCATCAATGTTTTGGATCACACTCTGTGATCCATCATTAGGATGAGAGCAAAGCTAAAGGAGAAAGTGAAAAATTGCAAACCAAGATCTATCTAAAAAGAACACAAGAAGAGGGAGGGGAGAGAAGAGGGAACAAGGACCTAGAAGGACTATCCAATTGAGAAAAAGAATAAAATAAAGAAAAAGGAGAAAATAAGCTAAAAGGATGAAGAAACACTAGAGAACATAAAAAGGAACTTGCATAAAAATTCCAAGAAACAAATGCACCCACATAGGAAAGAAAGAAAGTGATTAATAATACTATTTATTTGCAATTTTGGCACAATGACAAATGTGTTCCAACAAAAGAAAAACCATAGAAGGAAGTCATTAAATTATTTATGGAGTACCAAGTTAATGTGTTAGAGAATATGTCGAAAGGATTGCCACCAATTTGAAGCATTAGTCATCAAATGGATTAGATACTAGGATCCAACCTACCAAGAAATTTGGTACATAGGATGAAAGTAATATAAAATGTAGAGCTAAAATAAAAAGTTTAGGAGTTGTTGAGATGAGGGTTGATTAAATAAATTTTGAGCCCACGTGTGGTAATAACAATATAAGCACGAAACAAACATGAATAATAAAGGATGGGCACAAACTCAATAGCCATCAACAAGATCATAATCAAGTATTGATTTCCATTTCCAATGATGGATGACATCATGGAAAATTTGAGTGCTATAAAATATTTTACAAATAATGAATTAAAAAGAGGATATCATCATGTCAAGATTAGATAATGTAATGGATGGAAGATTGCAATTAAGATAAATGAGGGTTTGGGATTGTATGAGTGGTTAGCCTTATAGATTAACTAACACACCAAGCACATTCATGATATTGATCTGAATGGGGTGTTAAATAAATATTTTGGTAAGTTTATTATTGTTTGCTTAAATGAAATTTTGATTTTTACTTAGACCAAATAAGAACATTTTACATTAGAAAAACATTTCAATGGTTGAGAGAGGAGAAATTGTTGCTAAACATAAAGAAATGTAGTTTATGAGGATATGATTAGTGTATTTGGGTTTTTCCATTTGCGTAGAAGGCTTGAAGATGCATTTGGAGAAAGTAAGAGTAATTGTTTGATGGCCTACTAATCTATAATTAAAGGTTTTTAAAAACTTGCAAATTAATCCTAATTATAGTTTTTTTTTCCCGATCACAATAAAATTGCATGACTATGTTGTTTAACCATTGAAATTACAAAATAAGTTTGCGTTTATATAACTAATTACTGGAATATTGTAATTAGAACTCAAATAGCGAATTAAAAAAATGTAAAGAAATATAGAGAATGATAGATAAAAGATAGAAGAATAAGACAAAAGAGGAGTAACGTCGATTGATAACAGAGTTCATCCAATCAAGACTACATCTCTAGGCCCACTTCTCAAGTAGGACTCCTTATTAATGATTCCAAGCTATGAAATTCCTTTTCACATCATCCAATCTCTAAAACCTGCTTAAAATTTCTCACAATCTCCTCTCAACACTTGAAGACACTCAAAAGGCCTTTGTGCTTACACTATTCTCCTCCAAATAAATATTTCTCAAGAATGAACTTGCTTAATTCCCAAGCCAAAACATCCCCCTTATATACACTTTTATTTCCTCATATGGGCTTTAACCATATGATTTTGCCAATCTCCCATTTACAACAATATATCTTCCAAATCTCCTATATAAGGTTTTAAAAATCTAATTTAAACCCTTATCTTCTAAATGGAAAATTAAAATCTTTAAAATCTTTTAAAATATTTCTTTTAAATTCTTATGTTATCGACCTTAAAATATTTAATGAGTTAAATTAGGAGGGACTCGATTTAAACCAAGCCTTCTTTCACTCTTTACCACCACTGAGTAACAACAATAAACACTTTAGTGAATACATATCCCGCAATAAGTGCATGGTTTAATGGTAGAGAGTGTTGGATATTAATTTTGGGGTTGGTGGTTCGAACAACGAGCCCCTCCTTTATCTTCTATTGGCTTCTAACGTCTTTAAATAGAATCCATCCTTATCCATAGCCATGAATGGCGGGTGCTCTAGTGGTGTAGAGGAACTATAGTGGAGGGGAGGTCAAGGTTTCTACTCCGCTCCACAACATTTTAAGCAACCTTAACTGCCACATAAGAGAGAGAATGTACCATATGGCACATGATGATTTTCTCTAGCAATGACACATGTCAAAGAATTATTGGTCCAGGCCAACTGTACATGTCACATCACCCTGCCAAACATGTCGCCACATCATCAATACAAATGCCACATGTCAAGCCCAAGTGATGCCACGCCAACATGCTGATGTCATCATTTGACTTGGTCAACCCATTATTTTGGAAACTTTGACCAGGCATAACTTACTCATACAGACTCCGTTTTGTACAATTCAAGTAGTGTTAGAATTGTCTCATGTTGACGCTGAGTTTGAACAATTTGGAAATGATCAATTTTTGACCTTTGACTAGCCTCTAGTACTCAATTTCACTCAAAATTTGACCAATCATAACTCACATGTACGATTTCCTTTTGACGTTGTTCAAGTTGCACCAGGATCGTGTTGGAGAGCTCTTTCCAATGATGTTGATTTTACTGAATTATGAGACTACAAAAATTTGATGTTTTTCGGATCCTCTTGGATCATTCCTCCCAATTGAGGAGCTTTTGGACAACCAAAAGCCTGATTTTATACAACATTTAAGTGAGGTCATTGTTGCCTCTCTTGCCCAGTATCATCTGTCCACCCTGTTGGAATTCTAAACATTTGACTCATCACAAACAAGATGAAAAATGAGATAGCATTTGCTGACACAATCAACTGTATATTCACCAATATTCATTGTCTTATCCACCATCCACATAGAGCTAACTAGTAGAATAGGAAACAACAAGAATAAATAAAATGATTTAGAAGAAAAAGCATCAACATTCTGGATCTCCTGAATCGGAACATCATTAGAAAATGAAACATTCAAACCCTCTTTTACCACCTTTGGTTGAAGGCCTGACTCTGCTTGCAACTAATCATGACACTGTGCTATCTGTGACACCTTATCATGGTTAGAATCACCATGCTTAGTATCACTAGCTATTACAAACATAAGGGTTAATTTATTGCTTGCATTTACAATCATCTTCAAATGCCTTGTGTTTACAACAAATTTATCATTCTTCATGCGATGAGCTTTTACCATGTATTCAATTCCATCCTTAAACAAATGATACCTATTATGTTCCTTGTAGAAAATGGATTTTTTTGTCATACAAATAGGGACTACCTAGACCCATCCCACAGATGTCAAGCATAATTACATCTAATTCTACCTCATCTACAAACTTGGATGTGATTGCAAATCAGAGTTTACACTACTTTTTATACATGTAGCTAAGAATTATCATGCACCCAACCCAAAGGATAGGGTCTAAGATGAGGAGTTTTTTTTAATCCCAATTGCTTAACAACTTATTCTAAGATAAGATTAACTTGTGACGCACTATCTATTAATGTATCAATCTTAGTTTGTTTAGCGATAGCCCTTAAATAAAACAGGTCATTCCTTTTACATTTCAACATGTACTTCATTATAGATTAGAGAAGAAGCATAAGTATTGACAATAGGAGTATTACCTTTGATACCCACAGCTAAAATATTGGTTTCATCATTAGAACCTGGACTGAGATCTTGCACAATAGTTGTGGACTTTTGCTTACCCTTTTGATCCTTGAACCACTTTGGCTTTTGATCAGGATGCAATTTCCAACACTTCACATCTTTGTTCCCTTCCTTTTCGTAGTGTGAGCAATAAGGATATTCATCCCCTTTCTTTGTAGTAGTTGTTTGCTATGATTTCTCTTTCCCTTTCTTGCTTCCTTTCTGCTTATTAGATTCTATTAATAGATTGTCATGGCTATTCTTTGAGCTTGTTCCAAAATGGATAGCTTGCACACTAACTTCATCAATGTTAGTTGGATTAAACATAAGTATCGTATGTTTCAAAATCTCACGTAATCCACCTATGAACTTTAACAAAGTTTCTTGTGTGTACAATGGAATGCCCAAAATTAAAGACCTCTTCCTAAACTCCTGTGTATATTCTTGCACACTTTGTCCTTTCTCTTGTCTTAATGATTCCCAGTTCATTACTGCTTTTTGTATATGCACTAATGGATAAAACTGTTTCTTAAGTGTAGCTATAAACTCAAACCAAGAAGAAATAATTTTTCCATAATGGCTTAGATCCTCCTGTGTTTTACTCTCCCACCAAATTAAATTTGTGCCTCCTAGGGGAAGAGTAGCTAATTGGATTTTTTGAGAATCCTCAGTAAACTTGTGAACTCTACAATAAACTTCAATTTGCTTAATCCAAAATATCTAGTTTATCTGCATCTAGTTCTCCATTATAGATTGGCAAATCAAATTTAAAATCAATTTTTAACAAAGTTGTATTAGTTTGCACAAGTTTTTTCTTTTTAGAAGAGTTAGACGAAGAAGAAGAAGAGGATGAAGAGGACAAAGAAGATGAAGAGGATGGGAATGGAGGTTCAAGTGGGTCACCACCACCTCCTACTCCTTTACCTTTGTCTTCTTTCAATGAGGATTCAACCTCCTCCTTCTTCCTAGCCTTTCCTTCCTATCTCTTCTTTTGTTCTTTCCTCTCTCAGAAAAGAACTTCCACCATTGACTTCATCTCGAGAAAAGCTTGTTGAAAAGATTTCGGATTGAGCTCTGGGGCTTCATGCTCAGTTATAATATTTGTCATCTTTGGTGGAAAGTTCTTTCATTTTCCAATCTCTAGATTTGAATTCTTCCAGTGCACCTTCCCCTTATTTCAGTTTCAACCTTGTTAACATTCACTTTTGCAATTTCTTGTTAAGAAGCTCTATTACCAAATTGATCTGTAATTAAAGGTTTACAAAAACTTGCAAATTAATCCTAATTATAGTTTTTTTTCTCAATCGCAACAGAATTGCATGACTATGTTGTTTAACCATTGAAATTACAAAATAAGTTCACATTTATATAACTAATTACTGAAATGTTGTAATTATAACTCAAATAACGAATTAAAAAAATGTAAAGAAATAGAGAGAATGATAGATAAAAGATATAAGAATAAGACAAAATAGGAGATAAAATCGGTTGATAAAAGAGTTCATCCAATCAGGACTACGTCTTCGGGCCCGCTTCTCAAGTAGGACCACTTTATTAATGATGCCAAGCTATGAAATTCCTTTTTACATCATCCAAGCTCCAAAACCTGCTTAAAATTTCTCACAATCTCCTCTCAACACTTGAAGACACTCAAAAGGCCTTCATGCTTACACTATTCTCCTCCTAAGAATTATTTCTCAAGAATGAACTTGCTTAATTCCCAAGCCAAAACATCCCCCTTATATGAACTTTTATTTCCTCATATGGGCTTTAACCATATGATTTTTCTAATTTCCCATTTACAAAAATATATCTTCCAAATATCCTATATAAGGTTTTAAAAATATAATTTAAACCGTTATCTTCTAAATGGAAAATAAAAATATTTTAAATATTTTAAAAACCATTTTTTTAAATTCTTATGTTGTCAGCTTTAAAATATTTAATGAGTTAAATTAGGGGGGGACTTGATTTAAACTGAGCCCCCGTTTCACTCTTTACCACCATTGAGTAACAATAATAAACATTTTAGTGAATGCATATCTTGCAATAAGCGCATGGCTCAGCCGTAGAGAGTATTGGATATTAATTTTGGGGTCGGTTGTTTGAACTACCAGCCCCCCCTTTATCTTCCATCAGCTTCTAATGTCTTCAAATAGAATCCATCCTTATCCATAGCCGTGAATGGTGGGTGGTCTAATGGTGTAGAGAAATTATAGTGGAGGGGAGGTCAAGGTTTCGACTCCCCTCCACAACATTTTAAGCAACCTTCACCACCACGTAGGAGAGAGAATGTGCCACGTGGCACATGATGATTTGATCTAGTAATGACACGTGTCAAAGAATTATTGTTCCAAGCCAACTGTACATGCCATGTCATGCTGCCAAACATGTCACCACATCATCAATATGGATGCCACGTGTCAAGCCTAGATGATGCCACATTAGCATGCTGATGTCATCATTTGACCTGGTCAACCCATTCTTTTGGAAACTTTGATCGCATGTTGAGTTTGACCAACTTGGAAATGATCAATTTTTGACCTTTGGCTGGCCTCTGGTACTTGGTTTGACTCAACATTTGACTGAGCATAACTCACATGTACAATCTCCTTTTGATGCAGTTCAAGTTGCACCAAGATCGTGTCGACGAGCTCTTTCCAATGATGTTGATTTCACTGAATTCTGAGACTACAAAATTTTAATGTTTTCTAGATCCACCTGGATCACCTACATCATTAGACATAAGAGAGGTAAGATATTTTCATGGACTAGAAAATTTCTATAATAAGTTTATTGATAATTTTAGTGCCATTTTCACAATATTGAGAGAAACAATGATAGGAGATCAAAAGGAGTTAAAGTAGACATCTAGAGCACAATAGAGTTTTGAACTACTAAATCAAAAGGTAACATAGTGAAATAAAGAAAAATAGGTTGTGTGTCAATGGAAATGAAGGGGAATAGGGTTATGATGGACCTATCTTCCTCTATTTCATTAGGAAATGAGACCCACACAAATAATTTCCTTACAACCCTTAGGTGAGTCAACTCAAGGTCGTGGAAGGGTTGCACATGCAGATGAGGAGGCTCAATCTGAGCATTTAGATGATGTAGAAAGGGGAGAAGCCCTAGTGGTTAGAAGAGCCCTGGTGACTGAAGAGAAGGATCCAAAACAGAGGAAGAATTTGTTCCGCACAAGGTGCAAGTGTGAAGACAAATGCTATGATGTCATTATTAACAGTGGGAACACTAATAATTTGGTGTCAGAAGAGATGGTTACGAAGTTGAAGCTAAAAAGGGAAAAGCATCCACACCCATATCGGATTTCCTGGTTACAAAAAGACCACAAAGTTCTGGTCAATGAGCAGTGCCTGGTGAAGTTCAAGATCGAAAGCTATCATGATGAGGTACCCTATGATATCATCCCCATAGATGCATGTCACATGTTGGAGAGGTCATGGCAGTTTGATAGGCATGTTGTACATGATGGCCATGTAAAAACTTATTCCTTGATGAAGGATGGAGTCCACCATAAGTTGAAACACCTGAAGAAGGACGAAGAAAAGGTATGCAGTAGTGCTAGAATTTGTTTTGTTGATGGAAGGAAATTTTTAGAAGGCATGAAACATGAGCGTATGTGTTATGCATTGATTCGTAGGATGGAAAAGGAAGATAGTGAGAAGGTGCTAGTAGAAGTTTTTAGACTATTGGATGAGTTTCAAGAGATTATTTTTGATAATGTACCTGAGGGTTTACCACTAGTGAGGAAGATCGGTCATCAGATTGATTTGATCCCTGGAGCTAGTTTGCCAAATAAAGCAGCTCATAGAATGACTCCTACAAAAAATGAGGAGTTGAACAGACAAGTTCAAGAGTTGTTGAGAAAGGGTGTGATTCGAGAGAGTCTGAGCCCATGTGCAGTACCTGCAGTACTAGCACCGAAGAAGGTTGGGGAGTGGAGGATGTGTACAGACTCCCAGGCCATAAATAAGATAACAATCAAGTACAAATTTCCCCTACCAAGGATGGATGACCTGATGGACTATTTGAGTGGAGCTCAGTACTTCACAAAGATAGATCTGAAAAGTGGATATCACCAGATCCGGATTCGAGAGGGTGATGAATGGAGGACTACCTTCAAGACCAAGGAGGGCCTATATGAGTGGTTAGTCATGCCCTTTGGGCTAACCAATGCACCAAGCACATTCATGTGGCTCATGAATGAGGTATTGAAAGAATTTCTGGGGAATTTTGCTATTGTGTACTTAGATGATATTTTAATATTCGGTAAGTCCCTGGGTGAGAATTTGATGCATATTCATAGAGTCTTTGAAAAGTTGAGAGAAGACAAATTGTTGATTAATATGAAGAAGTGTAGTTTTGTGAAGAAGGAATTAGTGTACTTGGGATTTGTCATCTCGGTAGAAGGTCTCAAGATGGACCTAGAGAAGGTGAAGGCTATTCTAGAATGGCCTACCACAAGAACTACTACTAAGGTGAGATCTTTCCATGGTTTGGCTAGTTTTTACAGAAAGTTCAATAGAAACATCAGTAGTATTTGTGCACCCCTAACTGAAACAATGAGAGGGGATAGAAAAGAGTTCAAGTGGAGCACTGGAGCAGCGAAGAGTTTTGATCTGTTGAAGAAAAAAGTGACAGAGCAACCAGTTTTAGCCCTTCCAAATTTCAATAAGGAATTTCAAGTGGATTGTGATGCTAGTGGTTGTGCCATTGGAGCAGTATTGAGCCAAGAAGGTAAGCCCATTTCCTATTTCAGTGAAAAGTTAAATGATGCAAAGAGAAAGTACTCTGCATATGATCAATAATTTTATGCAATAGTTCAAGCATTAAAGAAATGGAGACATTATCTGTTGTCGAAGGAATTTGTTTTGTATACTGATCATCAAGCATTACAATACTTGATTAGTCAGGGAAAATTAAATCAGAGGCATATGAAATGGGTAGAATTTTTGTAGAGTTATACCTTTGTTTTAAAGCATACGAGTGGCAAGTTGAATAGGGTTGTAGATGCCTTAAGTAGGAGGCAAACATTGTTGACAAAGATGCAAATTGAAGTGGTTGGGTTCAATGAACTGAAGACATTGTATCCTGAAGATCATGATTTCACAGAGGCTTGGAAAGCTTGCAAGGAGCTTGTTACAGTTGACAAGATGAAGTAGTTGGATTTCATAATCCAGGATGGCATGTTGTTTAAGGGAAGCCAATTGTGTATTCTGAGGAGTTCCATGAGGGATAACTTGATAAAGGAGAAGCACAGTGGAGGAATGGCAGAACATTTTGGTCGGGATAAGACCATTGCCATTATCAGTGAGCATTATTATTGGCCTCAGTTATCATAAGATGTGAAGAAGTTTGTACAAATTTGTAGGGTATGTCAAATGGCTAAAGGAGTGAGCCAAAATACTGGGTTGTATCAGCCCTTACCTATACCAGAGAGGCCATGGGAGGATATAAGTATGGACTTTGTTCTTGGTTTTCCAAGGACACAGAGAGGTAATGATTCAGTGTTTGTGGTAGTTGATAGGTTTTCAAAGATGGCACATTTCATCCCATGTTAGAAGACCCATGACGCAATCCACATTGTTGACTTGTTCTTCAAAGAGGTGGTGAGGCTACATGGTCTACCAAAGAGTATAGTCTTTGATCATGACATAAAATTTGTTGGGTACTTTTGGAGGACCTTGTGGAAGAAGTTGAAAATAGAGTTGAAGTTCAGTTTTGCACACCATCCACAAATTGATGGGCAAACTGAGGTTGTGAATAGAAGTCTGGGTAACCTATTGAGATGCTTGGTAGGAGATAAACCCAAGGGATGGGACTTGATCTTACCCTAGGTAGAATTTTCTTACAAAAAATCCATCAACAAAAGTATTGTTAGATCACCATTCCATATTGTGTATGGAGGCAGTCCTAGGACCACTCCAGAATTGAGAAATATGGACCAAGAGAAGAAGACAAGTGTTGAAGCCGGAGACTTTGTAGAGCACATCAAGAATATACATGAGAAGGTAAGAGAACATATTAACAAGATGAATATGTAGTATAAGGCTAAGGCAGATCAAAAGAGGAGGTATAAGGAGTTTCAGATTGGTGATGAAGTGATGGTCCACTTGAGGAAAGAAACGTTTCCAGTGGGAACCAATAACAAATTGAAGATGAAGAGGTTCGGTCCCTATAAAATTTTGAAGAGGCATGATTTAGGGAATGCATATGAGGTAGAGTTTCTGGATGGAGTCAACATTTCCCCTGTGTTCAATATTTTAGATTTGACAGAGTATCATGAAGGTGGCATAGAGGAAGTACCAACAATGGAACACTGTGACATTCCAACACCTACTTCAGAGAAGGACGAGATTGAAGAAATCCTAGATAGTCATGTGGGAAGGAGTACCAAAAATAGGCAGTATGAAGAATATCTAGTGAAGTGGAGAGGAACTTGGTCTATGGAAGATTCATCCTGGCTGTCTAAGGCAGAGGTTGACCATTTGGGTTTTCCTCAACCATCTAAGACGTGATGGGGTCACTTCTCAAATTACCCTGGGTGTCTGATGCAGGAGCATCCAGTGGTGTGAGGGAAATCTTGCATCACCAAAAAATATGCTTTCCATTTATGTTCCTTTTTTTTCTTTTGTATATGTTTTTGCATCTCTGGATACCCTTTTCATCAAATAAGAGTTCCCAACTTTCAGAACTGCTTTTTTGCTTTTTCTGCTCAACTGCTATTTTTAGCAGGTGTGAATTTGAAGGCGTGGGAAGAAAGAAATTTATGGGAAGGTTTAGGACGGAGAAATAAGCACTTTGGTGAAAGAATCAGGTCAAGATCATTCACGGTTTGAAAGTTTGCTAGTTGTGTGCATTATTTTTGTGTCTCGGGTTTACTCCCTCATTAGGTGGTATCAAAGTAGGAGTTCTTGAGTGTGCAGGCTGCCGAATGTGAGGTAGTTTGCACTAGAACTTGTGGTGTGTGTGTGATATGCGTGTAGACAAATCGCCAAACTTGAGACAGTCTATACTTGAGAGGATGGGATGGGTCATGAGGAGGCCTGTAAGAATTTTATTTTGGGAAAATTATTGGGAAGAAGTGGAAAATAAGAATTACCATGAAGAATTTGAAAAGCTCCAAGCTCAAGTAGATGTATTGGAAAATTTGATTAAGGAGAAAGTGGGAATACAAGAAGAGAGATTTGGGAAGAAGAATGTTTTGTTGAAAGAGGACATCAAAAAGAAAAGAAAAATAAATGGAGGATGAAGAAAGAAAGAAGAGAAAATAGTCATTGCAGATCATAAATTTAATGGTAATTTTAAAGATTTTGTTTCATCTATTTTTTTTTTTTTGCAGGATTTAGCAAGGACAAGGAAAATGGTGAAAAGGAGAAGGTTATCGCAATAGAAAAAGAGGTATCTGTTAATTTTGTTAGTGAAAATTTACATGCAAAAGAAGTAGATGAAGCTATGGATGAAATTACAGAAATTCCAAAAAAATATTTTGATAGTCCTAGATTTGATAAAGGGAATGAAGAAGAAGAATATACTCCCCTATTGAAAGAGGAGATGAGAAAATTAGAAAAATTATTTCAGGGAGAAATTATAGAAGAAGATGATGAAAAGAAAGAGGTGAATGCAACTAAAAATTGTCATGTAGAAGACATGGAGAAAAAGGAGCACAAAGTTAAGCTGAAGGAGGGTGGTAATCAACTTGTTGCAGCAGCAAAAAAAAAGGGAGGTAACACATGATTTCATTTGTTTTAATGAAGAGAAGGATGTTAATTATTGTTTTCCAAAATTGCATAGTGCAGAATGGTGGAAGCTGAATTTTGTGAACAATGGCAGAAAGAGGGGAAGAATGAAGGAGATTAGAGATAGCATATTGTAGGGAAATGGAAAACAAAATGTTCACAATGATGAGGTTGAGAAGTCGATCCAACATGAACATAGCATATTCAAATGTTCATGAGCTTCGCTCATAGATCATTTTCTTCCTATCGTGGGTGTCTGATGCAGGAGCATCCATGGGCTCGTGCAATCTTGCATCAACCAAAATTTTTATTTTATTTTAATTTTGTTTGGTTTTCAATAAATGGTTGCCACATATATTTTTAATTATCAGAATAATGTAATTTGAAATTAAATTATATTAACATTTCATGTTGAATGATTATGCCCAAAAAGCAGGTGTTGCAAAGGAAATGGAAGTGCAAAAATTCAAAATTTGGATTTTTGCAAGTTAATGAAAATTCTTGAGATTTTAATTTGAAATCAAATCTCAACTACCACAAATCCTTAAAAAATAGGTATTTTCAAAATGGTGGCAACTTTGACGAGTGAGTTCAATTTTGGAAACTGTCGGTAAAGTGTATGTGAGACTAGTTGCTTGCACAAGTGAGAAGTTTGATTTTTGATTTTTTTTGAATTTCAATTTATAAATTTTCTCCTTTTGGGTGTGGATTTTTGGGAAGGATTATTTTTGAGTTTGAAATGGAAATGAATTTCATTTCATTCTGGCAGATTTGGAAAGTTGGTGATAAAAGATAATTCATTTACATTTGGAAGTTAGTTTTCAAAGTGGAGGAAACTCACAATTTGGGGGGATTTTTCTCTAAGGAGAAATTGCAGCAAAGTGTGAAGGCTTCAATAATTTTATGGCAGCCATTGTTGAGGAGCAACAGAGTGTGCATGTGGGTTGGTTGTAGTGCTTGAGAAGCACATAAATTCTATGGAATGTTGCAGATTTTTGTAATGAATTCTATGATGTTGTAAAGGGCATATGTGGTGCCCATAGTCTCAATGAGACTTTATTATTTTGTAATTGCAGATTTTTCATTTTAATGCAAGTTGCATGTTGCAGTTTCTTTCATACTTGTATTGAAATTCACAATGAATTGACAATTTGTGTTTGTGTTGAAATTAAGTCAGTGGAGAGGGTTTTGTGTCACCCCCTCCCTGCTTCAGTGGTATCAGAGCAACAATGAGAGGGGAACCACCTGACGAGGGAGAAAACCCAAGACACAAAAATAATGCACACAACTAGAAAACTTTATTATTATTCAATAATGGAAATCTTACATGCAAAGGATCCCAAATCCTTGAGCTCTGCAATACATGCAAGCTACAGAAGTTTCAAAAATTATAGAAAATTATAGAAGTTCCCTTTCACAACATGCAAACTCTTTTTCCCCAAAAGGCTATCCAAAAATCAGAAACTAGCCCATAAATAGCCCCTTTTCAGTTTGGAGCAGAAAACAACATTCGAGTTATGAATTTTTGTCGGTTTGGCGTCAAAAATTACAATATGAAATTCAAAAATTGAGTTCTAATTTGAAAGTTGGTAATTTGAGAAGTGACCCCATCACGTCTCAGATGGTTGAGGGAAACCCAAATGGTCAACCTCTTCCTTAGACAGTTAGGATGAATCTTCCAAAGGCCTTCCTCTTCACTTCACCAGATATTCTTCATATTGCCTGTTTCTAGTACTCCTTCCCACACGACTATCCAAGATTTCTTCAATCTCCTCCTTCTCTGAAGTAGGTGATGGATTGTCACACTGTTCCATTGTTGGTACTTCCTCTATGCCACCTTCATGATACCCTATCAAATCTAAAATATTGAACACATGGGAAATGTTGACTCCATCTAGAAACTCTACCTCATATGCATTCCCTAAATCATGCCTATTCAAAATTTTATAGGGACCAAATTTCTTCATCTTCAATTTTTTATAGGTTCCCATTGGAAACCTTTCTTTCCTCAAGTGGACCATCACTTCATCACCAATCTAAAACTCCTTATACCTCCTCTTTTGATCTGCCTTAGCCTTATACTGCATATTCATCTTGTTAATATGTTCTCTTACCTTCTCATGTATATTCTTGATGTGATCTACAAAGTCTCCGGCTTCAACACTTGTCTTCTTCTCTTGGTCCATATTTCTCAATTCTGGAGTGGTCCTAGGACTGCCTCCATACACAATATGGAATGGTGATCTAACAATACTTTTGTTGACAGAATTGTTGTAAGAAAATTCTGCCTAGGGTAAGATCAAGTACCATCCCTTGGGTTTATCTCCTACCAAGCATATCAGTAGGTTACCCAGACTTCTATTCACAACCTCAGTCTGCCCATCAGTTTGTGGATGGTGTGCAAAACTGAACTTCAACTCTATTTTCAACTTCTTCCACAAGGTCCTCCAAAAGTACCCAACAAATTTTGTGTCATGATCAGAGACTATACTCTTTGGTAGACCATGTACCCTCACAACCTCTTTGAAGAATAGGTCAACAATGTGGATTGCATCATGGGTCTTCTAGCATGGGATGAAATGTGCCATCTTTGAAAACCTGTCAACTACCACAAACACTGAATCATTCCCTCTCTGTGTCCTTGGCAAACCAAGAACAAAGTCCATACTTATATCCTCTCATGGCCTCTCTGGTACAGGTAAGGGCTGATACAACCCAATATTCTGGCTCACTCCTTTAGCCATTTGACATACCCTGCAACTCTACACAAACTTCTTCACATCTTGTGATAACTGAGGCCAATAATAATGCTCACTGATAATGGCAATGGTCTTATCCTGACCAAAATGTCCTGCCATTCCTCCACTGTGCTTCTCCTTTATCAAGTTCTCCCTCATGGAACTCCTCAGAATACACAATTGGCTTCCCTTAAACAACATGCCAGCCTGGATTATGAAATCCAACCATTTCATCTTGTCAACTAAAATAGGATCCTTGCAAGCTTTCCAAGCCTCTGCGAAATCATGATCTTCAAGATATAATGTCTTTAGTTCATTGAACCCAACCACTTCAATCTGCATCTCTGTCAACAATGTTTGCCTCCTACTTAAGGCATCTGCAACCCTATTCAACTTGCCACTCCTATGCTTTTAAAAAAAGGTATAACTCTGCAAAAAATTTCTACCCATTTGATATGCCTCTGATTTAATTTTCCCTAATTACTTAGGTATTATAATGCTTGATGATCAGTATACAAAAAAAATTCCTTCGGCAATAGATAATGTCTCCATTTCTTTAATGCTTGAACTATTGCATAAAATTCCTAATTATATACAAAGTACTTTCTCTTTGCATCATTTAACTTTTCACTAAAATAGGCAATGGGATTACCTTCTTGGCTCAATACTACTCCAATGGCACAACCACTAGGATCACAATCCACTTGAAACACCTTATTGAAATCTGGAAGGGTTAAAACTAGTTTCTCTATCACTTTTTTCTTCAACAAATCAAAACTCTTCGCTACTCCAGTGCTCCACTTGAACTCTTTTCTATCCCCTCTCACTGTTTCGGTTAGGGGTGCATTATTTCTGTGTCTTGGGTTTGCTCCCTCGTCAAGTGGTATCACAACATCACCCAAAAATATGCTTTCCATTTATGTTCCTTTTGTTTTCTTTCTGCAGATGTTTTTGCATTTCTAGATACCCTTTTCGTGAAATAAGAGTTCCCAACTTTTAGAACTATTTTTCTGCTTTTTCTGCTCAACTGCTATTTTTAGCAAGTGTGAATTTGAAGGTATGCGAAGACAAAAATTAATGGGAAGGTTCAGGATAGAAAAATATGCACTTTTGTGAAAGAATTGGGTCAAGATCATTCACGGTTTGAAAGTTATTCAAGTTCCAGTTTCTGCTTTTTGCCCTGAAAAACCTTTTGAGTCTAGTTTGAGAAACTAAACAGTCCCGTACGGGCCCAGAAATTGTCAAAACCAATGGAGTAGATTCTTAGCCCATTCTTCACTATGAGACCTTTCCAACGGTTCAAACAGTTTAAAAAACAGAGTCCCAGATCAAAATTTATATTTGTCAGAAGTTGGCGGATTTTTGGAAAATTGTCAACTTTCAAATTAGAACTCATTTT
Source organism: Sequoia sempervirens (assembly GCA_007258455.2). Classification (NCBI taxonomy): domain Eukaryota; kingdom Viridiplantae; phylum Streptophyta; class Pinopsida; order Cupressales; family Cupressaceae; genus Sequoia; species Sequoia sempervirens. Next base: position 336,951,693 of record VDFB02000015.1, on the reverse strand, counting down.
TTGAATTTCAGATTTATAATTTTTGGCACCAAACCGCCAAAAACTCATAACTCAAAATTTTTTTTGGCTCCAAACTGAAAAGGGGCTATTTATGGGGTAGTTTCTGATTTTTGGATAGCTTTTTGTGGAAAAAGAGCTCGCATGCTGCGAAAGGGGAACTTCTGTAATTTTTTGTAATTTTTGAAACTTGTGTAGCTTGCATGTATCGTAGAGCTCAGGGATTTAGGATCTTCTACATGTAAGATTTCCATTATTGAATAATAATAAAGTTTTCTAGTTGTGTGCATTATTTATGTGTCTCGGGTTTGCTCCCTTTTCAGGGTCCTTCCTAGGTCCTAAGATCCCCTTTTGGCATATTGTTTCATGTCCCCGAAGCATGTCCTAGTTGACTGTGCTAGGACCCATTCACCTTATGGAAAATGGGTCCTCCTTAACTAAGGACACCCCTTTTTGAACTTGTTTGTGGCAAGAGTTTTAGTGACTTTAAATCGTAGATCTGATGTTGGTTTTTGTTATTTGAATTTTGGGATTAAATTTTAAGATAAGTATAAATATAAAGCTATTTCACCTAGATTCACCTAAGTAGTTTAATGCAAGCATCTTAACAGTTTATAAGAGGATTATAGAGAATTCATGAGGAAATTTAAGAGTAGATTATTGAGGTTTTATTGCAGCATTCAAAGGTCATATTGATATCATGTCAAAGATTTAGTGCATCATACATGTTGTTGAGATAATGTGTTGATGTAGTATTGAAGATACTAATGAAGCATTGTTTCATACCCAAATTCATGATCAAGATCTACATTCTTCATGGCTAGTTCATGCTAGATTGCTGATTTGCATTCCAAGACTTCATCCAAGGTATCATTGTTTCATGTTTCATGTCCATATTTTATTATTTCATCACAAGGTTTGATTACCTAAATGGGGTTTGACCAAGGCAAACCCCTATTCCCTAAAAATCAACAATTTTTCTCCTCTTTGATGTGTAATTGCAGGTTTTCAGGTTGAAGATCAAGTGGAGAACAAGATTGAAACATTTTTTTTCAAAGTTGTAAAGTTGCAAAAGTTGTCATCTTTAATGCAAGATCACGAAAACGAAGCTACAAAATTTATTTGACTTTTGGGAGTTGATCACCTAGGAGATGAGGGTGCAAAAATTGAAGAACACAACCTAGAAATCACTTTTTGAGAACCCTAGCAGGGAACCATTACCCATTGGGAAAATGAGTCCTTAGTGACCCTTGAAACAACACTTTTTTTTATTAAGGTACACATTATTTCAACATCTTAAAACCTTCCTATTTGTTGTTATCACAATTAGGTTTGTTTTTTGATGTTCTTCTATGCATAACTAAATGAAATAACTAGTAAAAATTTGTGGTTCATCATCTTGTTGAACCTCACTTTTCTTTGTTTCACCTACATCAAATTGTATATGAGAGAAGGGAAGATCTAAATGTACCTTTCACCAAAAGTTAGTTTCTAAAGCTAATCTGGGACACATTCACCCATGGGAAAATGGGTCCTTTGTTAGGGTTTTTCTGCAACTTTTGGGAGCCTTTGGTCCTATCTTTGCACTTCCAGGTTCTCTAGGTTTCAATGTCAAAAATTTGGAAATAAATTATGTAGTTGAGTTTCCATGAGATGACAACTTTTATGAAATTTTTTGCAACTTTGAAAACCTCTTCAATTTTTCCATTCAAGAGATCTTCAAGTCTTCTTCAACCTATATCTACAAACACAACATGAAAGGGATTTTTTTTTCTTTTGGTTAATGGGGGTTTTCCTTGGCCAAACCTCATTTTGGTAATCAAAACTTGAAATGAAATGAAATCATGAAAGAGGGAATGAAGAATGAGAAAATCAATGTTACTACTCAACAAACATTTGAATAAACCTTGGAATGAAAGTTTGCAACATGCATGAAATTAATTTAATGGATGCAGATCTTGAACCTTGAATCTTGCTTGAAATAATGGATTTGAATGTTTGAATGGATCATGAAACCTACATCACCATATTAGGTCCAGAAACATTCATGATGAAAGAAGAATTTGACATGATAGTTGGATCTTGAATGCTACAATTAAACTTTGATAAATTTTCTCTTGAATTTCTTGAAGTTCTCCAAAAATGCTCTTGAAAGTGCTCTTGAAGTCTCAAATTTTTTAGGTGAAACATAGTGAAATAACCTTATATTTATAGATATGTATCCTTAATTTCCCAAAATTTAAATATCACAAGCCAAAATTTGAATATATACTTAGAGACATTAAAATCCCACCAAAAAAATAATTTAAATTTAGGCCCTAAGGTCAAGGGAGGAACCATTCTCCCATGGGCGAATGGGTCCTAAGTCCCTAAACCTAGGACAAACATTGGTCAATGAGAAGTTTTATGTTCAGGAATTAATGAATGTCGGGTTTCCTTTTTAGAAAATGTAATAAATAAGATGTGTAAATGAACTAAAGGGCCCATTAAGGAATAATTAAGCTCAATTAATTAAAGGAGAAGTAAATAAGCGTGAAAGTGTAAATAAATACATTTTACAACACTAAATTAAGGCACAATTAAGTCCGCATTAAATAGGAGGGCCCAAACAAATGAGGAAATGTAAAGGGATACATTTTCTATCACTAAATTTAGCCATGGCTTTAGTGAGAGGATGACATTGATTCAAACTCACACTAAGGTAGACATTCAAAATATATGTATGCAACAACAACAGGATAATCAATCACACAATATCAAAGACTAAAAAGAAAAGTAAAAAAAAGGGTGATGAAGCCTCAACTACTTGTCCAAAAACGTTCACAAGTGGAATGCGATGTACACTATGCAAAAAAAAATGCACGATCACATGGGCTAATGGAACCTCAAGGCTGTCCACTAGGTGAGCCCCCAAAGAGTGCCTAAGTGAAAAGTCATGCTAGGTCTATAGGCTCTCACCATACAATGAGAAAGCCATGCCAGGTCTACAGTATCTCATCATACTAACCATACCAAAGATATATCTCTAATAACTTTGATAAGGAACCACAAAATAATGGACTTTGAGCTTTATGAGGTTAACAAGCTATGTTATGCTAAACACTTATGAACAAAATACAAATAAATTTTGTTCAAAGGGACTTTGCTTAGTTCACGTAAGCTCTTTCCTTAGAAAAAATTGTGTCTAATGTCTCCAAGAGAGGACAAGTCAAGGATAAAAGATTCACAAGTTAGGGAATGCATCACATAGCATCACCATTAAGAGGGAAGTTGTATGCTAAGAAAGATCACACTCCTGGAGGACATAAAACACAATGACACCACCAAGAAAAAGACACATCACAAGAAGTAAGAAGATCATGCTATGAAACATAAGGAATATCAAAAATTTCAAAATAATAATGCTAATGTATGCCCCCACTTTAAAGAAATTGCTAACACCATTGTTGTGAGCAATTACTTTAAAGTGGCAAATAATCAATGCTAACAATAAAGAAGACATGAGATCTTATTCGAAAATACCTTTGCCAAGTCACATGATTCCAAATGAAGCTATGTAATGAAGAAGGAAGGGGTTTCCCCCAAGATGAAATCCCAAATACATAAAGGATCTACAGATTTAGGGTCAATATATCTTTGCTACAATGTTGTTATACAACTTAAAAATATCATCATTCCCCAAATACTAGCAGAACTAGAGGAATAACATATAGAGAGTGAAAATAAAGAAAAATATTTTGGTTCAACATGGAAGAGACCTAAATGTCTCAATGCCTTGTGTCATCCCCGAAAGGAAAACATGAGACAAAGAAAAGATAAATGTTTACGACATATAGAAGAATTTAGATACAAATAGAGGAATGGACATGAAGAGGTACATCAAATAGAATAGTACCGGGGATCACATTATGCACATGAAATCACACAAAGAACATGAAAAAGAAAAGAAAGACAAGACCAATAAGGAACATGTGATTCACCCTATAGCAAGTCATCTGCATCCCAGTATTGTTCAATATATGTGTAAGGCAGACAACTAGCCAAATGGATGACATCAAGTGCCAAACTAGGACAAGCACCAAGTTCAACACTCTTATTAGGAGGATCATCATTTAAGTTCATAGAAGAGGAAAACAATGAATTCAACTCATTATTCATTTGTTCATCAATCTTTGCAATTTAATTATCATCATCCAAGTTAATCACAATCGGAGGTTGAATGACAATATCCATAGATGATTTTTTTTTTTAATGTTTCAGTGAAGGTGGAGAGGCATCATGCACTGCTTGAGACAAGTTTGGATTTTGATTTTATATGTTTTTATATTCTTCTTTTCCTTGTAACAAACAAGCAATAACACAACGTATATGCCTAAGCTCTCTAGTATTTCAATTTATTTTCATTTAATTTTTAAGTTGTGATTGTGTAGGAGCGGGTTTTTCAACCATCGGTTTATTTTTTTCCCTTAAGGGAGGAACAAAAGGAACCATTGGAGGTTGTTCAATCACTTTCTCTTTAGTTTTGTAAACTTGTTTGACTTTAGAAGGCACAAAAAGATTTGTTTGATTATCTCGTGGTCTCTTATATGAAATAGGGGGAGGATTTGTCATAGTTGGTCTTGATTACTTGGAAGAGCTTTTGGTTCAATCATGGTTTCATCAAGGATAGGAGGCTCAATCATGGGTTGAGGAATATTCCAGTAAGGGATAACTCTACTATGCACTTTTCATTAAAATTTTGGTAGGATTTGAAAAAGAAGTCTTCATAGGGTCTAATAGGTTCAATAGGCTTGGGAAAATAAATCCAATGAGAAGCTCCCACAAGAAGACACAAGATTAAAGCCACTATGATGCACAATAAATATTTCATTTCCAAATGGAAAATTTAGGCATTTATGCACAATCGATGGGATTATATTCATGGAGCAAAGTCATGGATAGCCTAACTTCGCATGAAATTGGTCTAGAGTTGGGATGATGGAGAATGGGACATTTAATTGTTTCAAACCAAATTTTAAAGGGAGATTTATGGAACCAATTGTAGGGAAAGAAAAAACATTATGCATTTTGATCCATACTTTCAGACTTTCATATGTATCCTAATAAATCTCATGCACAAATAGGAATTCTTCAATGATCACGTTCTCTACATGGATAGGATCAATTAATATCCTATTAGTAGGATTCTCATTGATTCTTCTAGCTATAAATAGGACCATAGGGTGCATGTTTAAGTGTATCTTGTTGTTAGAAAGCAATGTCAAGTGGCATCATAGTTAGTCCCTTATGAGGGTTAGCTTTAATAAATCCAACCAAAGATTTTATAGGGTCTTCTTCATTATCATTCATGTTATCATCATCTGTGTAAACATTCATCACATAATTATTTGTTTCACTAGATTTGAAAAATGAAATATTATGATTTGGCAAAGGATTGGTAAAGATTTGCAAATTTTGATTAGGAGGATCTAAAAAATTATTATCTTGATCATACCAAATTGAATATGATTAGAATCAATGATGTATTGCACAAGATGTTTAAGATGCTTGAAATATCCCCTATCATGTCCATTTTGATGGTGAAAATGACAATAATCATTTGGTCTATAGTTTGAAGGTAAAGGATTAGTAGGATCAAGAGCTCTAATAGGAGGCATGAAAATCAAATTCTTGTCTAAGAGTTGCAACATGATATTACGAAGGGTATCAAGTAGGGGTATAAACCATTTATTTCTATCCCCAAAGGCATATGGTTTTGTTGTCTTTATAGCAGCCACTTGGGTGTCAACATTTTGAGTTGATTGAGGAGGGTTAAGCTATATAAATCCCTTATTTTGTTTCTTGAAAGGTTGGTAGTTGGTTTGAGGTGTGGATTCTGAATTTTCAGAATGGTTACTAGGAGTTTTAACTTCATGACTACTAACTGAATTTGGGTAATCACGAAGGGATATACACAACTGTGTGGAGGAAGGAAACCTCAACATCTCAAGCTTAGCTTGGATTTTGTCTTGTAAATTGGAAATAAAAATTCTCTAAAGGTTGACATCAGGAATATTAATGTTTATTTGTGAATAAAGAATTTGGTATCACACTATAAAATCAGTGACCTTTTCATCATCCTTTTTTTACATGTCATCAAATCAACTAAGGTCATCTGAGGACCCATGATGTGAATTTGGAAATGATTGTAAAAAGCATCAATAAGTTCATTGAATGAACTAATTGAATTATTCAGTAAGGAGGAAAACCACTCTAAAGCAGTACCTTTCAAGGATCTAGGGAAGAGTTTAGCCAAGAGTTTATCTTCAAAAATGAAGTCACAACATAAGGTTGTATAAGAAGAAACATGGCTAATAGGATTTCCTTTCCTACGATATTTCTCAAATCTAGGAACCTCTATACCTTGTGGAATTTTTGTTCTTAATATCTCCAAGGGTAATGGGTTGGTTTTGATATTGTGAAGGTTGGCCATTGTTGTTTTGGTTTAATGTGGTGATTTGTTGTAGGGATGAGACATTTTGCAAAAGTGTGTTAAGGATCGGATCGTTGTTGGTGTTGTGAGATGAAGGTGAATAAGGTGGAGTTGTGTATGTATGTGGAGGGTAAGTGAATTGAATATTTGTGAGGGGGATGGATGAGGAGATATGAGATTTGAATGCACAAAGCTAGAGGGATTTCCAGTGGAAATACCTAAGGAAGTATTGACATTGCTAGCAATAGGTTGGATGGTTGTAGTAACATGAGTACTAGAGGTAATGGTTGTGGAAGGAGGAATTGAATTTCCACCTTGGCTTTGACTATAACCGAAAGCTTGAGCACAACTAGTCATGGTAGGGACATTTTTATCAACAATATGAGCTAGACTTCACACAATGTCTATTCCATGTTCACTTTCAAGAATTTTTGTCACATTATCTAAAGAAGGAATGGCACTACTAGCAATATTTTTAGAAGTCACAAATTTTTACATTTTTTCTATTTCTTCGTCTATCCTTCTTATGTTATCTTGCAGGACATTGGAAACCATTATTTTGACATCATGCATATGAGTTGTGGGTAGGGAAGTCATTGGAAATGAGGTATGAAAGCTAGGATCCATAGAGGGTTGACTAGTGTCAACACTATTAGTGAAGGAGTTAGATAACCCAAGATTCATGGCAAATGGTGTATCACAGGATGACATGAGTCTCAAACAATGTCTCATGATAGAATTCACAATAGGACACCAAGTTGTGAAGCTCATACAAGTTTCAAAAATTTGGTATTCACCCAAAATGGATAAAAGGTGAAATACAATGAAATATCCTAGAATGTAAAGTGCAATGCAGATAAAAAAAATCATTTTTTAGATTTCAAACAAGATAATTTTTTTGATTATGCTATGCAAAATCCTGAAAATGATGTCTTGTAAATGCAATTTTGAATTCACATAATGCACTAAATTTATCAAATGAAGCCTAATATGATCAATTTGAGATAATTTTTTTTGGTAAATTGTAACAACAAACTAAAAACAATTAAAAAAAATACAAAAACATAGATTTTGATTCCCAAAAATGCAGAAAATCCCTAATCAAGGACTCATTCTCCCATGGGGAAATGGGTCCTAGCTTAGGGTTTTTAAAAATGAAAATTTTACATATTTTTGAGTTGATTCCTATGGCTTTCAGATTCTAGACTAAGAAAGGTGGTTATAGTTTGAATTTTCTATAAATAGAAGTCTAAATGTACATGCAAAGTAGTGATAAATGACAATAGGAGGTTCTACCTAATTTGATGTGCTATTTTGATTCAATTTTGTAATGCAAATGAATGATGATGCAATACTATGTAAATACTTTGCAAAATGACCCTTTTTTTGTATTTTTTAGATTTTAAGAGATGCAAAAATACATTCCTAAAACCCTAAATGAGATGCAAGCTAATGCAAGTTAATAAACCCTAAATGAGATTCAATTCAATGCAATGCAATACAAATGAATGCAAATCCTAGATCTAATGTTGAAATAGACTTCAAAATTAGAAAGATACAATGCTCAAAAGTTGGGTTCACCAAAATGAAATAAAGAAAATATAGGTTGTGTTAATGGAAATGAAGGGGAATATGGTTATGATGGACCTATCTTCCTCCATTTCATTAGGAAATGAGATCCACACAAAGAATTTCCTTGTAAACCTTAGGTGCTCAAGTCAACTCAAGGTGTGAATCTTTAGATTTTTGTATGACTGAAGGATGAGGGTCAAGGTCAATCAAAACTTTGGGAAGAAAAACTAAAAATATAACTAAAACCAAAATGTAATTCAACACTTAGAAGAACAAGATCAAAATCAATACTGACATAACCTACAATCAAATTGCAGACTAGAGAAGGGAAGATTTGAATGTACCTTTCACCAAAAGTTAGTTTCAAAAACTAATCTAGGATTCATTCACCCATGGGAAAATGGGTCCTTTGTTAGGGTTTTTCTGCAACTTTTGGGAGCCTTTGGTCCTATCTTTGTACTTCTAGATTCTCTAGGTTTTAGTGTCATAAAGTTAGAAATAAGTTCTATAGATGAGTTTTCATGATATGCCAACTTTTATGAAATCTTTTTCAAATTTTCTCTTCAAGAGATCTTCGATTCTTCTTCAACCCAGATCTAAAAACACAACATGAAAGGGAAAAATTGTTTGTTTTTGGTGAATAGGGGTTTTTCTTGGTAAAACCCCATTTTGGTAATCAAACCTTGAAATGAAATGAAATCATGAAAGAGGGAGTGAAAAATGAACAAATCAATGTTACCACTCAATAAATACTTGAATAAAACTTGAAATGAAATTTTGCAACTTGCATGAAATAGATTTAATGGATGTTGATCTTGAACCTTGAATCTTGCTTGAAATAATGGCTTTGAATTCTTGAATGGATCATGAAACCTACATCACCATATCAGATCCAAAAACATTCATGATGCAAGAAGACTTTGACATGATAATTGAATCTTGAATGCTACAATAGAACTATAATAAATCTTCTCCTAAATTCCTTGAAGTTATCCAAAATTTTTGTTGAAAGTGCTCATGAAGTCTCATAAAAATTATAGGTGAAACATACTAAAATAACCTTGTATTTATAGGTATGTATCCTTAATTTCCCAAAATTCAAATCTCAGAAGCCAACATCTAAATATACACTTAGAGACATTAAAATCACAGTAAAAACATTATTTAAATTTAGGTCCTAAGGTCAAGGGAGGACCCATTCACCCATGGGCGAATGGGTCCTAGGTCCCTAAACTTAGGACATGCATTACTCAATAAGAAGTGTTATTTTAAGAGATTAATGAACGTCAGGTTTCCTCTTCGAAAAATATAATAAATAGGCTTGGAAAATGAATTAAAGGTCTAATTAAGGCACAATTAGGATCAATTAATTAAAGGATCCCTAAATAAGTGTGATAGTGTAAATAAACACATTTTACAACACTAAATCAAGGCACAATTAAGTCCAATTTAACTAGGATCATGCCCTAAAAAGTGAGGAAATGTAAAGGGATACATTTTCTATCACTACACATAGCAAGCAATATTAGCATTACTTAATATTGACAAATTATTTGAGATTGACTTTGATGCTAGTGTAAATGTAATAGGATCAATGTTGAGTCAAGAAGGGAGATCAATATCTTATTTTAGTGAAAATTTGATTGATGGAAGGAAGATATGCTTAGTCTATGGCTAGGATTTCTATGCTATAATCCAAGCCTTGAAGAAGTGGCAACATTACCTATTTCCAAAGGAATTTGTGTTGTATACTAACTATCAAGCCCTACATTATTCAAAAAACCAAGGAAAGTTGAATGAAAGACACATTCATCAGGTTGAGTTCATGTAGAGCTATACATTTATGTTGAAACATAGGAGTGGGAAGTCAAACAAAGTTTTAGACATATTAAGTAGAAGGAAGAACCTATTGACACAAATGAGGATATAAGTGATGGGATTTAAAGAAATCAAACACATGTATGAAGATGACGTATATTTTGTGAAAGTTTGAAATAAAATTATGAAGCCAATTGTAACACACATGAGTAAGTAGTTAGATTATTTAATTCAAGGGTGACATGCTATTCAAAAGAAGTCAATTGCGCATTCTTGGAATCCCAATGTGGGAGAACTTGACCAAGGAGAAACATAGCTAGTAGATTAGTAGGACATTTAAGCATTAATAAGAAGGTGGCTTTGGTAAGTGAGCATTATTTTTGGCCTCAAATATATAGGGATGTAAGGAATTTTGTGTAAGAGTGTAGGAATTGCCAAGTTGCTAAAGGGGATAGTTAGAATACTAGATTGTGATGCTTAGTGGGAGATAAGCCAATAAATTTGGATGTAATTCTATCACAAGTAGAGTTTGCAGACAACAACTCATTGAAAAAAATACATGGAAGACACCATTTCAAATTGTGACTAGATTACAACCTCGGTGAGTAGTCAATCTTAGAGACATCAGTACATAAGCCAAAATGAATGCACAGGAAGAAGAATTTGTAGGATACACTAAAATAGTATATAATAAGGCCATGAAGCACTTCAAGATAATGAACATAAAGTACTTAGGCAGATGAATAGTGGAAGCACAAAGAATTATCTATTGGGGATGAATTTATGGTATAACTCAAAAAGAAATATTTCTAGTATACACATATAAAAAGCCAAGGATGAGGAAGTTTGGTCAATGTAAGATTCTTAGAAAATTTGGTTCAAGGAACAACTATAAGATTGAGTTACCAAAAGAGCTCAGTATATAACCTATACTCAAAATCATAGATCTCCTTCAATATCATGAAGGAAAATCAAGTGCTAATACCAAAGAAGTTTGTTTAGAAGAAAAACTACCACAACAAGAACAAAAATGAATATAGCATATTTTGTCTATAGTAGAATTGGGCGTAGCACAAAAAATAGGTAGTATGAAGAATACCTGATTAAGTGGGAAGGAAGAGCAATAAAAGACTCAACATGGATCTCATAAATTGAGGTGGAATGACTTGAGTTTTCTCTAGAATCAATAAAGTGAAAAACTTGCTTTTTTAACAACCATAGGTGTTTGATGTAGGAGCATCCTAGTAGAACTTACCACATTTCACAACATAATTTTATATTATCTCATAACATATAGAACTCAAGTTCTATAATAGGATGTATTTGTATCATATCCATAACTCAAGAGTTTTGGATTATATTATAAAAGATTATCATTATCGAAAGATCATAGTTTAGAAAAGTTAACACTTGATTCATCAAGGAAGGTTTGTGGAACCTTTTCATGCCTTGTGGCTTTTAACCCAACAAACTCAAGGACGTATGAGACTAGAGGGACTTTCAAATAGAACCACATCAATTTTTTTTTAACACCTAATGCTTTACTAGTGGATTTGGATTGACCTACATGTTACAGTAGACATCGAGATTTGGAACATCTTGTGGCCAAAACAAATCATTTCTAAAACATAAACACCTATAGAATTCATTTGGAGGACAACAACTGAAAAATTTAGCTAATGAAGAATTGATCTTAAGATGATAGTAGTTAGTGAATCAACAAGTGATAATAACAAAGTGATAGAGTGATAGTAGCTATTATTGTCAAATCTTTGCATGCAAGCTTCTAATAAGCATGTGGTGGCCTATGAGACAATTTTTGTCTCTAATTTGCATGTAATAGACCAGTGGGCTATCAAATCATTCTATGATATTGAATCAATAATAGTTGTTTTGCTATTTTATGTTACTTCTATTGTGTCAATTCTAATTTACATTGTTGGACATTATTTCTCTAGACCATCCATCTGTAATTGCATCGTATTTTAAATGCACAATTAAAAAATATTTGTATAATTTATTTAATCAATATAAAATTCTATTTAAAATTAAAAAAATTAAATACAATGATAATTACAATAAATTTTAGAATTAATAATATTGATATGATAGCTAAACAAAAATAATAATATTTATATAATTCAATTATTTTGATAAAAAAAATAATAACATTGACTTATGATCAGTCTCAATACAGTAATTATTATATAATCTTATACTTATTTCATGTCTAAATCATTTTATTAAATAAATCTAATACCCTAAATCCCAGCTCTTTGTCTGTATACGACAAAGACAACAGATGCCAAAGGCATTTATCTCAACTACTGCACACCTAAACACACACTAATAAACACATTTATCACAGTCTGTTCAATAAAACAAAATACTCCCAAAGTCCATTATTGATATACAAATGCACAGAAATTCGGTGCGCAGATAAAGACGAGAAATAGTTTATCTTATGACACATAATGTCAGCCTGTGCAGATATGTCTTCACGTAAAGACACTGTGAAAGATTTTATATGTCCAATATCTAAATAAAGAGAGATTTAAGATGAGTATTTCATGTGATCGCTCATACTTCCAAATGCACAAATCCAAATACTTCAAAGCCGGCCATAAACAATTGCATTTATCATCTCCTTTATTTTAATAGCAATTTATCCATAATTTTATGTTATCCACAACACGGTTGTCTGGGTATTTTTATAGATGGCCAGTACACCAAACTTACAAGATATCTTATCATAGTATGTTTGCAGAGGAACTGAGAAATACCATCTTTGTTTGGAACAAAACTTGTTCATCTGTACATAAAAAAAGCAAGATTTGGCAACTTGAGTTTTGGAGGAAAGACAAATTGCAGAAGAATGGATTTATATTGGTATTCACAAAGGAATTTTTGGTGCCCATTTGCAGCAGAGTTGCCTTTACATTCTATGGCTATTTGGGTATGTGATTCTTTAGTTTTCCATTGCTGAATTCTTTCCTCATAGTCTTTTTAAGTGCACTGAATGCAAAGCCACATTTCATGTCAAGAGTCTGTCAAAGTTTACCCAGTTCCTCATCTAAATCTAATTCTGGGTCTTTACCATTAGATCTTAGCTGGTTGGAGCTTGGAATTCTGCCAAGTTGGTAAGGATACTGATAAGCTTTCTCTTTCTGTATCAGGGGAAGAAAATATTGATGGAGCCCTTCTTGATAATCAATAAACTAAATCAACTGAGTAGGAAGCTGATTGAAACCTGCTTCAACTATTTTGCAATGTTCTCTTGCCAAGGAAGGTTGCAAAGGAAGAGAGAATTTGATTGTTTTGGCTGTGTTCTTCATATCTAAAGTACATGGAACATGGAGATACATGGTTTTTAAACTTTTTTGTTCTTTTAACTTTAAGATTCAAATCTAAGATTTGGATCTTGGGTAATCTACTACTATGAAGCAGTCTTTTCGCAGGGCCTGTATATAAACAGCTGTACATTTTTAATTTGTAAGCTTTTCTTGTTACCATCATAATTTTGTATGGAGTGTGTTTCAGACAGTTTTCTGAATTTGCAGTCTATTTATTACTGTTACAATTTAGTTTGAAGTGTGTTGTAAATATTTTTAAACCTGTACTTGCAAAACATCTTGAGGAAACATATGTTTGTAATTAATAAACTTGGGAGAGCAGGTGAAATTTTTGAAGATGAAATGAGCTTCACTCATACTTAGAAAGCATAACACCATTTCAAAAGCTGACAGTTTACTGGAAGCCATATAGGAAATGGATAAAGCCTCTGATGTTTGTGACTTTGAAAAAGAAATGCACATTGCAGTCTAGTCATTATGTTGGTTTTGCTGTATTTCTAGGTCAAAAAGTACAGTCAGGTTAATAGACTTTCTCCACATGTTTGATAGAATTCATATGATCATGATAGATTTTATTAAATTGAAGGGATGTGAATATTGTATAACATAAAGGATTGGTTTTTATTTTGGTAAATGCTTAATGAATTGCAATTGCATTCCTTTGACAAAGTTTATTATCCTCATCTATGATTACCCTACAAATTTAAGTAATACTAAGTTTGTTCTTTTGTGCTATTATTTTTAATTGTTTGTATGTATGTATGTATGTATGCTTGTTTAAAGTATTTTAAATGTGATAACAAGTTTATAAGTAATTACTGGAAATTATCTTAGGTGTTCCCCTCGTCAATTGAAGACTTTTTCATCCAATGGAAAGCCCCTACTCACAACCCAACACTACGGAAGCTGTGGGATTTTTCCTTCCCTCATGTTGCTTGGGGTCTATGGAAAGAACAAAACAATAGAATTTATAGAGATAAGGAATCTTCGAAGGTCATAATGTTTGATAAAATAATCAGATTAATGAAAGAAAATTTCAATGCAATCCCCCAGAAGGATTGTAATATTGAGAAAGTGGCTTGTTCTTCCTATGATCTAACGATTGCTAAGGAATGGAAAATTAGTTATGATATTTCCTGTGCTCCTAAACATGCTAAGAAGGACAGGGAGGGTGTCTGCTGGATTTTTCTACCAAACGGTTGGATCAAAGCCAACTTTGATGGGGCAGCTAAAGGCAATCTTGGTGCGGCGAGATGTGGCAGAGTTATAAGGGATTCTTTTGGAAATTTTCTAGGAGCGATTGCTACCCCCTTTGGCTCACAAACCAAAAATTTGGCTGAGGCTGTCGGAGATTTTCATGTAATAAATTTGGCTCATAGTCTAAATTTTTAAAACCTTTGGCTTGAAGGGGACTCAAAAAATATTATTGAATGTCTTCTAGGTAGGTTCCCCCCCCTCGTGGACCATAAAGTCTTGGATTGATGATGCTATTTCGACCTTAGCTATGTTTGATAATATAAAGATATCCCATGCCTATAGAGAAGCCAATGTTGTGGCATAATTTTTTGCGAATGAAGGGGTTAAAAGTAAAAGACAATGCACATGGTTGAATATCAGTGATTTAGGTGTTGATGTTCGAGCCTTATTGAACTATGATGCGTCACATGGGAAAGATGTGTGTCACCTCAATCATGATGATAGAATGGGGTAAGTACATCACTATCATTACATTGCATGGGGCCGAGCTAATTAGCTTGTCTTGTAAGTTTGTTCGGCATGCTTTGTGGGCTCATAGGTTTGGCGGGACCACTTCGAACCAAGATTTCATCTTTGTCTGCATTACTGTGCTTGCTAAAATTGGAGGAGAAAGAAAAAGAGTTGAGCCGGACAGCTTCGAGATGCACACAAGAAACACTAAAGTGTGGAACAAAGTTAAAAGTGGGGGTTTACTCCCTTTTCTGGAGAAACTCCATGGGTCTAATCAGGAAGCAATAGAGCTTTTTGAGAAGAATTGGGACAATGGGGAAATAACCCTTTTTGGCAAGAAAGTTAAGCTTGATGAAAATCTCATTGTTGAAGTGACTGATATGTCCACTGAAGGACACAAATTTTTTCAGGACAAAAATTTCTCTGATGAAGCGGTGGTTAGATTTCCGAAGAAAGACAAGGAAAAATTGAAACTTGTGAAAGTTTCCAACAGTTACTTCGAGGCCCACACCATTAAAGCTCTATGGAGAAAATTTCTTTGCGTCATTATGGAGTATATCACCCTAGATGGTTGGTTCACTACGGTCTACGGCTATCATTTTTCCTTGCTCAATCAGTTTCACTATAAGGTTAGGGTTTCTCTCCCCTACTATTTACTCTATTCCTTAAGAAAGAGTCCGGAAGACCATAAGAAAAACCCTAAAAGATATCCTATATTACATACTGGTTTGATAAGATTAATTTTTGAACATTTCCAAAATTTGTCGGCCCCTACTAACCTGGATGCCTCTTCGGCATCTGAGGAGGATGACACTAAACCTAGCTATTCGGTGAATAAACCAAATTTGAGTCTGGTAAGGATGGTCCTGGATCCGCCCTCTGTCCAGACTAGAAATAAAATTCAAATCCATAATCCCCAGCCTGTTAAAGTCTACCCTACTTCTGAGCTTGGAAGTTCTACTCCCAAAGCCAAAGGCGTTGGAAATAATTTCCCTATTAAAAACCTTGTTTCATATTCTGAAGATTCTCCTGATTTTGAGGATTCCGATGCAAATAATAATTCTTCCTCTTCTGTCCTGTCGACGGACAGAGATGTTAGAACTGGGTCTCTTGGAGCCTCTGACCCTGTAAAAGTTGCCTCAATCTTGATAGGGAACCTACTACTGATTTTCTGGGCATAGCTAGGAATAATGTTGTGGACCATAATTTCATAATGTCAAAATGGGTCTTTCATGAAATTAATGACCTAAAAATTTTAAAAATGGGCCCTCCAGAGTAAATTGGAAGAAGTGGGAGCTAAGGTTTCCACGTTATGCAAGAAGGATGAAGACCGTAATGAGAACATTGCTAGTAAGGAGATCCAGGACAATGTGGGTAAGGACAGAAGGATAGAAATGGACTTGGAAAAAATAAAAAATGTTGTGAAGATAATTACTGAACATAATAACAGAATGGTAAGACATAATGCTATCATTATCAATGGAATGACTGAAAACTGGATAAAGCTCAATAGGGGTCCTTGGTTGTTGATTTGCAAGAGGTGAAAGATAAAAACCAGGAAGAGGACATAGGGATTTTGAAGAGAACCAAGGCTAATCTGCAAAGGAAGGCACCCCCCACGCCACAGATGATTCAAACTTTCAAGAAGGGTGTCCAGGATATGCAGGATCTGGAGGCCGAGATTGAGATTGTTCTGAAGACTCTGGAATAGTTGTTGCTAGTTTTTTGGTCTGCGCCTTGGCTGGCTCTTTGGTTGTCCTTCTTGACTTTTTTTGGCTGGCTGCCGTTTTTTTTTAAATTTTTCTTTTATTGCAGCAGCCTGTTTAATTCGTTGGACTTTTTTGTCCTTTCCTATTTTATGTTGTAAACTTTGTGGTTTCGGGTCCTTGTAAAACCCATTTTTTCCTTTATCAAAAACAAGTTTATAAGTAATATATTTGTATATTAATTGAAATTTTTATAATTTTATATTGTAATTTTATTTCACTTATTCTAAAATTTTCATTAGATCTTTATATCTTTCATTTATCATTTTAGATCTTTAATATAATTTTGATCTAGATTACTTCTAAAATTATCAATTTGTATCTTTATTTTTTTAATTTTAATTTCAAATTTACATCTTGCCTAAATTTGAAGTCGAGCCAAGCTTTTCCTAAAAAAATTGTTTTATATGTTGTTATTCCTATAGAGGTAATCACCATTCCTAGACTTACTTAAAATAGAAATAATTCCAAGATTTCATTTTCACTTTGCTAATTATTCATCATGTTATTTAGAAGCATTGACCACTATATAGTATACTTACATATACGAATATTCATATCAAATCAACCTTAATAATGGATCTAGTTTAACATTTGCATAATAGAACTTTCATGACCTAAATAATATTGATGATTTTAATTTTCTAAAATATAAAATCACTCTTAAATTATTTAGTAATGTGGATCATCACTCTTTTGGTTTTGTTATTTTTCCCATTAATCTTATACCTCACATTTGATATTGAGTTTACTTGATATCTATTTATACTATTCTTTTGGGTTGTTATTGGATACATGTCATGGGTGATGTACCTTCTACACTTCATCAAGTTATGAATTTTATTCACCATAATAAAAGTTGTGTAGTTATTGTAATTCCTATTATTTGAAAACTGAAATGAAATCAAACTAGAATGTAAATTTCATATCAAAACCAAGCAAAACCTCTAGATAAAGATCAACAAGAGAGTACAATCAAAGAAATAACATCAAAAATATAATTTAAATGTTACCATAGCCTCCATTGTTGAATGATTTTCTCCTTGAATAGTGATATGTGCATGCTCATTTTCTTGAAGATACCAATTTGACAACAAGTACCTACTAATTTAAGTGATGATCAATTTGGAATGAAATATAGAGTTCCTAGATTTATAGAATTTTGGGAGGATGGATCAATGGTTAAGATCTAATTATGTGATCAAGGGTGGAGAATGGTTGAGAGGAATTCCATAGGATCAAGGAGAGTATGGATGGTAGAGATGAAGGTTTTTAGATTATGAATGACTAAGATGGACTTATCAAATTTAGTAAGTAGTTGTGAGCATGAGGGAAATAAGGAACATGTGCACCTAAGGAGACTATAATTTTGTGTTGTGTTTAGAGAATAAGGGGGCCATAAGAATAAGTGTTCTTAAGTTCCCTTTATTCTTTAAATATGTTGAGAGAATAATGAGACCATAAGAACAAGTTTTCTTAGGTACCCTTTATTCTTCGAATGTGTTGAGAGAATACTTGGACTATAAGAACAAGTGTTCTTACGATCCATTTATTCTTGGACTCTATTGAGGGAAAATAGGCCTAATTAAATAATAATACTATTTAGTTATTTTAGCCACATGTGTGAGATAGAAAATAGGTGGAATATGGTAATTACTTATTTATTTATTATGAGGAGATGGAAAAGGTGATTAGCTAAATAATTTAGGATTATTTAATTAAGTGAAGGAATTTTGGTAAAGGGGAATAGATTAGGTGATTATATGTGTTGATTAGGGCTAGGTGGTGGAGTTGATCGATTAAGGTTAGGTGATGAATGGCTAAGAAATATTTTAGGTGTCTATATTTTTCCCCTCTTTGATAGAATATCATGAAATTGAGGTTGTGTCAAAGAATAATAAAAGGTAGGATGTGATGAACTGAAGTTTTAGTGGAAAATTGGCCTAGTCACTTATGAATTCCCTCAAAGGTCTTCAAGGAGGACCTTATAAGAAATCCTATATCTTTGAGGAATTATTCCCTTATCCTTTTGATTGATCAATATCAAAAGTACCTTTCCATGTACATCTTTTGAAATTCCTAAATGTGACAAGTAAAAGGGGAAGGGAGAGCCTAGGGAACACATCCAAGTCTTCTTCATGGATAGTCAAGAAGTGGCACAAAAAGGAACATACTTACTACGCCTATTCCCTTGTATCTTAGGTGGTCAAGAAATTGAATGGTTCTTGTAGTGTAGTAAAATGCATACCCTTGCATTCTTACACTTGTTTGGGACCACCTTGCTTTATTTATCCTCATTTATGGTTTAATTGGTCCTATTTTGCATCCACGAGCCCTATGAATTACATCTTTTTCTCACTAATATTGACATTCTCCAATGCATAAATGATAATTTAATGATTTCATCAGAGTGTCCCTGATTTTTGGATCAGGACTAAACGCCACCTAGGGTGTCTTTGTCCCCCAAAGGTCTCGAGACCCTGATTTTGAGGCATCCTAATTGGGACCCTTTTTGGTGTCTATGCCCCAAGTTTTTAGGATTTGGGACTAAGACACCACCTAGGGCATGTTAGTCCTGCTTGAGTCACTTTTGGGATTTAATTTCAAATTCTGGCAGGATTTAGCCTCCTTTATATAATGAATTCATATGTTGGCTTGGTGTGATGTAATTTTAGGATATTAAGAATAACTATAAATAAAAAGTTACTTCTCTCATTTTTCACCCAACAAGCTAACAAGCAATCTATGCATCCAAGCATTCAAGTATTCAGACATTCAAGAGTATTCTATCAAGTATTTGGAGCCATCATCAAGATTCAAGCATCCTATCAAAGATCTTCTTGCATTATGTGTGTTAGTGTGCTAATATTTGTGATGTAGGGTTTTGATTCAAGCAAACAATTCAAGATCATATCTTTGGTTCAAGATCCATAACCATTGCATCCATTGCACACAAGTTTGCAAACTCTACAACAAGGGTTTGGCGAGTTGTAATATTGCATGTTGTTCATTCACCATTTCCTTCATTATTTCTATTTCATTTCAAGGTTTAATTACCAACAAGAGGTTTGACCAAGGAAAAACCCCATTCACGAACAAACAAGTGTTTCCCATATTGCATATTTGTGATTGCAGACTTATGTTGAAGTCTTGAAGATCATTTGGAGTGCAATGTTGTAAAAGTTGGAAAGTTGCATTACAAAGTTGTGATCTTCACGGAAACTCACCTACGAGACAAATCTAGAAGTTTCAAAACCTGAGATTGGAAAGGAAGCAAGTGCAAACCTTGGAGCTCAGGATCACATTCATAATTTTGAAAAATTTAGAATAGGACTAAAACACCACCTTGGGTGTCTTAGTCCTCCTAAGTGTATTTTTCAGAGATTCCTTCAGATCCAGTTCCGACATCCGAAGACTCCACATCTGCCCCAAAAAAAAATAGTGGGACTAATACGCCACTTTGGGTGTCTTAGTCCTCCATAGCACTTTTGGGTAGCTTATTTGTATTTCTGGAATCCTCACAACATCTCTAGACTTCCTAGGTACACATATCCTATCTTCTTGTTTCATAATTTCATTATTTACATCTCTCATTTAGCTTGCATAACTAGGGTTTGTAGTTTGAATGTTTATTTGTCTTTTCCAAGCATTTTCTTGGTGGTGAATCCCCTAAAAGATTAAAAAGTCCCCTCCTAGGTCCTCATTGAGAATTGACTCACCTTGTGTGGTTGCTAGTCAATCCAATTAGGACTCCTAGGACATTCTTGAGTGATTAGTTAGAGAAGTGTGACATTCTATATGTGAATTTTCCCCATAAATCATTTTGGTGAACCCGACCTTGTTGAGCATTCATTTATGATTTTGGAGTCCATTAAGTCCTTAGAACTAGATTTTATTCATTGCATCTTGCATTAGTGAAAGTGCATCTAGGGTTTCTTGTATTTTGCATGAGTGAAATTGCATTTAAGGTTTCCTATATTTGTATTAGAGAAAGTGCATATAGGTTGCATATTTTTTACTTTCTATCATCATTTCATTTTATTCAAAAATTGAAAGGTGCATTGTTTATCATATTAATTGTGTTTAGAAACATTCTTAGTGCATTCAAAATTGAAATTTTTGCATTCAATATTGCATTTAATTTCTTGTTCCTAGTTACTTTTTCTTGCACTCATTTGCACATTTTTTATTTCTAAACATCAGCATCCTAAATAGGCAATCTGTAAACACTGTAGAAATTCCAAAATTTACTATTTTTTTGCAAAAAACCTCTACTAGGACTAAAACACCCTTCCTAGTGTCTTAGTCCCTCTCAGGGTTTTTGACTCAGAAGTCTCTCTCTATTGTTTGCTATATGTTTTAGCCTTTGGAACTTTAGAATCTTACCAGGAGGACCAAGACACCCTTCTTGGCATCTTAGTTCCTGTTGACTTTGACTCTCTAGTTTTTAGGGTCTAAAATTGCTTTTCTATGTTTCTGTGGGCTACCTTTAGTTTTATGTTTCAGTTTGCAGACTAGCTATTATCTCAATTTCTTTCATTTCAAGTGTAATTGCAAGAATAGGATATTATGTTCATTGTACTTTCTATGGTTTATCCCTTGTATGATTTGTAGTACTTGGTGTCCTACTGCTAATACTATGGTTAGACGAAGTGCGAGACTCATGGCATCCTATGGTAAAACACTTGTTGTGGATCTTTGGTTATCAAGCTCTCTTACTTCTGGTATTGGCATTAGTTCACTATGTATGGACCATACCTTTGACACCTCTTTTTCTATGCCTACCTTAAACCTACAAGTGATTTGCACCAAGCATCCAAACAATGGTTGATCATATTCCTCAAGAAAACATAATGAAAATGCATGAAGACTTAGCTCATTTACAAGATAGCAATAGTACTAAAAACATTTCAAACACTATCATACCTTCTATAGATAGTATTCATCGTATGATGGAAAGTGATGAGGGACTAGAAGTTGTGCCTAACCTAGCTAAAATATATGGAAAACAACTTCCTCCCACCACTAATGGTGCTCAAGCTTCAAACAACATGCCAAACCTAGGAGGAAGTCAAACTCCTCCCTTGTCAACCATAACCTCAATTCCCACGTATACAAATCCTTAAATCACCACAAAAATGCAACCAACTAGTAGCATCCTTCCTACCTCAAACATTTCCACTAGTGCTCCTTATACCTATGTGGCATCTAACCTTATATCTCCTCCAACAAGCCATCCATTCACTAGTCCTTCCAACACATACATACCACCACCATATTCATCTCCATCATACACTAGTTACAAGAAATCATCCTACCATTAACCATATTTTACAAAGTCTTTCATCCATTCAACGTAAAGTTTCCACCATAAATAAAAATCAAAATGGTCCACCTTCATACTATGTCAAAAGTAACCCATTATCCTTGGAGATATTGAGAACTTCGGTGCCACAAGGTATAGAGATCCCTAGATTTGAGAAATATGTAGGAAAGGGAGATCTTGCTAATCATGTTAATGAATTCACTACTTTGTGTAGTGACTTTATCCTTGAGGACAAAATTTTGGCTAAACTTTTTCCCCGATCCTTGAAAGACATTGCCTTGGATTGGTTTTTTGCATTACCGAATAACTTAATTCATTCAGTTAATGAACTTGTTGAGGCTTTTATTAACCATTTCCAAGTGCACATGGTTCCTGAAATGACATTGACTGATTTGATGAGATGCAAGCAAAATGAGGGTGAAAAATTCACTGACTTTATTTTGCACTACCAATCATTTTATTCCCAAATCAGTGTGAAGATTCCCAATTCCCACCTTCAAAAGATGTTTATAGAAAATTTACAAAGCAAGATAAGGGATAACCTCACCATGATGAAATTCCCTTCCTTCATGCATTTATGCACTGCCCTCAGAGACTATCAAAATTTCGTAAGTACTAGTGAACCAAAAGCTACCCCTACCTGTCTTGAATGTTAGAGTTATTATACATTAGCTAATAATTAATTAATCTTTAATTGATTATTCGTATAGTTTATTCTCACACACTTTAGCTAAACTTAGGAATGCTTTATTAGTTGAGCTATTATTAGATCATTATGTCACATCTCATGTGATGTTGACACTTGTCATGATGTGATCCCTTTCTCATTTAGGGATTTTCTCTTATAAGCATTCAACCCTCTTTGTAATTAATTCACGGGAAATATCAATAGCTTTCATATCTTCTTGAAAGATTCTTTTGTAATTTTTCCTTGTTGATGAATATAACAATTCTTGTTTGTAGATCTTTTGCATGGAAGGTGTCTTATTTTTTTGTTTGATCCAGTGGCTTGTGGTTTTTTCCTTGTTTCAAAATTCTAACATGGTATCAGAGTGTGGATTCAATGAACCCCTTCTCGATTTATAAGGATTTTTTCTTCAACAAGGGTTGCAAGCTTCAGATCTAAATCCCTTTTGCTTGTTTTGCAAATTTTGGAGGTGGGAATTTTTCCAAGAATTTTTGTGTGAAAAGGACATTGCCGTTGGATCAAGAGCTATACAGAAAGTCAATTTTGGCTTTTGTTTCGCCTGATTTCGATTCCATTTGTCAGATCTGTGAAGGTTTGAAGAAAGGGCTTTTTTGCCAGATCCAGGAGGTGCCTAATTTGTTGAGGCATTTTGAGCCCAAATGGACCTCACCATTGCGCCCAGAGCGGCCAAAAACCTTAAGATCGCCTCTCAAATCATCAAATTTGGTGAAGTTGGCATGTGAGGTAAAAAAAAATTGCCAAGGAAGCCGTACGACCTCCCCAACACGTGAATCAAGGTGATTTAAAAAAAATAAAATTATTTCCTGCAAATTTTAAAAAAATAAAATTGAAAAAAAATATTAAAATCCCCTTTTGGGCGGATTATGCTATTTTTTTTAAAATTATATTGAAAAATAGAAGGGTGGTACTTGAGGGTACCTGCCCCCCTACCACGACAGGGTGGTAAGCCGTCGAGCCACGCCCAACATGGGGAGGGACCCTGTGGGGATTCCTGCCCTTGCCAATGGCAATGATGGCTACCCTTGGGTGCCCCACCCATGGGGTTGGTGTGGGGTGGGCCCGCCCCATTGCCCCAAAAAATTTAATATATTTTTTTAGAAAATGTTTTTAATATATATTTTTAAATAAAAAATATATTACATTTTATATATTTTTTCAAAAAAAAAAAATATAATAGTTTATTTTTTATTGTTTTTTCACTCAAAATAAAAATAATAGATTTTTGCAATATTTTTTTTTTGCAAAATAATGAAAATGCAACCTACTTGGAGAAAGTTTTATCTGCAGCACTAAAATTGGTGGACCTCCGGATCTGGTGGTGTTTTTGCTAAATTTAGTAGAGTTCTTTTGCCCTACTTAGCCCCTCTCCATTGGGCTTTTTAGTTTTGCGCCTCCACTTCCAGAGGCCATATCTCGGCCATATGGTGGTCTTTTTGTGTGCAATTTTTTTTGAAATAGGGTGAAATTTTGTGCTCTTCATAGTGGTGTAGGTATTTTCCAGTTTTGATGTTTTTTTCTTTTTCTTTCCAGAATTATATTTTCTTAGTGTTGTAGCTGTTTCGTTCTCGTTTTGGAGACTTTGACTGGCCATATCTTCTGCATCCAGACACATTTTTGGGTGCCACTTTTTTTGAAAGTGCATGTTTTTTCATGTAATTCATCATAGTGATACTAGTTTCCTCTTTTTATGTAATAGAATTTTATTTTCTGTTGTTGTCCTTTTTTGGACCTTATGGGCTCACATTGCATGTATTTATGATTTTGTAAATGCACTCAGATAAAGTGCCTCTGTATTGCACATGTATTATGGGATCTTACACATCACTTTGTGCCTTATTGTACTTGCACTATGATATAAACTTCCATGGGGGTTGATGTTTTCCTTTGTTTTTCCTTCATACCTTTCTCATGCGTATGTGACTTTTATTTTCACATCCTTTATATCTGCTTGTACTTTCATGACTGCACCTTCATATTTTCTTCGTTCCTCTTCATGCACTATTTTTAGGCATTGAATTTTAGTGTACTTGTCATGCCTCTCCCTTTTCAGCATTATGGGGGGGGGTTTCTACTATTGGTGTTAATGCTTCCTTGGTTTTGCGCTGGAGTGAGCTATCTATATAGTATTTGTTCCTATGTACTACACGGATACAGTGGATTGTTACCCATGCATTTCAGTGAGATGGAGAACTTAACATATGGAAACTCTTGCATTCCTATTTCTGGAGGTGACCATCCATTTTCTCATGATCAGTTCTTCAGACTTTCGGTACCTTTCCATCTGTATATTTAAATTCTAGGTGTTTTCCTTTATTTTCTATCTAATTCGAGTAGTGTCATTAGGGGCACTCATATAGATTCTTGTCTTCTTGATCCTGATCATGAGATGTTTTAGCCGAGGTTCTTCTTTCAACATTTTAACATTCATTCTTTGACAGTGTTTGCAACTTCTTCATGCTTCTGGATATTCCTTTGTTCCTCTTTTTTGGGACCTTGCCTTGTTTGGAGGCTTCTTCTATCCTTCACTTGGATTTCATCTCTTTTTGGAGTAGAGTTTTTCCCATGAGGTTTTCTCTATTTCTCCACATTATAGAGATCTTATGTTTGTACATGGGCCCATTTTGGCCTTGTTTGCAGGGACCTATCTTGCATTCTTTTCAGGGTTTTTAGCTAATCCCTAAGTTCATCTTAAGGGGGGGTTGTTAGAGTTATCATACATTAGCTAATAATTAATTAATCTTTAATTGATTATTAGTCTAATTTATTCTCACACACTTTAGCTAAACTTAGGAATGCTTTATTAGTTGAGCTATTATTAGATCATTATGTCACATCTCAGGTGATGTTGACACTTATCATGATTTGATCCCTTTCTCATTTAGGGCTTTTCTCTTATAAGCATTCAACCCTCTTTGTAATTACTCTCAAATATTATTCATGGGAAATACCATGACTTTCATATCTTATTGAAAGCATCTTCTATAATTTTTCCTTGTTGATGAATATAGCAATTATTGTTTGCAGATCACTTGAGTGGAAGGTGTCTTAGTTTTTTATTTGATCTTGTGGCTTGTGGTTTTGTGCTTGTTTCACAATTCTAACATTGAAAAGTATGAAGCTTCAAACCAAAACACTTACCGACCTTTTAGAAGACAAAATAAAAGTTCCCTTCAACTAAATTCCACCTCTCAACCTAACCAACCAGTTGATACCCAAGTATCCACTATAAAGAAGAGTAATCCTTATATCTTTGGGGATCCACAAAGGAAATTTACTCCCTTACCCGACACACTTCACAACATTATGACCCATCTCTTAAACAAAAAAATTCTTACCTTACCTCCTGTTCAACCCCTTGACCCTAGCAAACCATTACTTCTAAGCTTTAGACACAATGCCTATTGTGCTTATCACGAAAAAAAAGGACATGATACAAAAAATTGAAAACGTCTTAAACATATTGTGCAAGACCTCATTGATTCCAATCATATCCTAATTGGAGGTGTGAATGAAAAAGGTAATAAGTTTGTAGCTCCTCCAAACCAAAACTTGCAAATATTTACCAATCCCATGCCCAACCATAATATGTTTTTTGTTAAGGCTAGTGAAACTAAGCCCGATGTGATGAATGTTGACACATATGATGAAAATATACACAATCATGAATAGATTGCTATGGATGATGATGAATAGAGTCCTATGGAAACTAATGAATAAATTGCTATTGATACAATGATAGGAGTGATTGAAATTGAGCCTCATAAATAGAAAACCATTGACATTACTTTCTCTTTAGAAGAAACAATTAAACATGCACATGATGGTCCTCTTTACATAACCGATAGAATCAATAACAAGCTCACTCCTGGGATTTTAATTGATCCCATATATGGAGAGAATGTGATCACAGAAGAACTCTTATATGTGCATGAACTCACTCAAGATAGATATGATAAACCAAAAGCACATTGGATCATTAAAACGCATGATGGTTTTTCTCATGCTACGATGGGCTCGATCATACTCCTGTTACAAGTAGGATCAAAGAAATAAAATTTATCATTCTCTATCATATGTAATTTGGACCAATTTCGTGTAAAATTAGGCTACAAATGGCTTTGCTCCATGAATACAGTCCCATCCATTGTCCATAAGTGCTTAAAGTTTCTAGTCGGTAATGAAATATTCATTGTAAACCATAGTGGCTTTAGAACCCCGTCTTCCCGTGGAAATTTCTTCTTAGATTATTTTTGGGCTAAGCCCATGGAACCTATAAGATCCAGTGAGGACTTCCTTTTCCTATCCTACGAAAGTTCAAAGAAAAATTCATAGCCAAAATATCCATTGAAAACTTGACTCCACCCATGATCGAACCCCCACCCATACTTGAACCTTTGCCACCTAAAGAAAACAATGTTAAGCCTAAAGCCCTTCCAACAAACCAAGACCCATCCATGAATAATCCCTTACCTATTTCCTACAAGATACCTAGAGAAAACCAAACAAGTCCTATTCTGCCTCCTAAGAAAATTTATAAGGCCAAAGAGAAAGTGATTGAACAACCTCCATGGTTTCTTCCATTCTTCCCTCACAAGAAGAAAATGAACCTATGGTTGATAAACCCGCTCCTACACAAACACAACTTGAAAACCGTAAGAAAAGGAACCACTATGCTAGAGAGCGTAGGTGTAGGCGTCGTGCTATTACTCGAAGGATGAACGATGAGAACAACATTGAAAATCAAAACCCGAAATTAACAGAAGCAATAAACGATGAGCCTCCTCTCTTACCAGAGCTGGTAAATTCTACGTCTCTAACACAACAATGACCAGAACCTTCTATGGATATTATCATTTGTCCTCCTATTGTGGTTAACTTGGATGAGGATGAGGACACAACTAAGCTCAATAATGAAGTGCATAATGATTCAAGAATTGGTTATTTTCCTCATCCATGAGCTTAAACGATAGCAACCGTGATGATCCTCCTAAGATGAGTGATTCACCACGTGTTGAACCTGGTGATTCTCCTAGTACAACACTTGATGTTGTCCATCTTGCTGGTGATATGCATTCTGCATATACTGAACAAGACTGGGATGCAAATGACCTACTGGATGGTTGACTCACATCTTCTTTACTAGTCTTTTATATTTTCTTTTTCATTTTCTTTTGCTTTCCTTTGCACTTTTTTTCTTTCTTTTGATTGCATGTGTGTAACGTGATCCACCTGATGTTTTTTTTGATGTTTCTCTCTCTATATGCATTCCTCTATTTGTACCTTCATTCTTCTATATGTTGTATACTTTTTCCTTTTCATTGATCTTTTATCTTTTCTTTATTTTCATTTTTTTGTCTTGTGTTTTCCTTTTGGGGATGATGCAATGCTTCGACACACCCTATGTCTCTTCCATGTTGAACCAAAATATTTTTCATTATCTTTGCTTTCTTTTCATTTTTGTCTTGTGTTTTCCTTTTGGGGATGATGTAAGGCATTCTGACACCCTATGTCTCTTCCATGTTTCCCAAAATATTTTTCATTATCTTTGCTTTCTTTTCCTTTTGGGGATGATGCAAGGCGTCGAGACACCCTATGTCTCTTCCATGTTGACCCAAAAGGTTTTTCTTTTTTTTTTCGCTCTCTTTGTGTCATTCTTCCAGTTCTATGTGTATTTGGAGAATGATGAAATTTTTGAGCTCTCTAATATTATTGTAGCAATGACAGATATTGACCCCGAATCCATCGATACCTTATGTGTTTTGGGGGGCAACCCTCTTTTCCTTTTTTTCATTTTTGGCTACTTTAAAGTAATTTCTCATAGCATGGTGTTAGAAATTTCTTTAAAGTGGGGGAATATATTGGCATTATTTCATTTGTATTTTTCCTTTTTCATGTTCCTTGATGAGATTTTCTTATTTCATGCAACGTGTTTTCCTCTTTGTGGTGACATTGGGAGTAATGTCCTTCAAGAGTGTGACTTATCTTAGCATGTTATATTCCCCTTAGTGGTGATGCGACACACTTCATCCCCTAAGTGGTGAATCTTTTATCCTTTGAATGGTACTCTCTTGGAGACATTAGGGACGATGTCCCCTAAGAGTAAGACCTCACATGAACTAGAAAAATCCCTTTGAACTCTCTTTCTTTTTGCATTTTACTTTTGTCCTTATTAAAGTCTTGGAGGTATGGCTTTGATATGGACTTCCTGGGGCTCACCTAGTGAACACCTAGCTTCACTAGCCCTTGTGAGCATGCATTTTTGTACCTTATTAAAGTCATGGAGGTATAGTTTTGATATGGTCCCCTGGGGCTCACCTAGTGGACACATAGCTTCCACTATCCCTTGTGAGCATGCATTTTTTTGCATAGTAGAAAATGTGTTCCACTTGTAAACTTTCTATTTGGAAAAACAACCTAGACCTAGTCCACCACATTGGAGATCCAGTTGAAGCTTAATCCATTGCAGTTTTTCTTTTTTCTTTTTCCTGTCTTTGATGGTGTATGTTTGCAATCTGGTTATGGCTTCATATATCATCCACAAGTGTGTTCCTTTGTGCCTATGTTTTCCATAGGATCTTTGTCCAGGGGGCTTGGCCACCCTCTTGATTATTGTCATCCTATCTTACTAACATTTGTACATTTGAACCCCTCTTTATTGTGTAGTTCGATACTTTAGTGTGAGTTTGAAGCAAGTTCATCCTTTCACTAAATGGGGGCTAAATGTAGTGTAGTAAAATGCATACCTTTGCATTTTCACACTTGTTTGGGATCTCTTTGCTTTATTTATTCTCATGTATGGATTAATTGGTCCTATTTTGTGTCCACAAGCCCTATTAATTACACCTTTTTTCTGGATAATTTTGACATTCTCCAATGCATAAATGATAATTTAATGATTTCATCAGAGTGTCCCTGATTTTTGGGTTGGGACTAAAACGCCACCTAGGGTGTCTTTGTCCCCCAAAGGTCTCGGGACCCTAATTTTGAGGCATCCTAATTGGGCTCCTTTTTGGTGTTTGTGCCCTAAGTTTTTAGGATTTGGGACTAAGATGCCACCTAGGGTGTCTTAGTCCACTTTAAGTCATTTTTTCAAGATTTAATTTTAAATTCTGGAAAGACAGCCTCCTTTATTTAATGAATTCATATGTTGGCTTAGTGTGATGTAATTTCAGGATATTAAGCATATGTAAGTATAAATACAAGGTTCCTTCTCTCATTTTTCCCCAAACAAGCTACCAAGCAATCTGGGAATCCAAGAATTCAAGTATTCAGGCATTCAAGAATATTCTATCAAGCAATAGGAGCCATCATCAAGATTCAAGCATCCTATCATAGATCTTCTTGCATCATGTGTGTTGTTGTGCTAACATTTGTGATGTAGGGTTTTGATTCAAGTAAGCAATTCAAAATCATATCTGTGGAACAAGATCCATATCCATTGTAGACATTGCACACAAGTTTGCAGACTTTACAACAAGGGTTTGGTGAGTTGTAACATTGCATGTTGTTCATTCATGATTTCCTTCATTATTTCTATTTCATTTTAAGGTTTAATTACCAACAAGGGGTTTGACCAAGGAAAACCCCCATTCACTAATAAACAAAAAGTTTTTCCCATCTTGCATATTTGTGATTGCAGACTTAGGTTGAATTCTTGAAGATCATTTGGAGTGAGAAGTTGTAAAAGTTACAAAGTTGTCATCTTCATGGAAACTCACCTACAAGCCGAATCTAGAAGTTTCAGAACCTGAGATTGGAAAGGAAGCAAATGCAGACCTTGGAGCTTAGGATCACATTCAAAGTTTTTTGGAATTTCAGAACATGACTAATACACCACCTTGGGTGTCTTAGTCCTCCCGAGCCTATTTTTTAGAGATTCCTTCAGATCCGGTTTCGACATTTGAAGACTCCACATCTGCCCCAAAAAATAGCAGCAAAACTAATATGCCACTATGGGCGTCTTATTCCTCCATAATACTTTTTG
This sequence comes from Sequoia sempervirens, assembly GCA_007258455.2. Taxonomy (NCBI): domain Eukaryota; kingdom Viridiplantae; phylum Streptophyta; class Pinopsida; order Cupressales; family Cupressaceae; genus Sequoia; species Sequoia sempervirens. The sequence continues at coordinate 336,920,989 of VDFB02000015.1, read as the reverse complement.
GAAGCTTCTTTACATTTCTGGAATCCTCACAATATCTCTAGATTTCCCAAGTACACATATCCTATCACCCTGTTTCATAATTTCATTATTTGGATCTATCATTTAGCTTGCATAACTAGGGTTTGTAGGTTGAATGTTCATTTTTATTTTCCAAGCATTTTCTTGGTGGTGAACCCCCTAAAAGTTGAAAAATCCCCCTCCTAGGTCCTCCTCATTGAGAATTGACTCACCTTGTGAGGTTGCTAGTCAATCCAATTAGGAATCATAGAAAATTATTGAGTGATTAATTGGAGAAGTGTGACATTTTAAATGTCCATTTTCCCCATAAATTAGTTCCTATAAATATCAAAGGGGTTATTCACATACTTTAAGGACAACCCCAAAATTTAGCAAACATTTTTCTTATAATATAGAACATGAGCTTACCATGATGGACTTAAGAAACACTAAAAAATGGTGGAAAGCTTCTCATTGTTTCTTCAATGTTAGAGATCTTTAGCAAGTGGGTTCTCATGGAAAATACCAAAAAAACTAGTACATATCTTTGTCACTAATCTTAATCCATATTTAGAATTCCATATTCAAGTCTAGTGTGTCTATTCTTTTGTTGAAATCATTGAAAGAGATATTCAAATTGAAAAATCCCTCATTACTAGAGGGGCTATGAAACTTTATTCAAATGATCACAAACAAAATGATAATATATCCAAATTTTCCATTCATAAAACAAAGTTATTTTTCTAAAAAAAGAAGAATGTAGCTGGAGATGGGGTTACCAATTTGAAACAAATCCAAATTTTCCTACAAACCTCATCCATTATCATTCCATTCATACCCCTTAAAACACAACAAAAAATAAGACAATTTACACCTTTATGGGAAATCATTGATTTAGTCTTTCATCAACTTGTCAAGGCTAAGAAACTTGGTAGACTTTCCACTCAAAAATGTTTTGATGATAATCAACCAGATCCACATGGTATAAGAAATATAAATATTATAATTATTATCATATCAAAGGTCATGCCACAATAAATTGGATGCAACTAAAACATTATATCCAAGACCTTATAAATAAAGATGAGATGGAAATTGAGGGACCACCAAACACCTTACCTAACCAATATTTAGGTATATATAAAAACCATTTCCCTAAGAATAAATAACAATGCACTCAAGGACAAGACTCCAATACAAACATTATCAATGATCACACAACTCCTTATAATTATGATTCCATTATTGGTTATATTGAGTAATCTGATATATAGATCCATACCATAAACATAAAACACCTAATTGTGATGTTTCCACTCAATGTTGAAAATTAAACATCCTAGGTCCTACTCCAACCACTTAAAACACCTAAAAACAATATGAACTTCTTGACCATATTGAGTGAATGCTTGCCCAAATTTTCATTATTAGGCTTTTACAGATGTCCCCTACTCATACAAACATCTTAAACCATATCATACAAGAATCACAAGTCCCTGATGACTTAAAACCTTAACATTCTTAGGCCCTTTTTGGCCACCTTTCCATTGATTATCACCTCACTTTCACTCCAAGTGATTTTTGTCCACTTGATCCACCACATAATTGGCCCCTCCACATAGAAATTTTTTTTCTAAGCATAAGATAAAACGTGTTCTCATAGATAACATGTCACTTGATCCTAAATATTTGTACACTTGTGCTAGTGCAACATTTGGGTTTTCCAACAAAATCCTTGGGATCAAATACTATTATCACTAAATCTAAAGTCAATGGGAAAAGAGAAACAACTAGTACTATTTACCTTCACATTGAAGTAGGATCATCATTTCAACATACCCTATTCCATGTCTTAGACCTACACTTTCCATATAACATCCTACTTGGTTGACCATGGATCAGTGCCATGCAAGCCATGCCCTCTACCTACCATCAATGCCTTAATTTACTATACAATGATGTTGAAATTATTGTTCTTGATGATCTCCAACCCTATCAATTTTTCCAAAATTTGGAAGGGAAATATGAAAACTATAAATGACCCTCTTCTAATATTACTCCCTAATCACCTTCCACAAAATCCACATCATATGTTTGACTCTAGCAATTTACCTTCTACATCCTCTACTATATCCCCTAAGCAAACTTCCTTAAAATACACATTCAAAATCCTTGATAAAGGATGTGGAGAATACCAAATCCATGAATCCATTCATATATCCAAATTTCCCCTCTAACCATGATGCTATGGTTGCCCTCAACTAAAGGTTCAAAATCCCATTTTTATGTTGGAATAGGGCTCCACTACCTTTCTTTTTGGTGGTTATCTTGTTGGTGAGGGCATAGAAGGTTTGTATATCGCATGGATTTACAAAGATTCAAGTGATATGATACTTTCTTTAAAGAACATAAATATCCTATTCCCTTGCATATTTATAGTAAAATTAATTATAAATTAAAAGGTTTTTTTACAATAATAAGGCCCCCTTGATTCTATTGATATACCCACCAACAATGAAAATAATAGCTTAGGATATGGTGCTAATGATGATCATTTTGATGTCCTTACATTTTTTTTAATGCTAGGAACACCTCTTCCAATTTTGATGACAGAAAAGTCAGAGTCATTCCAAGTCCTTTTGAAGATCTTGCTTCCACAAACCTATTGAAAGATAGGAAAATATAGGTGAGCCAAAAATGGAATGTGAAATGGGGGTATGCACCTATTTTCCTTATTTCATTAGGAAAAAGAGATCCCCTAGGGAAAGATTGAATTTCAACCCTTAGGTGAGTCAATATTAACAGAGATCTTGTTGTTTCCCTTATGATTTGGGATGAGGTAAATCAACTTGAAATGCACTTTTTGGAGATGAATGAAAAATATAAAATGAATGCAATAATGCAATGTAACACTTGAATCATCAATTTAAAACCTTAATTTGATAGAATCTAGAAAGTTCCAACAAATTTGAGAGGGTTATGATTTTATGCACCTATCAACAAAAGCCTCTACTAAGTTTCCTCCTAGGATAGATTCACCCTAGGGTGAATGGGTCTTGCTTCAGGGGTTCAAAATTTTCTTTCACACTCCTCTACCCCTGGATCTTCACTCTTGATTCCTCCATGTTTCATATTAAAAAAATTAGAATTAAATTCTAAAAATGAGTTTTTCGTGGCTTGACTACAATGTTGACAACTTTGTAAAATTGCGCTTTTGATGAGTCTTCAATCCTTCTTCAACCTATGATCTTAAAATACACACAAGAGGGAAAAATTGTTTTTTTTTGGTGAATGGGGGTTTTCCTTGGTCAAACCCTATTTTGGTAATTAAACCTTGAAATAAAATAATGAAAAATGAAAGGAATGATGAATGAACACCTGCTATGTTGAAGCTAACCAAACCCTTGAATTCAGATCCTTGAAGGACTGAAACTTAACACATCTCTCTATGGTATTGATCTTGCATGAATAGCTTGATTCAATGTTGATATTTGATGCTTCAATCTCGACTTGAATGCTTGAAACCTACATCAAAATGTTAGCTCAAGAAACATGCATGAATGAACATAGATTTGACATGATGCTTGATATCTAGAATGTTATAACAAATCACTAATAAATTCTCTCTTGAACACCTTTGAAAATAATCTTAGCTCTTGTAAAGTTCACCTCTCGCTTCTAGATTCTAGGATTTGAATTGATAAAAAGACCTTGTATTTATAGGTAATTTTCTAATTCTCTAAAAATAAAACATTACAAGTGAACATTTAAAATTTGAATTTGGATCATGAAAAGGCCACCAAAAACATACTAAAAATTTGAATTTAGCAATTAAAGGGAACCCATTCACCCAAGGGAGAACGGTTCCTAACCTAAATTTCCAGGACCTATTCATTTTGGGGTGTTAAAAATGATAATTTCATTATTTAAATATTGATTCCCCTTTTGGAAACTACCATTAATTAGGATTAAAAATGCATAATTTGGTCAATTAGAGGTTTCACTAAGTCCAATTAATTAAGGGACCCAAACATAGTGTGAAAAATTTAAAGGAGTAGATTTTTTGACACTACATTTATCCCCCACTTTAGTTAGAGGATGAGCCCTACATAAAACTAATATTAAACTAAAAAAGCAAGCATCAATAGAGGTCTAATTATATAACTGTTGGAAAGATAAGAAAAAAAAGTTCAAGGATTATCAAGCCCCCAATATCTAAGATCTCATGACAAACCAACAAAGGCACAAAGAGACACATGCCTATGTTAAATATGTAGAAACAGGACAAGATACACAAGCATACAATGTAAAAATTAGAGAAGAAAAAGAGAGCATGGATCAAGCCTCGATTGTTTGTCAAATTTTTATGGATCAATCCTTAGTTGTTTTTCCAAAAACATTTACTAGTGGAAACCCAATGTTCACTATGCAAACAAAATATACTTGCATGGGCTAGTGAAATCTATTGTCCACTAGGTGAGTCCCAAAAAGTGGCTAATGGTAATTCATGTAATGTCTATAGGCTCCTATTGTACTAACCATTCCAAAGTTATACCTCTTGATAACTTTGATAAGGCACCGCCGAAAAATTATCACAAGGCTAGCAAGTTACGTTATGCTAGGCACTCATGAAAAAGGCTCCAATAGTAAACAAGTTGTCATATGTTTGGTGGCCTTGATACATGCAATAGGATAATAAAAGGGGTTTTTCTTAGTTCATGAAAGGTCTCACCTTAGGGAACATCATGCCTAATATCTCCAAGAGAGGACTAATCAAGGATAAAAGATTCACAACTTAGGGTAGCATCACCACTAAGAGGAATGCCATATGCCAAGAAAGGTTGCACTCTTGAAGGAAATCAAACCCAATGTCACCACCAAGAAGACACATCACATTAAATAAGAAGACCACACTTTAAACAAATTAATGAGTAGGGATGCATACACCCCCACTTTAAAAAAATTGCTAAACACCATGCTATGAGAAATTACTTTAAAGTAGAATACAATAAAATCTAATTTAAATGAGAGCTTTATTCGGAAAGACCTATGTAAAAAATATGTTTCCAAGGTAGATCTAGTTCATGAAAGGAGAATTTCCCCACATATGCAATCCTAAGATATAACACATAAGGGATCCATGGATCTGGGGTTAGCGTTTGTCATTGCTGCAATGATATAATCAAGCCTAAAAACATCATCATTTCCCAAATGACTCATGGAAAAATGATCACAAAGGAAGAATAAGAAATAGAGAAACAAAGGGAAAGTTTTGGGTCAACATGGAAGATACCTGAATGTCTTGTCACCGTGCGTCATCCCTAAAAAGAAAACACAAGAGAAAAGATAAAGGTTACAACACATAGAAGAATGTCACAACATAATCTCTTCCTTTGTATCCTTGCACCAATGGAGTGACAAGGTTCATCCAAGGTAGGCTCACAAATATATAAATACATGCCTTGAGAAACACAATACAGGGGATCACATTACACACATGCGATCACAGAAGAAACGAGAGAAGAATAGTATGACACATGCGAGTCAACCTATAGCAGGTCATCCACATCCCAATTTTGTTCATGATATGTGAAAGGCAAATAGATAGCCAAAGGGAAAATGACAAGTGTTGTATTGGGAGCATCACTAGGCTCAACACGTGGTGAGTCACTCTTTATAGGAGGATCGTCATAGTTGTTATCATTCAAGCTCATGGAAAAGGAAAATAGTAAATTTAGCTCATTATGCACTTCCTCATCAATTTGAACAGTCTCATCATCATCATCCAAGATAATCACAATAGGAGGCTTAATGATAATGTCCATTGAATTTTCTTATTGTTTTAGTGGAAAAGATGGAGAATCATCATGATTTGTTTCAATTAGTGTTTGATCTTTATTTTCTATTTTATTCTCTTCTTTTAATCTATGAGAAATAGCATGTTGTCTATGCCTACGCTCTTTAGCATTTCTATATCTCTTAATACGATTTTCAAGTTGTGATTGTGTAGGAGTAGGTTTATCAACCATTGGTTTATTTTCTTCTTGCAAGGGAGGAACAAAAGGAACCATGGGAGGTTATTCAACCACTTTCTCTTTAGCTTTAGGGTATGTGTAGGATCATGATGGGCCAAAAAGTGGCGATATGATGGGTATATGTAGGGTATGTGGCTGACGACTTTTTTTTTTACCCAAAATTGATGAAATGAAAATGGTTTTCAAAGGAGATTCTCATCTTTCCACCAATATAAATTATTCTTTACTTTGAATTTAATAAATAGTTATTAATCATTTTCTATTTGAATTACAACTAAAGCCTTGATTGATAGGCTGATTGAAAAACATCTATAGCTTTCAAATGGTATCACATTTTTTGAATCTGAAACATGCATCACATTCTATACATTGCATACTATAGGATTAAAAAAGAATTGAATTTCATGAAGTTTTGACCAAGTTAAGGTGGCCAGACATACAAGTTTTTATATTTTTTAAAAAGTTGTAATAAAAAATTCATAATTAATTATTTACTTGGAAAAAATTACAAAAAATATGCATCACATCCGCATGAGTCCTCTTCTTATATCTAAAATATTATAATTTTTTATCATTTTATTGTGGTTAGGGTGGTCAAAACACCTACTTCTTATTTTTCCTTGAAATTTAAGACTACATTGAAATTTCAAATTTTCACCAAATTATAGATTTTTTATTTTTTAAAAGTAAACCTAGTAGTTTAGAAATGAAATGAAATTTTCTACAAATTATATTCTTACATATTTTTGAAATAATATAGATAAATTATTCAAATTTTTACATCAAGTTGCCTAACTCTGATTTTTCTAATTTTTTTGCCACTTAAGGGCCTGTTTTTTCCATGATGATCTTGCACATACCCTTTATAAACATGTTTAATCTTGGGAGGGACAATAGGACTTATTTGGTTATCTCTTAGTATTTTATAGGAGATGGGTGAAGGATTTTTCATGGGTTGGTCTTGGTTAATTGGAAGGGATTTGGATTCAATCATGGTTTCATCAATGATAGGAGGCTCAATCATGGGTTGAGGCATGTTGCTAAGCGATAGTTCTTCTATGCGCTTTGCCTTAAAATTTTGATAAGATTTAAAAAATAAGTCCTCGTGAGGCTTAATAGGTTCCATAGGTTTCAGGCTAAATGAAATCCAAGGAGAAATTCCCATGAGAAGACACATGATTAAAGCCACTATGGTGCACAATAAAGATATCATTTCCAAATGGAAACTTTAAACATTTATGCACTATGATGTGATGACATCCATGGAGCATAGCCATGGATAACCAAGCTTCACACATAATTGGTTTGATGATAGGATGATGGAGAATGATACATTCAATTGTTTTGGTCCCACTGTTAAAGGAAGAGTGATCAAACCTATCATAGGAAAGCAAAACCATTATGTGTTTTGATCCATGCTTTCAATTGTTCATAATAATCTTGATAAATTTCATGCAAAAATAAGAATTCCTCAGTGATCACATTCTCTACACACATGAAATCAATTATGAAACATAGAAAAAATATATGGGGTGATGGTGAGAAATGGAGTTCACCCCTAAGACCTATTTTCCTAATTTCATTCAAAATGCAAGCTATAATATGCAAATGAAGAAACAATAATTAAATTTTTCTAAAACAATAATCAAAAGGAAAATTTGGAAAGGGGAAAACAATGTGTAATTTCACCAAAAAGTCACCTTTTGAAGCTCATTAGGACTCATTCACCTTATGGCGAATGGGTCCTGGATAGGGTTTTTGGAAAATGCTTTCTAAGTTATCTTCTACTTGGTCTGCAATCCTAGATTCTAGGTGTTCACTGTTCAGACAATCATAAATAAATTTTATAGAAGATTTTTTCGTGATTTGACAAGTTTCAACTTTCTTCAATTTTTCTTTTCAACCTAAAATTTGCAATCACACATCAAATAGAGAAAAACATTGTTTGTTAGGGAATGGGGGTTTTCCTTGGTCAAACCCCATTTTGGTAATTAAACCTTGAAATTAAATGAAACATGAAAAAAGGAATGATAAATTAACAATAATGTCACAACTAACCACATCTTATTCGAAACCATGGATAGAAAATCTATAAACTAGCATGAAGTGACCTCAATGAACATTTGTAGATCTTGATCATGAAAATTGTCTTGAAATGATTTCTTTGATATGCTTGATTAGATCTTGAACATTACATCACCATATTATCTCAACAACATACATGATGCAATACATATTTTATATGATAATGGAACCTTGATTGTTGCAATAATCTTCAATAAATCTACCCTTGAATTCCTTAGAGATTCTCTTGAAGTTATCCTATAATTCTCTTGTGAAAATTTCTTGATCTCATGAAAATTTCTTAGATTCTTAGGATCTTAGGATGGAACATAGTAATATAACATCTTATTTATACATATCTTAACATTAATTCTCGAAATTCAAATATCACAAGCTGACATTGAATTATAGATTTGAAATCGTTAAAATACCGCCAAAAAAATATTTCAAAGGGGGTCCTAAGTCTAAGTGAGGACCCATTCACCCTATAGTGAATGGGTCCTAGTTCATAGTCTACCTAGGACACACATCTTCCAAAGTTAGGTGTTGTGTAATGACATTTATGAATGTTGGGTTTTATCCCTCAAAAATTACATTTAATTAGGCTTAGATTTGAATTGAAGGGGAAAATTAAGGAAATTTATTCTCAATTAATTAATAAAGCCCTAGATTAATGTAAAAATTTAAAGGTACACCTTACAACATTAAAAATAAGGAAAAATTAAAACCATTTAATTTAAAAGGTCCCTAGACTTAATGTGAATATAAAAAAATATTATGGTCCACTAAATTAAGGCATCATTAGGCTCATTTTATTATTAATTATTCCCAAATTAAGTGTGAAAAAGGGATACTTTTTCCTACACTACAAATTAATATCTCGTTAGTAGGCTTGTCACTGATTCTTCTGGCAATGTAAAGAGGGCCATCGAGTTCACATCTAATTATTTCATTTCACGAGAAAACAATGTTAAGCGGAATTTTGGTTTGGCCCTTATGAGGGTAGACATCAATGAAGTTTACCATACATTCTAAGTCTCCTTCATTTTGACTTATATTGTCATTATTTGTATCTTGAAGTTTTTCAACATTCATCACATCATTCTTAGTATCATTATCTTTCACAAAAGAGATGTTATGATTTGGCATGGGGCTGGTAAAGAGTTGCAAATTTTGGTTGGGTGGGGCAATGGACTTGTTTCCTAGATCATTAACACCACCAATATGGATGTGATTAGAATCAATGAGGTCTTGCACAATATGTTTAAGATTCTTACATTGTTTTGTATTGTATCAATTTTGTTGGTGAAAATGGAAAAAGGCATTTGAGTTAATGTTTGGATGTAAGGGATTAGTGGTATCAATGGCTAGATAATAGGAGGTAAGGTAACTAGGTTCTTACTAAAAAGTTGCAATATAATGGAGTGAAGGGTATCGGGTAAAGGGGTAAATTATCTACTCCTCTCCCTAAATGAATATGGATTTGTCATATTTATAGCAGCCACTTGGGAGTAGACATGTTGACTTGTTTGAGGTGTATTTATTTGTAAAAACCCCTTATTTTGTTTCTTAAAAGGTTGTAAATTCTTATGGGGCACAACTTTGGATTTCTCAAAATTGTTAGAAGGAGGTTTTGCTTCACAATGACTAACTAAATTTTGATAATCATGAAGGGCCATGCACACGTGTGTAAAGGAGGGAAACTTAAACATCACATGTTTAGCTTGAATATTGGTTTGTAAATTTGTAATGAATATTCTTTGAACATTAGCATTGAAGGAATATTAATGCTTATTTGTAAGTAAATAAATTGGTGTCATGTTATGAAATCAGTGACCTTTTCATCTTTGTTTTGTTTACATTGTATTAAATTAACAAAGTCATATTCATACCCATGTGCACTTTGAAATAGTTAAGAAAGGAATCAACAAGTTCATTGAATGAATGAATTGAGTTATTCAGTAAAGAAAAAAAACACTCCAAGGCAACATCTTTTAAGGATCTAGGGAAAATTTTAGCCAAGAGCTTATCCTAAAAAATGAAGTCACTACATAAGGCTGTGTATGTGGAGACATGGTTAGTAGGGTCTCCTTTTCCACCATATTTCTCAAAACTAGGAATTTCTATGCCTCGTGGCATTTGTGCTCTCAATATCTTCAAGGATAAAGGGTTTCTTTTGACATATTGTGAAGGTTGGCCATTTTAAATTTGGTTCAATGTGGAAATTTGTTACTGGAGGGATGAAACATTTTGTAAGAGTTGGTTAAATACAAGATCATTGTTTGTGTTGTGAGATGGAGGTGAATAAGGTGTCCTGGTGTATATGTATTCGATGGGCCATTGAATTGTAATTTTGTGAGGGGAGATGGATTAAGAGATATGAGATTTGAATGCAAAAAGCTAAAGGGATTCCTAGTGGAAATACCTAAGGTGGTATTGGGATTGCTAGTAGGTTTTTTTTTTGTTGTAACAGTTGGATTAGTGTATGTGGGAATAGATGTCATAGTTGTGGAAGGAGGAATTATATTTCCACCTTGAATTTGAGTGTACCCCAAAATTTGAGCACAACTAGCTATTGTAGGAACATGTTTATCAATCATGTGAGCTAGGCTACACACAATATTTATTCCTTATTCATTATCAAACATTTTCCTCATAAACTATCTATGATAGGAATTACAATACCAACAATGTATTCAAAACTTAGAAAGCTTTGCAATTTCTCTAAATCTTCATCCATTTATTTTAGCTCTTCTTGAGGGACATTAGCAAGCATTGTGTCAATGTCAGTCAAATTGGTTATGGGTAGGGTGGTCATGGGAACATTATGATGTATCAAAGCTATGGTCCATAGTGGGTTGAATAGTATCAACACATTGAGTGAAAGAGTTGGAAAACTCAAGATCCATGACAAATGTAGTAGCACAGGATGGAAGGAGTCTCAAACTACATCTCACTATAGTATTGGTAATAAGACACTAGGTTGTGAAGCTCATTCAAGTTTCACCAAATCTAAGTGCACCCAAAATAGAGAATAGGCACTAGATAAATACAATCAAGCACCCTATAATATGAAATGCAATGCAAGTATGTAAAAAGAGAGAAACTTTTAGATTTTAAACAAGATAAATTAGTTATTATGCTATGCAAAACCTAAAAAATGATGTCTTTTAATGCCAGTTTTGATTTTCAAACAATGCAGCTAATTTGACCAATTAAACCTAATGCACTCAATAATAGATTTTTCCAATTTCTGAAGCTCACCCAGATTTAACAACATATTAAAATGAAGTAAACAAAGATAAATCACTATCTAGAATTCTGAAAAATCACCTATATAGGGATTAATTCACTTAGATGAATGGTTCTTAGAGCATAGGGTTTGCAAAAATTTAAATCTGAGTCTAATGTTGAATGCTAGGGTTTCTTGTTTTAGACTACAAGTTGTGGTTCAGTGAGTGAATTTTACAAATTTTGATGTCCAAATGCAAGTGGAATGAATGGAAAATGATGAAAAATATGAAACTTTTTGAAATACAATTTTGATCAAATTCTTGAATGTGAATGATTGAAAATACACTAATTTGCAAGTTCTATGCAAAATCAATGTAATATGCATGTAATTTTTTGAAGTTTTAAGATTTTAAAGCATGCAAAATGTATAAATAAAACCTTAAATGAGATGGAAACTAATGCAATGTTAACAACCCTAAATGAAATGCAAACTAATTCAATGCAATGCAAAATAATGCAAATCCTAGATCTAGGGTTTGAATGGACTCCAATTTTAAAAATTTGATATGCAATTTAAGGTTCACAAAAATGAAACATAAGAAAATATAGGTGAACAAAAAATGGAATTTGAAATGGAGTTATGCAACTATTTTCCTTATTTAATTAGGAAAAAGAGATCCCCTAGGGCAAGATTGACTTTTAACCTTTAGGTGAGTCAATCTTAATGGAGATCTTGTTTTTTCCTTATGATTGAGGATGGGGTAAATCGGCCAGAAATGCACTTTTGGGAGATGAATGAAAAATACCAAATGAAAGAAATTGTACACAATGTAACACTTGAATAATCAATTTGAAACCTTAATTTTGAAAAAATCTAGAAAGTTCTAGCAAATCTAAGCAGGTTATGATTTTATGCACCTATCACCAAAAGCCTTTGCTAAGTGTCCTCTTGGGATAGATTCGCTCTAGGGTGACTGGGTCTTACTTTAGGGGTTCAAAATATGCTTTCAAAGTCCTTTTATCTTGGATCTGCACTCACAATTCCTTTGGGTTTCACAATATTAAATTCATAATTAAATTTTGAAAGTGAGTTTTTCATGGCTTGACGACAATGTTGGAAAGTTTGAGAACTTTGCAAAATTACACTTTTGGTGTTTCTTCAATCCTTCTTCAACCTATTATCTACAAACACACACAAGAGGGAAAAATGTTTTTTTTTTAATGAATGGGGGTTTTCCTTGGTCTTGGAAATGAAACCTTGAAATTAAATAATGAAACATGAAATGAATAATGAATGAACACTTGCTATGTTGCAACTCACCAAACCCTTGAATTGACATCCTTGAAGGACTAAAACTCAACACATCTCTCTAAAATCTTGATCTTGCATGAATGTCTTGATTGGATGTTGATCTTTGATGCTTGAATCTTGACTTGAATGCTTGAAACCTACATCATAATGTTAGCTCCAAAAACATGCATGAATGAACATAACTCTGACATAATGCTTGAGATCTTGAATACAACAACAAATGACTGAGAAATATTGTCTTAAACAACTTTGACAATAATCTTATATCTTATAAAGTTCACCTCTTGCTTCTAGATTTTAGGATTTGAATTGATAAAGACCTTGTATTTATTGGTAATTTTCTAATTTTTCAAAAATTAAACATTACTAGCTGACATTTCAAATTTGAATTTGGATCATAAAAATGCTGCCAAAAACATATTAAAATTATGAATTTATCAACTAAAGGGTGTAATGACAGAAAAAGGTCTGCTTAACTTGGCCTTGATTTAGTGTTGTAACATGGCTAACATATTCACATTAGGTCTTGGGACCTTGTGAACTAATGGATTTAAATGGTACCTTGGTAACATGTTGTGAAGTGTTGTAACACACTTTCACACTTTTCTAAGGTGTTATTAATTAACTAAACCTAATAAACCTTTTTTTAATTTAAATAAACATTAATCTTACCTTATTTTAAAGTGTTGCAAAGTTGTAACATGCTTTCACACTTTTCTAGGCTTGTCATTAATAATTGGGCTTTCTTATGGTTTAATTGGCCCTATTTTGCATCCATAACCCCATTTGATGCATCTTTTCAAGGATAATATCGACACCAATCATTAGCCAATCATAATTCAAGTGTTTTAGTTTGAATGGCCCAAATTTAGTGATCTGGGACTCATTCACCACCTTGGGTGAATGGGTCCCACCTAGATCTTTTGGTCCCAAACTTGGTTTTACACATTTCTAGGCATTTTTAAATTTGGTCCCAAAATTTAGGCTTGGTGGGACTCATTCGCCACCTTAGGAAAATGAGTCCTATGTGACCCAAAATCAAAATTAATTCAAATTTCTCATGAGATTTTATTCTCCTAGATCTAATGTTGGCTTGTAGTGTTGTAATTTTGAGAATTCTTGCATAATTGAGTATAAATACAAGTTTCTTTCATTCATTTTACACCTAGCAAGTTGAATGAGCATTCCTATAGCAAGTTTGAGTTCACAAGAATTCACAAGAGAATTCAAGAGCATTCAAGGGAAGATTATCAAGTATTTTAGAGTAGCATTCAAGTATCAATCATCATGTCAAATATTTCATGCGTCATGTTTGTTATTGTGCTAACAATTATGATTTAGGGTTCATGATTCAAGCAAGAGTTTCATTCAAGATCAACATCATTCAAAGCAAGAGTCAAAGTCTACATCCATTGGAGCCATCTCAAGCATAATTGCATCACTTGCATTTCTAGGGTTTGGTGACTTGCAACGTCATATTTTTTTCATTCATCAATATCCATTCATATTTAATTCTTTTTTGAGATTTAATTACCAATAAGGGGTTTGACCAAGGAAAACCCCTATCCACTAACCAAACAACATTTTCCCCTCTTCTTTATGTGTGATTTATAGGTCTAGGTTGCAGATTTTCTAAGGAACAATATTGGAGAAAAGTTGCAAATCATTCAAAGTTGTCAAAGTAGTCATCAAGCCTTGGAGAACCTTGGAGAAGACCTACAGGTTGTAAATCAGAGATTCAGATCCAGAAACTGTTCAGGAAGGAAAGAGCAGACTAAGAAGAGCAAGATCAACCTTTAAAGTTCTAGAAAATCCCAACTAGATTGATTCGCCACTTCTAGCAAATGAGTTACAATTCCAGTCAAAATTTAGAATTTTGTAGATTCAGATACCCTTTTGGAGGATTCCTATTCCTGCACAATTTTCCAAAAATTGGAATGATTGATCTAGCTTGGTGAATGAGTCCTAGTCAACATTAAATTCATATTTTCTAGTGTTCCACATCTCCATCCAACCATCTCCAAATTTCCAAGTGCACACCTTCCTTTCTATAGCTTTTTTTCATTTTATTTACTTTTCTAGGTCATTTAGTGTTACTTTGCATTCAATTAGGGTTTTTCATTGCATCTTTCATTTCATTTTCTTTTCAAAGTTATTACTTGGTGGTGAAGCCCTTTTTAGTTTGCATTTAGCCCCTAGGACAACCCTATTAAAATATTTCTCTCTTTTGCATTGAAATCTTTAGGGTTACCCTTGAATGAAATTGGAAAAGTGGGTGTGCTCTATGTCCTAAGTCATATGATAACATCCATCCCACATATTCATCATTTCATTTTGGTGAACTTGCATTTAGAATGTTAAAATTCTAATTTGGAGTGCATCATCATCCCATATTTGGCTTGCATTGACATTGCATTAGGACTTGCATTGGTTAGCTTGCATCCTAGGGTTTCAAATTTTTCATTAGCAAAAGTTCATATAGATTAAATTTTTGCATATCATTTCATTGAAATTCATACCAAATCTAGACTTGCACTTAGCACATAGATTGAATCCAACATAAAAAAAAATCAATTAAAAATTTCTAAAAATTCTCAAAAAATCCCTACTAGGACTAATTCTCCACCTTGGGTGAACCAATCCCTGTGCATATTCTTCACTACATTTTCTAACATTTCAAGTTCAGTTTCTAGGTTTTTGTTTGATGTTATTTCCTTTATGTTTCAGTTTCTAGAATTTTTGTTGCAAGCATTTCATTGTTCTTAGCTTACATTGCATTTAGTAGCCCTTGTATGAGTATTTGGTGTCCTATTTCTAATATTTTAGTGATATGAAGTTTGAAACTCATGTCATCCCATGATAGCACAATCATTGTGGGTCTTGGGTTGTCTAGCTCTTTCACTCTTAGTATTGACATTAGTACACTACGTATGGACAATACCCTTAACAACTCTTTTCCTTCAACTAGTGTGATGCAAGTTGAATTAAGGAATGATAACTTGTCCCACAAGAAACATAATTCAAATTCATGAGGACCTAGAAAACATACAACATCAAGTGAAAAATGAAAACATTTCAACTACTGCCATCCCTACTATAGACAACATTCACTGTGCATGCTTGAAAGTGAAGATGGCCTTGACCTTCTGAAAAACATAATGCAAATATTTGGAAAACACCTCACTCCAACCAATAGTTGTCCTTTACCTACTAGCAATATCACAAGCCAAGGAGGAACTCAAATTCCTCCTCCCACAACCATTTCCTCAATACCTACCTATACCAACCCCCAAGTCACGACAACAATGCAAACAACTAGTAATGTGATTCCTTCCTTGGGTATTTCTTCTATCATCCCTAGTTCTTTTGTGGCATCACACATCATATCTCCTACCACTTTACCACCCATAAGCATGTCAATTTTCCTTGGAGATATTATGAACACCGATGCCACAAGGTGTAGAGTTTCCTAGATTTTAGAAATACAAAGGAAAGGGAGATCCTTCTAACCATGTTAATTATTATATTTCCTTATATAGTGACTTTGTTCTTGATAATAGACTTTTTCCTAAGCTTTTTCCTAGGTCGTTGAAAGATACTGCCTTGGAATGGTTTTCTTCTCTACCAAACAACTCAATTCACTTATTCGATGAACTTGTTGAGATATTTGTTAATCATTTCCAAGTGCATGTGACTCCTAAGATGACCTTGGGCGATTTGATGATATGCAAGCAAAAAGAAGAAAATATAACTGACTTTATCTCATGCTACCAATAGCTTTATTCCCAACTCGATGTCAAGGTCCTCGATCCTCACCTTCAAAAGATGTTTATAAAAAAATTGCAAAGCAATATTGAAGACAAGCTCACCATGATGAAATTTCCATCCTTTATGCACTTGTGTACTACCCTCCTTGATTATCAAAACTTGATTAGTAGTCATGATGCAAAGTCCACTCCCAACCGAACTGAGAAGTCCAAGCTTACAAAAAAAAACAATTCCCAACCCTTTGGAAAACAAAACAAAGGGTTACTTCAATTAAATCCCCCTCAACAAACAACTCAAAATGCCAATATAACCAAGTAGTTGTTGTTAAATCTGTGACACCCTTTAGCTATGAGGATGCGAAAAGAAAATTCACTCCCTTATCCAATACCCTTCATAACACAATGTCCCAACTTTTAGAAAACCAAATAATTACCTTGCCTCCCATCAAAACATCTAATCCTAATAATCCCTTACCCCTGAACTTTAGATCAAATGCTTACTGCCACTATCATTGAAAAAATGGACATGATATAGAACATTAAAAGCGTCTTAAAAATCTTGTGCAAGACCTCATTGATTCTGGTTTCCTTTCTGTTGGAGGTGTTAGTGATCAAGGAAATAGGTTTGTTGCCCCTCCTAACCAAAAATTGCAAATTTTCACAAACCCCATGCCAAAACATAACATTTCTTTTGTCAAAGCCAATGAAACTACAAAGAATGATGTGTTGAATGTTGATACAAATGATGATAAAAATTATTCTATTCAACATGATTCTATAGAAAATGATCCTATGGATGACATGGTAGGAGTGATAGATGCCATTCCTCATAAGGGCCGAACTATAAATCCACTTGACATTGCTTTCACCTCTAAGGATATACTTAAACATGCACTCAATGGTCCTCTTTACATAGTTGGTTGTATCTATGACAAGCTCACTAATCGGATACTAATAGATCCCGCCTGTGGAGAGAATGTGATCATCGAGGAATTCTTACTTTTGCATGAGCTCTATCAAGATATATACGATAAACCAAAATTATGGATAAAGACATATAATGGTTTTTCTTGCCCTACGATGGGATCGATCACTCCTCCTTTACAAATAAGATCAAAAAAATTAGATGTCTCATTCTCCATCATTTCGCAGTCAAACTAGTTTCATGTGAAGCTAGGCCATCCATGGCTTCGCTCTATAAAATTTTTCCCTTTGACAATGAAATATTTACCGTCCACCATAGTAGCTTTAACCCGTTGTCCTCTAAAGGTAACTTTTCCTTAGATTCCTTTTGGCTCAAGCCCATGGAAGATATAAAACCATGAGAATGCTTCTTTTTCTTGTCTTATCAAAAGTTCAAGGAAAAAAAGATAGCAAAACTATCCCTCTGAAACATGTCCCCACCCACCATCGAGCCTACTATCCTTGACGAAACCATGCTTGAACCTAAACAAATTCCAAACAACCAAGACCAACCTAAAATAGAAACTTCACCTACCTCCTACAAATGACCAAGAGACAATGAAAACAACCTTGTCACACCTAGAATAAAACAGGTTTACAAAGTCAAAGAGAAAGTGCTCGAACAACCTCTTGTGGTTCCTTTCATTCCTCCCCTTAGGGAAAATAAGAAACCTATGGTTGATCAACACACTCCTACACAAATGCAACTTGAAAACCAAAATAAAAGAAAAAGAGGTGCTAGAGAGCATAAGCGTAGATGTCGTGCCCTTGCTCACAAGTTACATGAAGAATTAAATAAAGAAAATCAAAATCCAAACTTGACTAAAGCAATGCATGATAACCCTACTCTTGCCTTGAAACAAAAAAATATAATACAACAACCACAACAAGAGTTGAACTCTTCCATGGATATTATCATTCAAGCTCATATTGTGATTAATTTGGATGATGATGAAGAGGTGCATAATGAATTGAATACATTATTTTCCTCTTCTATGAGCTTAGACGACAATTCTCCTACAAAGAGTGTCGAACTTGGTGCTTCCCCTAGTTCGACACTTGCTCAATTATCCCTTTGGCTAGTTGTCCGCCTTTGGTATACAATGAACATGATTGGGAGGCATATGACCTGCTTTAGGTTGACTCGCTTGTGCCTTACTAGTCTTTTGCATTATTTATTTTTCATTTTATTTTGTGTGATTGGATGTGCATAATGTGATCCCCCGTGACATTATGTTTGATGCTCTCTCCCTCTTTGTGACATTCCTCTATTTTTACCTTCATTCTTCTCTATGTAGTCAATCTTTTACTTTTCACTCTTTATCTTTTTCATTTGTCTTGTGTTTTCCTTTTGGGGATGACACAAGGCATCAAGAAATTCATGTCTCTTCCATGTTGACCCAAAATATTTTTCTTTATCTTTATCTTTTTCATTTGTCTTGTGTTTTCCTTTTAGGGATGATGCAAGGTGTCGAGACACCCATGTCTCTTCCATGTTGACCCAAAATATTTTCCTTTGCTTTTCTTTATTTCTTTTTCATTTGTCTTGTGTTTTCCTTTTGGGGATGATGCAAGGCATTGAGACATTCATGTCTCTTCCATGTTGGTCCCCAAAATGTTTTTCTTTATTTTTTTTCTCTTTGTGTCATTCTTCTAGTTCTGTGTGTATTTGGGGAATGATGACAGTTTCAAGCTCTTTAAAAAAAAATTGTAGCAAGGACATACTGACCCCAAATCCATAGATCCCTTATGTGTTTGGTGTTTACATTTTGGGGGCAACCCCTCTCTTTTCTTTTTCTTTTGCATGACGTAGCTTTACTTGGAAACATATGACTTGGCATAGGGCTTTCCAAGTTAGCTCTCATATTTTCTTATTGTTAGCATTTATCATTTGCTACTTTAAAGTAATTACTCACATCATTGTGTTTAGCAATTTTTTTAAAGTGGGGGCATACATTGGCATTATTCTTTTTCATTTTTCTCTTTTTCATGGTTCATTGTGCAATCTTCTTACTTTATATGATGTGTTTTTTCGCTTTTTGGATGACATTGGGTGTGATGTCTTTCAAGAGCCTGATCTCTCTTAGCATATTACATTCCTCTTAGTGGCTTGATATGACACATTGCATCCCCTAAGTTGTGAAAATTTTATTCTTTGATTGGTCCTCTCTTGGATACATTAGGCACAATTTTCCCTAAGTTAGAAACCTTGCATGAAATAAGCAATACTCCTTTGAACATTCTCTATTCTATATTTTGCATTTGCGGTTATATGGTGACCTTGCATAACTCAACTTGCATGCATATATAGCCATCTTGTTTGTTCATGAGCTCCAAGCATACACAGTTTTGCTTGTCTCATGAATCTTCAAAACCATTTTTGCATGGAACCTTAACAAAGTTATCATGATGTGTAACTTTGGCATGGTTTGAGAAGGAAGCCCGATCAAGGCATGACTTTCACCATAGCCACTTGTGTGTGCAAGAACTTACTAGCCATGAGTGTATGTGTCTCACCCTCTTAGGACTTCTCACCCAGTAGATAGCCTATAGTTTCGTTGCCTCAGAGTGAGTATGCATTTTCAGATAAACAACCTAGATTTGATCCACAACACATTGGACAAATGGTCATAGCTTAATCCACCTCTATTCCTTTTCATGTCATCTTCTTTATGTCTTTGGCAGTGCATGCTTGTGTCTTTTTGTTGCTCTTTACATCATTTTCATGTGTGTTCTTTTGTGCTTATGTTGGTTTTCCATAGGGCCTTGGTCATGGGGGTTTGCACAACCCCCTTGGTCATCATTGTCCTATCTTATGAGCATTGGTGCATTTGGCCTACTTTAGTGCGAGTTGGAAGCAAGTTCCTCCTCTCACTAAAGTGGGCACTAAATATATTTTGATGGAAAAAAGGTCCCCTTAACTTGGCCTTGATTTAGTGTTGTAACATGCCTAACATATTCACATTAGGTCTTGGGTCCTTGTGAAATAATGGATTTAAATAGTACCTATCTAAAGTGTTGTGAAGTGTTGTAACAAACTTTCACACTTTTCTAAGGTTTTAGTAATTAACTAAACCTAATAAACCTCTTTTTAATTAAAATAAGCATTAGTCTTTCCTTATTTTAAAGTTTTGCAAAGTGTTGTAACACACTTTCACACATTTCTAGGCTTTTCATTAATAATTGGGCTTTCCTATGCTTTAATTGGCCCTATTTGGAATCCAGAAGCCCCATTTAATACATCTTTTTGAGGATAATCCTGACACCAATCATTAGCCATTCATAATTCAGGTGTTTCAAGTTTGAATGGCTTGGATTTAGTGATTTGGGACTCATTCACCACCTTGGGTGAATGGGTCCCACCTAGATCTTTTGGTCTTGAATGTAGTTTTACACATTTCTAGGCATTTTTAAATTTGGCCCCAAAATTTAAGCCTTGTGGGGCTCATTCTCCACCTTGGGAAAATGAGTCCCACGTGGCCCAAAATCAAAATTAATTCAAATTTCTTGTGAGATTTTATTCTCCTAGATCTAATGTTGGTTTATAGTGTTATATAATTTCAGGAATTCTTGAATAATTGAGTATAAATACAAGTTTCTTTCATTCATTTTACACCTAGCAAGTTGAATGAGCATTCTTATAGCAAGTTTGAGTTCACAAGCATTCACAAGAGCATTCCAGAGCATTCAAGGGAAGATTATCAATAATTTTAGAGAAACATTCAAGTATCAATCATCATGTCAAATATTTCATGCATCGTGTTTTTTATTGTGCTAACAATTATGATGTGGGGTTCATGATTCAAGAAAGAGTTTCATTCAAGATTAATATCATTCAAAGAAAGAGTTAATGTCTACATCCATTGGAGCCATCTCAAGCATAATTACAACACTTTCATTGCTAGGGTTTGGTGAGTTGCAACATCATAACTTGTTCATTCATCAATCTCCATGCATATTTCATTATATTTTAAGGTTTAATTACCAACAAGGGGTTTGACAAAGGAAAACCCCTATCCACTAGCCCAAAAACATTTTTCCCTCTTCTTTGTGTGTGATTTATAGGTCTAGGTTGCATATTTCCTAAGAAGAAAGATTAGAGAAAAGATGCAAATCATTCAAAGTTGTCAAAGTAGTCATCAAGCCTTAGAGAACCTTGGAGAAGACCTACAGGTTGCAAATAAGAGATTTGGATCCAGAAACCAATTAGGAAGGACATAGCAAATTGAGAAGACCAGGATCATCCTTTGAAGTTCCATAAAAGTCTAACTGGAGTGATTTGCTACTTCTGGTAAATGAGTCCCAGTTCTAATCAAAATTCAGATTTTTGCAAATTTGGATACCCTTTTGGAAGATTTTTATTCCCACACAGTTTTTCAGAAACTAGACTGATTCACCCAGCTTGGCGAATGAGTCCTAGTCAACATTAAAGTTAGGATTTTTAGTGTTCCAAACCTCCATCCAGCTATCTGCGGATTTCTAGGTGCACACCTTCCTTTATGTAGCTTTCTATTTCATTTCATTTACTTTTCTAGGTCATTTCTTACTTAGTGGTGAACCCCTTATTAGTTTGCATTCAGCCCCTAGGACAACCCTATTACAAGATTTATTTCTCTTTTACATTGAAATCTTTAGGGTTACCCTTGAATGAAATAGGAAAAGTGGGTGTCCTCTATGTCTTAAGTCATATGATAGCATCCATCCCACATTTTCATCATTTCAAGGGGACCCATTCACCCAAGGGTGAATGAGTCCTGACGTAAATTGCTAGGACCTATTCATTTAATGGTGTAAGAAATTATAATTGGGTGATCCCACAATAGTGGTTTACAATTTTTGGCCAAACTCGACATTGAAATATTTTTTTTAACTAAATATTCACTTTCAGGCACCTATAGTGGCTAAACTGTGAGGAATTTGAAGATGATGCAAACTAGAGTTTCATGACATTTTGTCTGTAGATTCTAAATATAATATTTTCAAAAATTTTGGAATCAGTTTACACTTTTTTTTCCATCTCCCTTGAAAACTAGTTTTTTTCAGAAAACAACATTTTAAAAAAGTGACACTCACCTTATAACGCATAACTTTTTTTCCATGAAGGATAAAATTCTAATTCTTTCAAATTTAGATTTGTAACTTTGATATCTAGTGCTTCCACTTGGTTAGATAGTTTTTAATTGAATATTTTGTCTTTAATCATGTTTCAAAGTCAAACCAATTACAATTCAAACATAGCGCGATCGTATAACATGTAACTTTATTTATATGTATCAAAATTCTTTTTTTTTGTTGGATCAAGGACTTCAATATCTAGTGCACTCATATTTTTCAAATTTTTTTTATAATCTGCTATTTTTCCACATGTGTAGAACAAAGAGCTTGATTTTTGGTGAAAACCCTATGTTTAATAAAACTAAAAAAAAAATACATAATAAAACCCAAACATATTAAAATTATATTCGTTAGATAGGTTGTTCTGAGGATGACCTAATTCCAGTTGGGTTTGTGAAGTCTACCATTTTCGTCTTCAACCTGAGCTCTAAAGTGCAAAAATATGGACTTTTTGGGTGTCTGCGGGGGAGAATAGGGGATAAGGGGGGTTTGAATGAACCCCTAGGGGTTTGAGCAAACCACCCTTCCCCAATGCATTTTGTTTCTTTTTTGGGAGGGAAAAAATTAAATGGGTTCGCTCGAACTAGTAGGTTCGTACAAACCCCTAAATTTTTTTTTTTTCCATGTGGTCATTTTTTGTGAGTTTTTCTGCCTCACTTGAATTGTAAACCACTTTTGTGGGTTTACCCAATTACATTAAATTAAATACTAATTCACCTTTCAAAAATTGTAATTAATTAGGCTTGTAGATGCATAATTTAGTCAATTAGAGGCTTAATTAAGGGACCCGAACATAATGTGAAAATGTAAAGGTGAACATTTCCTGACACTATAACTATTCCATGATAATTTCATCCTTACCATCCACCTCGACCTCTCATACCCAAAACTAATTGAATAGGACTAACAAGACCCTCCTGATTTTGACACATTTAAAAATGAAAAGGCCATTCTAGAGCTTGTGCAAACCCATACCCATATTCCATCAGGAGATCATAAGCAAGGTTTCCAAATGCTAATGAGTTTATCAACAAACTTTGGAGAAAAATAATGTATTTTAGTGGAACTATCAAATCTATAGATACATCCTTTAATAGTGTGCTTCACCTTCCATTTTCTCCTACTTCACTTCAAGATGGATCACCTCTCCTTATTGAGGAAGCTATAGGTATAACTCTAGGTACATAAGAGACACCCAAATTGGCATAGATTGAACCAACTTTATATCTTAAGTTAAACATGAACATCTCTAAAGTTCTTAGAGATTATATTTGCTTGGTCTTGTGTTGACATGCCTAGCTTGGACACATATTGGGTTGTCCATCACCTTGTGGTAAACCCTGATGCTAAACCAGTTCATCAAAAGATAAGAAACATGCATCTTAACATGGACCTTTTAGTCAAGAAAGAACTTGAGAAGTTGCTAGATATTGTATTCATGTATCCTATTGACTATCTAAAATGGGTTTCTACTATTTTAGCTATAAGAAATAAAATCAAAGGAAAATGAGTATGTATAGATTTTAGAGACATCAACAAGGATTTCTCAAATATTATTTTCCACGTCTAAATATTGACATGATTATTTATTTCACAGTTGGTCATGAGATGTTCTCTCTTATGGATGGATTTTTAGTGTATAACAAATTTCAGATAGCACCTAAAGGCCAATATAAGATAACTTTTATTACTTTGTGGGTACACTTATAAATTCAAGCCATTTGGTGTAAAAAATATTGGTGCTAGATATAAAAGGGCCATAATTATCATATTTCCCAAGTTTGGCATGGAACGTACTGTTAGTGCTCATAAATAGAATGATTCAGTTTGTAGGTTATTTTATTGAGTGGAGGATGTAAGATGACTAGAGGATATATGGTTTTGGTGAAGGGTGTCCAGATTGGTACCTTGTACAAGCTTGATGCATGCACAGTTTAATGCAATAGTTATTTTGACAAGTTGAAGAAGAGACCTTTAGATTCTTCATCCTCACCATCAAATTGAGTAGAGATGAAATTTGTAGTATCTATATTTGATGGTCATACATTTTGGGTACCTACGGGTGCTCATTCCTTGGAAAGGAAGCTTCTTTGAAAGAAGAAAATGTTGTGGCACCAAAGAATTGGTCACATTGGTGAGACAGGTATTAGAGCCCTAAAATCTTAGACCCTTATTGAAGGCCTTAATGATTGTAATCTCTAGTTTGAATTTTGCAAAATTGTGTGTATAGAAAAAAAAGCCACATTTCCTTTTATTCCAGTTTTATAAAGTCTCATGGGGTTTTGGACTATGTTCATGCAAATGCATTTAGTTTTGTGAATGTTTCTTTGTTATCTAAATCTATGTAATTTATCTCATTTATAGATGATTACAGTAGAAGAGCATTTGTTTATTTCCTCAAGAGTAAATTTTAAGTTTCTTGTTGATTTAAGGAGTTTAAGGCCTTGGTTGAAAATGAAACTAGTAGAAATATTATGTATTTTAGGAAGTTGACAATGAGGGTTAGTTTTGTTTGGAAGAGTTTGACAAGTTTTGTAAAGAGAATGGGATTGGTAGACATAAGACAAATCTAGACACCCCACAAAAAAAAAGAGTTTCAGAGAGGATGAACATAATGTTGATGGAGAGGGATAGGAGTATGCTAAGTGGAGTTGGCCTTGAGAAAAATTTCTGTGATAAAGCTATAGCTATTGCATGCTATTTGATCAACAAATCTCCTACATCAGTTCTTTCTGATAAGATACCCATAGAGGTGTGGTCTTATAAAAATAATTTGATGAGATATATTAGATTATTTGGTTTTGAATCTTACGTTCATATTTTGATTGAGAAGAGGTCTAAGTTGGAGAACAAGGAAATTCGATGCATTTTCATTAGCTATGGTGTTAGTGTGAAAAGGTAGAAGGTTTGTGATCTAGTAGCCAAGAAGGTTATCAACAACAAAAGTGTGATTTTTGAGAGATGAAACCTTCCTATTGGGATACAATTGGAGAAAGAGGAGAAACATAAGGAGGTAGTTCATATTCCACCTACTCTAATGAAAAAAGAACTATTTACTCTTGTTGGACCTGATGGTGAGGAGAGTTTAAGAATCTCTAAAAGTTTTGAAGAAGAAGGAGAACTGAGCAACCTTAGCAACTTAGGAGGTCTACGAGAGATAGGTGAAAACCTAATAGGTTTGGATATTCACCTAAAAGGTTTAGTTATTCATTATTAAATTCCAGTTGTATTTTTTCTTTGATTTCTAACATTGATGAGCCTAGGACTATTATAGAAGTTATGTGTATGAATGATACAGATTCCTAGATAAAAGCCATGGATGAAGAAATGATTTTTTTAAGAAAAATGATACTTGGGATCTGGTACCCTTCCTTAATAGACATAAACATGTTGGTCATAGATAGGTGTTCAAGAAGAAATGTGGTCATGATGGTAGTATTGAGAAGCATAAGGCATGGTTAGTCACTAATAGGTATTCTTAGATGGAGGGAATCGACTATGGTGAGATTTTATCTCCTATTCTGAAGAGAACATCTCTTCAATTTTTGTTATCACTTGCAACAACACATGATCTAGAAGTGGAACATATCAATGTGAAGACAGTTTTCCTTCATGGTGACCTAGAGGAAGAAATTTGTGTCATAGGTACAACATTTCATGGATGAAGGTAAAGAACATTTTGTATGCAAGAGTTGAAAAAGTATTTGTTTGGTCTTAAGAAATATCCTAAGATGTGGTACTAGAAATTTCACACCCATGTGTTTTCTTTGGTATTTTTGATCTCGATCTAAATCTGACCATTGTGTTTGTTACAAATATGATAATTGCCACATTCTCATAATTTCATTATATGTAGATGATATGTTGTTTTTTGAGAATGGTTAAAGGTTGATTTCAGATTTGAAATATCAATTGTTAGCATAGTTTGAGATGAAGGATCTAGGTGTAGCGAGGTATATTATGGGGATGAAGATCAAAAGAGATAGAGCTAATAGAAAGCTTTGGTTAAGCAAGAGAAAGTATGTGAATTCAGTGCTAGAGATATTTAGCATGACAACTTGTAGACAATTATTTGTTCCTATAATACAAGGGATGAAGCTTTTTGTGAAAGACTGTCCAATTTCTCCTACTACGATGGAGGACATGACCAGAGTACCATATGCAAGTGTTGTCAGTAGTATTATGGATTTTATGGTCTGTACGAGGCCATACATTTCTGAAGTAGTGGTAGTCCTTAGTTGGTTTATGGCTAATCCTAGATGGATACATTGGGATGTAATGAAGAGAGCTTTTAGATTTTTTTTGGGTACTTTTGAGTATTCCCTATATTTTGATGGTTATCCTACAAGACCTTAACACTCAATGAGTATTTATGGATATGTGGATTCAGATTGGATATGTGACATTATTAGTAGAAGATCCAATAGTGACTATGTATTCATGATGTTTGGTGGTGCTATTAGTTGGATGAGTAAGTGGTAGGTTGTAGTCACTTTTTCCACTATAGAAGAAGAGTACATGATAGTTACTCATTCTTGCGAAGAAACAATTTGGCTTAAGAGATTGTGTTCTAATATTGGTTTTGATGCAAGACAAATTACTATAATTCATTGTGACAGTTAGTGTGCCATTACTTAGCAAAGAATAATTCCAAAAGAAAACATTTTGATGTTCAATTTTATTTTGTTCTTGATATAGTTGAAGATGAAAAGGTGAAATTAGAGAATGTTGATACTTTGGTGAATGTTGTAGATGCATGTTGATAAAGCTAGTGAGAATTGATATGTTTAGAGGGTGTTTAGAGTCCATAGGCCTCATGACCTCTAGAAGTTAAATCTTGTTTTTTCATTGCACCTTCAAAGGTGTTCAATAGGTGAGAGAATGTTAGGAAAAATAAGGTGTCTCAATATTTAATTATTCTTAGCATGTTTAATTATTTAATGTTGAAATTATATTTGATAATTATCCCATGTTGCTTTGTGAGTTATAACTTAGTTTCTATCTCCAAGGAGGAGTCAAGTTGGAAATTTCCATTTACATGTGGAGTTGTGGATGAAGGAAATTTCTATTTCATGTTAAGTTTGCATGGAATGTGAGCTTTGGAGGTGCAATCATATTTTGACAGGTGCAAGTTTTGCATGTGTAGATTTAGTTACAATTGGTAGTTGTGATATTGCATGTGGTGACATGTGGAAACTTACTGTGCATGTGTAGTGGATTTGATACTTTCCATGTTGCATCTTTGGCCTTTGGAATTCAATTTTAGATATATCTTTAATTAATGCATTGTAAGCTTCTCTATATTGAGCACTTGTGTTTTAGAGTTGTAGATCGTTGTTTTGTTGAAGTACCATTATGTTGTCAGAGTTACTCCAAATTTAACAAGTAGGAAGGCTCCTACAAGAGGATAACTTTGTAATTACATTTTAACTTGTGTATTGTTGATGAATAATATAATTGAGTCGTGTTTTGGAATTTGGTATTTTTCTCAGAAAAGGGTTTTTCTCCATGCAAATTATGTGTTATTTTTTTATTGTTTTATTTATTTATAACATGTATGTGCATCTAATCTTGTAATATTTTAAAGGTGATTAATAAATGTTTGCAACTCTCTCCTGCTTAGATTGATGTAGGAAGCATCTTCTACACACTCAACTTCCTTTCAATAGATATTACTACACCCATCCAAATCATGATTTAGAATGAGGGGAAATTGAAGATGAGATGCAGCAAGGAATTCTTAGTTTAGCCCAGTGATCTACACTTCATTGCAAATATTGATTTTTTTCTCTTGGTCTATCACAAGGTTGGAAATAGAGTTCACTTCTAAATTAGCTTCCATGTAGACATGTTGGATTAGATCGTCTAGCGTAGGGACTATTTTTGTTAAGATATGATTGATTTCTAGTTTGGTGTGTATCTTTTCTAAACTATATTTATAATTATAATAGAATTTCTTTTGATTTTTATATTATATATTTTTTAATATAAATTTAATTTTAAATAACAAAGTTTAAGTTTCAACTTTATTGTTGGTTTCATTAGTTAGTATTTTAGTTGCAGCAGAAATGGAAAAAGTAGAATCTTGAATAATACATCTAATGATAGAAATATTTGGATTTCCTCTAGAAGCATCATCAGAGTTCAATTCAATCCATCCCTCAAATGGAACCTATTGTCTAAATTGGATCCTAAAAAAACAAAATTAACTCATTGTACATCTTGAATGGGGACTTCAAAACTAATTATTTTATTTTTATTTATTTATGAATATATTTTAGTTATGTTTTAGTTCTTTTATGTACATGATTACAGCATGATACTCAAGCGGTATCATTGTAAATCACCTATCCACTCAATTCTAAATAATTTTTCTTTGACTATTCTTTCAATATTTCTGTCACCACTATCACTATAAATTATACGTGGAAACATAATAATTCTAATTTATAAAGATTATAAAAACAATTAAACTTTATAGAACTTTTAATTATTCCTAATAAAAAGAACTTTCTAAGAAACGCCTTCCTGTTTAACTTCCAAATTTGAATAAAAAAAACCGAATTCAACTTTTTCCTTTAGGAATTTCGAAGAAAATCGCATCATCATGTGTTTGTTACAATTCAGAACGCAAAGGCAAATATAGGAAGAGTTTGTTGCTGAAGGGGTGAAATCAAATCTCAGCGAGATCCTTTGTAGATAACGGCACGCCATGTTTGGCACCTTAGCAAGTTCTGATATCATGTTCGACAGCTCTATATATAGGGCATGCGACCAGATGCAGTTGCAATAAACATAAACTAAGTAATGGCTCAACTAGCATATAGTGCTGGGTTTCTGGCTCTGCTCTTATGTGCATGTCTATGTAAGGGTACAGAGGCAAAGCGTAAGCAGAATGGAGGGTACGTACCAGGGAAAGTTCTACCTGGAGAAATAGATTTGCTTGAATTTCCTTTAAACTTAGAGTACTTGGAGGCTGAGTTCTTTCTTTTTGGGGCTCTTGGGTATGGGCTCGATAAAGTTGCACCAGAACTGGTAAGTGGAGGGCCTCCTCCCTTAGGAGGCAAGAAAGCTAATCTCGACCCTGTCACCCAAGATATAATTCTTGAATTTGCTTACCAGGAAGTTGGTCATCTAAGGTGAGCCTGTATCATGGAATTTCAATTATATGTTTGTAATATGAATAATGCTTATTAAAGTTTTAAGCTTTTTAAGAATTTAAGTAGCCCACACGTTATGTTAATGTGTTTGGTTATTTATCTGTAGACATTCTCTGTATAATATTTTATGTTGTTAAGATTTTGGTTTAAACAACACACTTTAAGCTTTGATTTGTTTGCATGGCTCATTTGAAATCACAAGAATAGATGGATCCTGTTAAAAAATTAGTTTGATTTCAGAAGAATCACCTATTCAAATCAAAACTTAAAGTATGCTGTGAGTGTTTTTTTCCTGAATTTTACTGTCTGTAGTTTATTTGCATCAAGGTTTCGGATCACACTCCGTGATCCATCATGAGATGAAAAAAAAGCTGAATGACAAAAAAAACATTCTCATTGAATATGAACTGTAGAAATGAACATGGATGCAAATAAACTACACACAGTTAAATCCAAAAAAAATACTCAATAAATATGGACTGTGGAAATCTTATGTCTTTAAAATATGCTGTTTAAACATACCCGTTTATAAACTGTATTTAAAGACTGTGTACCACTATCTATAGTGGTAAATAGGACTGGCAAACAACCTGCAACTTGTTTGTTACTTTGGGCTATTTAAGCTCTTACTACAAGACTTGCAAGAGAAAAGCCTAACTTGATTGTATGTGTCATAACGTGGATAATTTTGAGAGGGTTTTTGTTGAGTTTTCCCACAGAACTTTTACGACTATGCTGATTATTTGTCTTATCACTTAAATGCAGGGCCATAAAGGATACTGTGAAGGGCTTTCCTCGACCTCAACTGAATTTGAGTGCTGAAATATTTGCCAATGCCGTCGATTTTGCATTACAAACGGAATTAAATCCTCGATTCGACCCTTATGCTAACACTCTAAATTATTTGCTTGCAAGTTATTTGATTCCTTATGTTGGACTCACAGGCTATGTTGGCACCAATACTCAGCTCCAATCTAAACCTGCAAAACGGGTGAGTAGCTCTAACACTATACACCATAGAATTAAGACAGATAAGTTTGGACTAATAAGGAAAAGTAGAAGGAAATTATTGCTATCTTACCGACACAAGCATTAGAAATGTTGATATTGCACAATTATCTTCCTAAGTTTTCAATTTTGGGTTAACAATATATTCTAAATTTTCATATTTGTTTAGGTGGTTTATCTAAAATTAAATTAGTAGGTGAGTTCTATTGGAGAAATAAGTATGATTTCAGATGATCCATTTAAACAAGTGAAATTTTAGAATATGCTGTTTAAACCCAGCATTGCAATGATATCTGTAATCAGATTAGTAGATGAGTCTTATTGAAGAAGTGTGATTTCACAAGATCCATCTAAACAAGTCAAAATTTAGAATATGCAATAATAAAACATAAATATATAACTTAAATTGCAAATAATTATGATAGAGCTAATGGAGCTGTCATCTATGAGCATGGCACATTTACAGGCAAGAACAGAGATGGGTCCTAAGTAAATTGGATGGGAATTATATCCTCTTAAAGAACATCCCACAATGAAAATTTACCAACCATTAGTTTCTATGAACTTTCTATTTAACCTGTGTTGAATTTGATTTATCTTTCAAGAACTCTTACTAAGTTTTGTTCTCTCTGTCTGCATTGAACGCATTAGCTTTTAGCTGGCCTTCTTGGAGTAGAATCCGGGCAGGATGCAGTGATACGTGCCTTGTTATACGAGAGGTTGAATGAGAAAGTGAAGCCATACCCGTACACAGTGGCAGAATTCACAGTCAAACTTTCTGCGATGAGAAACCAGCTCGGCCACACTCTACATGCGGACGAAGGTCTGGTAGTGAGTCAAACGGAGGGAGCTGAAGGAAAAGTGAAGGGGAACATTCTTGCAGGTGATAAGTACTCGGTAGCATATGCAAGAACCGCAGCTGAAATCCTGAGAATTGTTTACGCCACTGCCAATGAATCAGTGCCTGGAGGACTCTTCCCTCATGGTGGGAGTGGAAAAATTGCTCTCTCCTTTCTCAAATGATCACATTTCATCACCATCTTTTTAACAAAATAAATGCTAATTCATTGGCTACCTGTAAATTTGTGGTTTGGGGGATTGTATCATTTGAGGGTTGTGATTCAGCGATAGATTGGTTGTCTATCTATGACCGACTCTTAGATCTGTATGTGTGTAATGCCCTTGCTTTGTACTGCTCTTTTTTGGTTTGAATAATATATATTACTATATATAATTATATAAGTTGTATATAATTTATATTTAGAATAAAATATTTTTTTAAGAAAATAAATAAAATAACTTTAAGCATATGCATCTATTTATGCTTTATTTATTTAAGTATATATGTAAGTAATCTTTTATAATATAGTAGAGAGGATCTAATATTCACATATCCTAATATCACGTGCATGCTAAGCTTTTGAACAATACATTAAATTTTCAGAAAAAATTAGGAAATCCTTGAATGTTAATTAAGACCAAGTCCTTAAGTGGTTATTTCAAACATATATTATGACCACTGAGAAAATTTCACAAATACTCTAATTAATGCTTATAAAATCTGCATGTTTATACAAGTTTGTAATGTCACATTGTACAGTTATAATAAATATTATATATAATTTTTTTTCATGTTTCAAATGTGTTTGAGGTCCACTTATTTTGATAGCAATGCGTCATTACATATTACTAGATCAATCGTAAACCAAAATTTTAGCATGTGTGAAGCCTCTCTCTTAACACTACTCTTTTTCATGATAGGAATTGGATGTTAAAACTTCTTTCACTCATGTGTAAACACTAACATGAAGAAATACACTCATTTGTAGGTGTCGAGAGCAAGAAAAATAATCATAACCACTCTACATAGACATTGATGGGAAAAAGCCACTCTTGCACAAGCATTAACAACAAAATTTCACTCTCAAAATTGCCACCAGTTCAACTCAAAAATTATAGATTTTCTAGGTAATGAATAAATCCTTCCCTTATTAGGATTCCAAATTTGACACAGTATTTCTCTATATAAATTTATCTAATCATATCTATACTCCTATAATACACCACATTATATAAAATATTATGTCATGTTTTAAATTTATTTGAGGTTAACTCATTTTAGTTCATTACACCATTACATAATACTAAGTTAATCCTAATCTTAAATTTGAGTGTATATGCAAATTGTCTCCCTTAATGACTTACTATCTTTTATGATGGGAATTTATTGTCAAAGCCTACCTCTCCACTCATGCACATGTGTTGAATGGAAGAAACAAACCCATGTGTAGGCATTGGCTTGTAAAAACACACTCATCACCATGTGTATGCATATTTTTCACATGTATATTCAGACATATATTCCATAGTTCATATTTTTTCGTAATAATCTCTTCTTAGTCTACAATGTAACTTGAAAGGGTTATTTATAAAAATACCATCACCATTTTTTGTTGAGGATTTTATAATTATATACAATTTGGGGGTTATATATACATATATGTATGGTATGTGTGTATAGATATTGAAAATCCAACAAATTGTAGAGTTATTTCTGCTACAGTAATTTCTCTTTTTTCCTATAATATAATTTCAAAGAGTAAATTTGAAAGAAAATCTTGGGTTTTACAATGATATATATAGATGAGGTTTATATTTATAATAGCTAGTTTCTATTGATAATTTATATTTAGATATTATTTCTAAAGAGGAGTTTCTTTATATTGCCATATTAAAATTCTATATATGTGTATATAGCTTTTGATATGAGTAAATGTTGATATACAATTATGTTTGCGTGGTTTATATGTTTATGTTTATATATATATATATATTCATGATTTTCTCTACTTTACTAGATTACACCTCTATATAAGCATATTTAGCTATGTAGCTATGTATATGACTAAATGTGCATATAAATCTACTTATATTTATTAATAGAGTTTTATATTAATATATATAATTGTATATGTATATGTGTGTAATTATATATGCATACATGAAAATATGTATTTAAGTCATTTCATATTTTTATTCTATTCTATGTAAGTAGTTTATGTATAACAGTAAAATTTATGGAAGAGGAGAGATTTCGAACATGGCGAAAGCATCTGTTGGAGAGATTTCGAAGCTAAAAACGTCTGTTGGTGAGGTTTCGAAGTTGGGCGGGAGAAAACGCCTAGATTTGATTTTGAATGGCGCTCCTGGTGAGGCTGTGCCTGCCACTGTGGGTGGAAGAGTGGACTGTGGGTGCCCTTCCTTTTCTCCTGTTGCGTTCGTTGGAGGTGCGGTGCTAGGGGGGTGTCTGCAGGTTCTAAACGGCTCATTGAACGACTATGTGTTATACTCGAAGTCGTTGGGCTTGGGCATGGATTCTTCCTTGGGAGTAGGGGCTCCCCCTATTCCACTTGATATTTTGCAGGTTTTGGGACAGGACGTACGCGTGCGTGACTACGTGGTTCCTTTGGGCAGGTTTCTTGTGGTTAGTGAGGTGTTGCGTCCTCCTTCTCCTCTCGTTTCCTTTGCGGGTGCTATGAGGGGTGTGTCTAGGGGCCCTTCTCCTTTCATCTCTGATGGAATTCGTAAATCTTTCTCTGATGTTGCTCGTGCCCGAGCCCCGACTAGGGCTCGTCCTCTTCCTTGTGCTCGGGCCTCTCCTATTGTGGTATGTGGCCTTGAGGTTGCTAAGAATGAAGACTACTATGTGCGGTGAGATGTGGTCTCCAGGTTTAATGGCCTGTGGCCCTAACTTCTTGATCTCCATTCATGGGTTTCTAATTCTTGGAAGTCTATAGTTTCGAAACAGATTGAGCTCTATCCCAATGCTATAGGGTTTTTCTTTGCTACTTTTTCTTCGTGATAAATTTTTGGATAGGGTGTGGATGTGGGATGTTTATTCATTGTTCATTCAGCCTTTGTCTCGCTCTTTCAATCCTCTTACGGAGCCTCTAAATATTAGACCTGTTTGGGTTCAACTGTTGAATCTCCCTCTCTAGTTTTGGGAGAATTCTTGCTTTGAATCTATTAGCAACACTGTTGGTAGCTTTTTGAAGGTGGATTCTACTTCTCGAGATCTTAGGCATACTACTATGGCTCGTATTTTAATCGATTTGGACATCTCCAAACCTCTCCCTACTGATGTGGTTTTGATGATGGAGGATAGACCTTGGTCGTAGCTTCTGGACTATGAGGGGCTCCCTTTTCGGTGCAAGAGATGTTTCTCTATTGGTCACTTGGCCTTTGGCTGCCCTCTTGCTCACCGCAAGGGTGCTACTACTTGGTGGAAGAATGCTAACTTGGACCATCTCACGGTTGGTTCTCCCTCTTCATATGATTCCTTTGAGGAGGGCGACCCTCCCCTCTTCGCTCCCCTAGTGTCAGAGCCTCTCTTGGCTTCTCTTCTAACCAACCCTTTTGTGGAACCTTCTGTTGTCGTTGTGTAATCAATTTTGGCTCATTTCTCATCATTTGACTTCGCTGGTATTTTGATTGCTCATGTCTCCTTTTCTTCTTTATTGGCTTCCTCACTGCATGGTGGCTCCTCACCCAAGGTGGTTGTTGTGGATCCGTTTCGCTCGTCTCACATAGTGGATTTTGATTCTAGGCCTTCCTAGTCGGTTGTGCTGAGGAAGAAGTAGGGACTCCCCAAATCTGTTGCCTCCTCCTGGCCTTGGGTTCAGGGAGTCAGATTGGTCCCCTCTGGTTCTAGGGTTGTTTAATTTTTTTCTATTGTTCTACAATTGTCGGTCAGTTGTCTTTGTATGTTTCTAGTTCAGTTGGTTTGAACTATCTTTCTTTGGCATTCTGGGCCCTCTGTATACAGGGTATGACACCTTGTAAATGCGGCTTATTTGATCAAAAATAGTAAAATTTATCAATTTTTTAACCATCTATATTTGCAATATGAAAAGGTATAATTTTTATAATTTATAGTTTAGTTATTTATAAATTATACATTTATAAGGATTAATTGAGTAGTATATACTTGTGCATATATTACACTAAAAATAAAGAAAGATTTGAATCTTATTTATGGTATTTATGTTTATAGATGTATACTTATAAATCAAACTATTTAGATATATTTTGTAATACATAAATATTATATAAATCAATAAATTTAAAAATATAAGTATGAATTCACCATGTAGTTGTATTGTTTATCATAGTTACATTATTGAGATATTTTACTCTATTTTAATTACTATTTAGATGATATAATTTGTGTTTGTAGATATGCAAAAATGGTGACTAATTTCTATAGTATAAGAGAAATGAATAAATTATTGGAATTTACTTTGGATATGATCTAGTTGATTGTACTCTACATCATATTTAATTATTTTTATTTTTCCTTCAATTCAATATTTTAAGAAAAATAAACATTGTTCAATAAAATAAGATGAATTAAGAAAAAAAGAAGTTAAATATATTTTGATAATTTCTTACACATGAAAAATTGAGGTTGATCTTACATATGTATACAAAAATTGAAAAAAAAAAGTTGAATAAAGCCTTTTGAATACTAGAAAAACATTATTAGATACAATAAGGTATTACTATTGCCATGTACTAGTATTATCAAGTCTATATCAATTAATAATTTTTATATCATTATATCATGAGATATCTTCTTCAAATTTCTATAAACTTGGGAAATGGAATGGATTGTTGAGCAAAGAATGACTAAAAGTATAATTATTTTCTCTTGAACTTATATAGATTATTCCTACAATGCATCTTAAAGTTGTAGCTATTTCCATAAGAAAATTCTAACTTAGTTATGCATTTAACTATAAATTCATATAAGATATTAGATCTACACATATCTTGTAGGTTGGTTAGAGATTTAAATGTATGGATCAATATGTTAAAAATATTTTTTAATTCATCTTTAGTCTTTGATCAATCATCTTCTACTCATGTTGAACCTCCTCCCTTTACAACCTATGGTTTTACTCATCTAGTTTCTCCCTTATTAGCTCTCATAATTTTTATTTTTTTCATTTCTTATTAGTTTTCTTCATGTTCTAATTTTTCCTCTCTTTATCTCTCTCATTTGATCCTTTTTCCCTCTCACAATTCTTTTATTCACAATTTTTTATTACCCTACTCATTTAGCATTGGTATGTATGCATTGTGGTAAAATTTGGACAACCTAATCATTTGGAACACCCTATATTGACCACTTAGTTTCTTCCAATGTATCCTTTATAGTAGAATCTTGAAAAATTAAGAGATTGATCCATTCATTGGAAATTCATGCTATGTAGTGCATAACAAAAATTAGACATCTTGTTTAAAATTATCATCCCTATCATGAAAGATGGCCCCATTTTCAACACCCAATTTTTTAGATTTGTAAAATAGTGTATGAATTTTTATGACTTGTATACACACCCTACCATTTTAATTTATAAATTTTGGGGACCCCCATGTTGTCTTATCTATGTTCTTAGTGCATTTCAATCCTTCATTTTGTTTTCGCTGACTTTTTGGTTCCTTTGGATCATTATTTTCATGATTTATGTCCTTTTTCTAGGTTCCAAGACTATTAGAGTCCCAAAAACCTCTTTTGGTTCTTGTCAGGCCATGAGTCCCAATTAGAACATGGAACCATGCCCCATCTTTTGAGTTCCTTCTATTACTTGACCCTCCTTTCCTCCAACATTTCCCTTCATGTGGTAGACTTCAAGATGAACTTAGGACTTAGGTATTGAGTTCAAGATGCTTATCACAATGTAATATCCACTCTTCTCTAAAGTTCTTCATTTTCTCTTATGGCTAGGTTCCAAGACCTCACCATAACTTGAAATATAGTTCTAAGTTACATGTTCCTTGCACTACCTAACTCTCAACACTTTTAACCTATCTCCTCTATGTATTTATGGCATCCAAAAATGACTTATTGTATGGGTTTTCAAGCTTTCTTTCTCCCTATTTCCATCCCCACCTTGATTTTTGAGCCCTCTTTCCTTCTTTTCCTCTTGAGCCCTCAATTGGTCATTTTTTTGTGATTTCTCATTGGTCAGTGGGAGATTTAGCAGATTCATTGTGTGCCTTAACATCTTCATATCATCTAACTTATCTCTTTCATGACATCTCATCTTGTTGAATCCCGAGCATCCAATTTCTAGGTAGGTTTTCTTTTTAATGTTTGCTTCCCCTTCTCTTTCTTTTCTCCCCTATATTTCTCATTTCTCTATAGTTAGCGATATTTTTTTTGATTATTTTGTTTTGAAAGCTCTATTTCTAGATTATTTACTAAGTGTTGGATTAGAACTTTGATATTGTGCTAATATATATTTCTTTGTTTGTGTATCTTTATTTTATTAATTTATTTGTTCCTAGGGCTATTTTACTATAGTTGGTTGTTAAATTTTGAGGCTTTGAGCTCATTTTTGGACATTCTCCTCTCCCTCATTGAGTTTTAACTATGTGACCTCTCCTTGGTCATTGTGAGAAACATGTATTAGGAAAAATAAAGAGCTTGGAAATGTTCCAAGAATATGTTCCCATTTAGCTCCCACTTGACTATTCCTTTCAACCAACACTTCACACTCCTTGCTATCATTTCAATTTTGGATACCAGATTTCCTAAGGACTTGGAACTAGCATTCCAAACCCATATTTTCTCTTACCTCCCATGAATTAATCCTAATAAAACTTACTTTCAATAAATTATCCATTACAAGTTGAGAAATTAATGTGGAAGGATCTCATATCCACATGTAAAGGATCCTTCCACATTAATTTCTCAAATTTTGTGAAATCCACATTATTTGACCACGCTAACAGTGAATTCTTTCTTGCAAAAAGTGTCATTTTAGAGTAGTGAGTATATGGAAATAGGAATATCACATGTTTTGTACATTGTGGGGTTAAATCAATTACACCAAAATATTTGATTGGATGGGTGAATGCTAATAGAGGAATCTTTTCATTCCTTGGGTCTCCTAATCCTTTTATCCTACTCTATTTTTGTGCCATCTCCATTAATCCTTGATCAATTGAGTAGTTTATTTGATGTTAGAATATGCAAGAGATTTTATTTTTATCCTTGTACTCAACAGTAATGGTTGAATTTTTTTGGTAATATCATTCACCTTACTTGGATATTTTTCTCTTATTTGAAAGTAGTGTCTTCCTTTTTACAGTGTTTGTTTCCCACTTTCTATTACTCCTTAACTCCTTACACTAGATACCGCATAGTCATAGACATATCCAATCATCTTGATTTTGACTAGATTCTTGCAGGAAAAGATAGTCAAAGTTGAATATGGTAATTAAGGACTCAATATTGTTTTGACTCAAATCAACTCAATCTTAGATAGAGGTCATTTGAAGAATTGGTGTAGAGTTACACTAATAATGCATGATCTTGTTAGAATTGTCACCACTACATGTAGCAACCATCATAGAAATATTTTAGATGGTATTTATTCTTTAAGATAAATATTACTTATATCTACTCTCCCTCCCAAACAACGTGGGCTTTCCACCACTTGTTATGTGAAGAAAATTTTATTAACTAGTCTAATCATAATCTTATATTTGTTAGAAATTCATTCCTAGGGAAATATGACTCGAATTTATCTAACTAATTATCTACTACACTTTCTTTAATTTTACCTCAAACATAAGAATGTCTAGGTTTACTTGAACCTAGGGGGAATTGATTGTTGAACACTTGGAATACTAATAGGGAGGTTGAATAAGTATTCACTAAAATTCATTAACTTAATTAAATTAAACATGTTTTCAAAGCATCTCATCAAACTTGTAGAAATGGAAAGGAACACTTAAAGTATGCATCACATAAATAAACAAAAGAACACAATATTTACATGGAAAACCATTGAAAGGGAAAAATCATGGCGAGGATTAGCTCACAATATATTATAACTAGTTAAAATGGATTTACAAAATGGTGGAATCATTGTCTAGAAAGAATGGCTCACTACTAGAGGCTTAATGCCAAGGGATCACTGCCCAACATAGAAAGAGATAGAAGAAAGGGTGGCTCACTACAAAGGATGGACTTCTAATATTGTATTTGCAACATGCTGAGAATATAGTTCCACTAAATTTCTGAAAACTAACTTTAGGGTAAGTGCACCAAGCTGGTTCCCAAAAAGGGGGCTTAAGTGGCCACTTTTTCTCTGAAATCAGGAAATACTGATCTTGGACATGAAATTGAGGATACTTACACTCAAAATTTTGAGATGGAACAAAAAGAAGGATTTAAGTGCTATGAGTCTACTTTCTAAACTACTAATTTATTTTGAAAGTGGTTGATATTAAGGGGTTTAAATGAGGGACATACACAAATTGGTGTTGTTTTTGTCAAAAAAACATAACATAAAAACTCTTGTACGACCCTCGTAAGGTGAATTTTTTTTTAGTATTTTTAAAATCACTACAGTCAGAAGTTAGGTAACGGTATGTAGTTGATGCACAATTTTTTTGATAATTTTTTAATGAATATTTTTTTTTTACTAATTTTTATGGATGAACATCTTAACATTATTAGAAAGTGAAAAAAATTACATCGTTGGATAGCTAAGAGAGAACCGAACATTACCCAAATGTTCAATTTTTTTGATATTGAACCACGTGCAATCCTGACAATGAGCATGAACCCAATTATGTGAAATATTGTAGAAATTGCAAAAACACGTCTCTGGTCGTTGGGAATGCCCTCCAATCCTTTGGGGTGGTATTCCAA